>OW240912.1:320335769-320853718 GCA_933207985.1 Pelobates cultripes | reverse complement strand
TATTGCAGGCCTTTTTGACCCTATTATCTCTGTCTTCTACAGTCTGAGTTAAAGGTTCCCTGATGGAAACCAGTACAGTCCTCATTTGCCTGCCCACCCTACCTACCCCACCCGAAGTTCATTATTCCATTTACAGATCGAATCTCACATACAATTTTAGATAATTAGAAATGACAACTGCAAACACTACCTGCAATCAGAACACTCCTACACTCCCTTAACTCCTAACCCTCAGTCCTCATTCTCCTTACTTCTGCTCATTCTGCTTTTCTCAAAGTACTTACTCATCTGAGTAATGCTCTATCTTCTCCTCTTTTCCTTTTCTCTCCTCCACCTCAGCATCAAGATATTTCCTTATACCCTCAACAACACAATCACATCCACATGAATCCATCTCTGCTACACTCCCCCCTTCTCTCATCTTACGCCCTTCGCTCATTTCTCTATTCTTTCTCTCCTGCTCCCACCCAATCTCATCCTAGACCCCACTCATACAAAACCCATTCACACCTCCTGTCACTATCTCTCCTCCTACTTCTAGCAGCTGGTGACGTCTTTCCCAACCCAGGGCCCTTCACCTCATCTGCTCACACTAAAACAACTAGAAACCACGCATACCTCATCCAAATACCCTGCAGTTTATCCTCCTCTGCCAACCTTCAGTGTTCATTCTGGAACGCCCGTTCCATCTGTAGCAATATGAAATCAACAGCCATACACAACCTCTTCATCTCTCCCTCACATTACCAGCATCCAACCCCGCCTCCCCCTTGCTAGGCTATTCATTAAACACTTTTCTTTCAGCGACCCCACTTTCTCTCCTCTAGCACTCCTTCCCTCATACTTGGGGACTTTAACATCCCAATCAACTGCCCTGATGCCTCCTGTCTGCTCTCTGTAACCTCCTCCTTCAGTCTCATACAGTGGTCTACTTCAGAAACCCATACAGCAGGAAACACCCTTGACATCATCTTCACCAATCTCTGTACCACCTCTAATCTCTCCAATGTTCCATTTCCTTTATCTGACCACCATCTGCTGACCTTTGACATCAGCATACCCTATTCCCAAATTTCACCACCCTCAACTCTCCAATCTCGCAGAAACCTCCACTGCCTTGATCTCCATCATCTCTCCACCAAACTCCAAACTCTCCTTTTACCCATCTCAAATCTCACTTGCCCTGACTCTGCAACCTCACTCTACAACTCCATTCTCTCCTCTCAACTTGACATCATGGCACCTCCTACATTTTAGCGCAGAAAGGATTCCCAATTACAACCCTGGCACACCAAGCTGGCCCAATATCTCAAAAAATGTTCCAGAACTGCTAAACGCTGTTGGAGAAAGTCTCACTGCACCGGACTTTCTCCAGGATAAATGTATGCTGCGCTCCTACACTCTGGCTCTTTTTTTTCACTGCACCGGACTTTCTCCAGGATAAATGTATGCTGCGCTCCTACACTCTGGCTCTTTTGAACAGAAATGAACAGGAAGGGTCAGCAAGGAGCTGGAAGGTAAAGCAGCACAAAGGTAAAGTTGAAGGAGCACAAAGGGTCAGAAATGAGCTGGAAGGGGCAGAAGGAGCACAAACATAAAGTAGGAGAATGAGCAGGAAGGGCCTGCAAGGAGCAGGAAGGGCCTGCAAGGAGCAGGAAGGAGCACAAAGGTAAAGGAGCAGAAAGAATCAGAAGGAGCACAAAGGTAAAGTAGGAGAAGGAGCACAAAGGGACAGCAAGGAGCACAAAGATAAAGTAGAAAAGGGAGCAGAAAGGGTCTGCAAGGAGCAGAAAGGGATCAGAATGAAAAAGGAGCAGAAGGGCGCAAAATAAGCAGAAAGTAGCAGAAAGGTAAAAGAGCAGAAGGGGCCAAGGATAGAAAACAGTGTCAGAAGAAAAAAAAAAGACTGTCAAATGAAGGAGAGGAAAATGAAATTGGAGCAGGAAGGACAAATGAAGTGAACTCTCCACTTTATTCTGGACACCACATCATAAGGCTTTGGTACCTGGGCCAGGCAGGGAAACGCTGGACCTTCTCATCTCCAAAGGTAAAAAAATATCAGTATTAATGTGCTCACTTTTATTTACTGAGTGTCAGGAAGCACAGAGTGCCGTTGGGTAGGGGTGTTGCTGATTGGCTAGAGCGGTCAGCTGGCACTCTAAGCCAATCAGTAGCTCCCATTCATAAAAAAGTAAAAATATTTTATGAACCGGGAAGTAGCGATTGGCTTAGAGCGTCAACTGTCCACTCTAGCCAATCAGCGGCACCCATGCCTGACGTCAATCTGCACTTCCAGACACTCTGTTTCAGAAGCCAAATACCACTGAGCGACCTGGAGCTGGAGGAAGCCTTTGGGGTTAAACCATTTGAGAGTGATTTAACCCCTTAAAGGAAAGCGAGCACCCAGGGGCTTCCTGGCATCATAGCATTTTCATTTAGGTGATGTTGTTATGGTGACCAGGGCTGCTTTTTATTCCCAGTCCTGCCCTGCCGGTGGGCCAGTCCAGCCCTGATGGAAGGTAACGAATACAAGCATGAAAAATAAATTAGGCAATCTAAACATGTTTTAATGCTTTGAGGATTGAAAATCTAGCAATAATTCACCACTGGAGCCTTCGTTGAACTTTGTTAGATTATCAAACACTCTGATAGTGGAATAAGATTTTTTTTCACCAAGTACATATCAATTATTTGCCTGTACAGGGAGTGCAGAATTATTAGGCAAATGAGTATTTTGACCACATCATCCTCTTTATGCATGTTGTTACTCCAAGCTGTATAGGCTCGAAAGCCTACTACCAATTAAGCATATTAGGTGATGTGCATCTCTGTAATGAGAAGGGGTGTGGTCTAATGACATCAACACCCTATATCAGGTGTGCATAATTATTAGGCAACTTCCTTTCCTTTGGCAAAATGGGTCAAAAGAAGGACTTGACAGGCTCAGAAAAGTCAAAAATAGTGAGATATCTTGCAGAGGGATGCAGCACTCTTAAAATTGCAAAGCTTCTGAAGCGTGATCATCGAACAATCAAGCGTTTCATTCAAAATAGTCAACAGGGTCGCAAGAAGCGTGTGGAAAAACCAAGGCGCAAAATAACTGCCCATGAACTGAGAAAAGTCAAGCGTGCAGCTGCCACGATGCCACTTGCCACCAGTTTGGCCATATTTCAGAGCTGCAACATCACTGGAGTGCCCAAAAGCACAAGGTGTGCAATACTCAGAGACATGGCCAAGGTAAGAAAGGCTGAAAGACGACCACCACTGAACAAGACACACAAGCTGAAACGTCAAGACTGGGCCAAGAAATATCTCAAGACTGATTTTTCTAAGGTTTTATGGACTGATGAAATGAGAGTGAGTCTTGATGGGCCAGATGGATGGGCCCGTGGCTGGATTGGTAATGGGCAGAGAGCTCCAGTCCGACTCAGACGCCAGCAAGGTGGAGGTGGAGTACTGGTTTGGGATGGTATCATCAAAGATGAGCTTGTGGGGCCTTTTCGGGTTGAGGATGGAGTCAAGCTCAACTCCCAGTCCTACTGCCAGTTCCTGGAAGACACCTTCTTCAAGCAGTGGTACAGGAAGAAGTCTGCATCCTTCAAGAAAAACATGATTTTCATGCAGGACAATGCTCCATCACACGCGTCCAAGTACTCCACAGCGTGGCTGGCAAGAAAGGGTATAAAAGAAGAAAATCTAATGACATGGCCTCCTTGTTCACCTGATCTGAACCCCATTGAGAACCTGTGGTCCATCATCAAATGTGAGATTTACAAGGAGGGAAAACAGTACACCTCTCTGAACAGTGTCTGGGAGGCTGTGGTTGCTGCTGCACGCAATGTTGATGGTGAACAGATCAGAACACTGACAGAATCCATGGATGGCAGGCTTTTGAGTGTCCTTGCAAAGAAAGGTGGCAATATTGGTCACTGATTTGTTTTTGTTTTGTTTTTGAATGTCAGAAATGTATATTTGTGAATGTTGAGATGTTATATTGGTTTCACTGGTAATAATAAATAATTGAAATGGGTATATATTTGTTTTTTGTTAAGTTGCCTAATAATTATGCACAGTAATAGTCACCTGCACACACAGATATCCCCTAACATAGCTATAACTAAAAACAAACTAAAAACTACTTCCAAAAATATTCAGCTTTGATATTAATTAGTTTTTTGGGTTCATTGAGAACATGGTTGTTGTTCAATAATAAAATTAATCCTCAAAAATACAACTTGCCTAATAATTCTGCACTCCCTGTATATCTCTTTATTAATGCATAAGAAAATGTTTCTTTATCGTAAACATTGAGTCTATATGGGATCAAATATCACCATGACTAAAGAACCCAGTTATCTGTATATGAGAGCTTCTGGCATAGTCTGTTCAACTCTTCCCAACCTCAGTGTGCATGCATGGAGCCTTTCATTTGAAGGTAGGTCACACTCTCTGTGCACATTGAGAGCAATGCTACAAAATCTATACACTAAGAGGTTTATTGAATAATAACCAGAAAATGTAATGATAATTTCAAATCCATTCAGGTAAAACTTAACTTTTTGATAGTCACTATTTCCACGTTTTTCTAAAATGTTTTTTTCCCCCTCTTATTTGCCTTTTTTTTTTTTTTTGCTGTTTTATATTTATATTTGTATAGGTTAACAATAATTTATTGTCAATGTTGTTTTCACACATCAGTACTTTACAGTAAATTTTTGTTTATGCCATAGTGTTTGGTAAACATAAAGCCGCAACCTTACAAAAACAATGGAAGTCTTGCATTACAAATACTTTGTACGCACAGGTATCACTTTCCCTTGCAGAAAAAAAAAAATTGGTGAGAACCCCAAGTGAAAGTGTTTTTGTTTTTATTAAAAAAGTGAATATTGCAGGGAAACATCTTGCGTGGGCTGATGTTCTCCACTAACATATGACTCATTGTTTATAACTTAGCTTTAGATATTTACTGAGACAGTCACTGCTTTTCCGTTCTGTAAAAAAGTTTATCATCATTCTGTATCGAAAGTTTATCAGCTTGATTTAATAGAGATAAGTAAACAAATATCCCAGATTAAATTATGATATGATAACATTAAAATACAAACAGATTTTGACTTAGGACCACCAAAAAATAACATCGTATAACTCATACAATCAATTTAATACCATTGACCTTAAGTCATGGATCTTTATCTTACCTATAGCATAAAGCACCTAGATATAGTATTGTTTGATAATATTAGTCTAAGTGATTTATAACCAAAAAAATTTGAGATTTGTAATCACTGTTAACAAATGATAAGTTTGAGTCTCTATTGTGGTGATATAGCAGTGAACCACTTCAAATTATTCCTATGAAAAATAGGGTATTGTCACATCATGCCATGTTCTGCGGAGATGTCTGGTGATGGCTTCTGGTATCCTGTACTCTTTTTACAATTCTTGTTTAGTTTTTCTTGTTTTTTTGGTTTTCTATTCTATGTCTGGTTTTCTTTATGCTGGGTTTCTGGGTTCATTCCTATATTCCGTCCCTGGAATTCCCTGTCTCCAGGTTTCCTTTAAATGTTTGTTTTATGTTGCCACCCCCATTTGTTTTCCATCATTCCTTTTGTTTCAGTGTCCTGCAGGCAGCTGCTCAAGCCTTCTGCCCTTTCTTGCAGGTAAGTGCCATATATGTGTTTCTTATGGTTCTTTTGTTGTAGAATTATTAGGCCTCTATGAATCTGTAAGGCCCCTTTAAATCCTCTTGCTATACCTCTAAGAGGCCCCCATAGTTTTACAAGAAAGCTTTGTCTATAGAACATAGAATTTGCATGTCAGCAAGAAATAGCTTTGATAAAATGTGTATTTACTAAAAGCCTTGAAACTTAACCTTGAGAAACTAACAAGTGCCAGCTACGCTCTAAATGGATAGCTGCCAAAAGGCCCCTCCCGTCGAGTGAACTCCTCATGTTAGCAAAATGGCGCTAAAACCTGTAGGAGTTAAGAAATTACGTAGATAGTGACCTAAGAATGGGGAGGGCATTTTACTAACATCTTAGCACCTAAGCCAATTAACAATGTCTATTTGTCTATATCTTGATTTTCTTCAATGATGTAATAATGCCTTTATAAGGGTCTGCGCACCCATTTTCTGTCAGAAGCCATTAAACTTCTCTGAAGTTCTTTCATTACCCTGAACCTTGTGTCTCAGTGTGAATTTACTTCTGCGTGCACGCAACTTTATTATCTTTAATTTGGACAGGAACAGATAGTCATTCAAACTAATTGGTTTGCAGTAAATTATATACGACAAATTGGCGCTTCCAACGTGGGGCTCTGGGCTATGTCCTGTCTGGGCAGCTGTCCAAGAAGACGCTGGGGGGGCTGAATCCTGGGGGAAGGAAAAGAGCCTGATCACCTCTGAATACACGGTAGAGATTGCTGCAGCACCTAGCCGGTATGTTCCTGCCCCTGTGATTGACCTATCCCAGTGTCTGTGACTGCTGCCGAGAGGACATCAAAGTCAGGTAATAACTTGCCCAGAGTCTTTGTATTGTTAATGATACTTAATTTACCTGCATGTTGACTATCTGTTGCCTGGGTGTGTTTGTATTGGTATGTGTCTAACTTAGTCTACCCGGGGAGTGTAAGTGCCTGTTTAACTCCTTTTAGGTACCACGTGCCTGTGGTAGTAAGGAAAAAGGGGGGTGGACCTGTGGAAGTTTTCCTGGGGGTCCTCTATTGCCTGTTTAACTCTTTTAGGAGCCACGTGGCTGTGGCTGTAAGGAAAAAGAGTAGGGGGAATCTGTGGAGGATGATGTAGACTCATTGCTTCCTGGGGGTTCCCCAGAGTGTCATTTTGACCGCTTAGCTTCTTGGTAAAATTCCAGCCTCGAGCGCTGAGGCAGGTAAGATTCCAATTCTTTAGGCTATACAGGATTCGGGTTGGAAGCTGTTGCTGTTTCCTGTGGCTGCTGGTAGTGAGACTTGCGGGTGGGTCCGCAACAGGGACACTACGAGGTTGAGGGAGGTGGCTTTTGGCCACACGAGTAAAGGCAAGGGATAAAACTGTTGAACTTATTTGAACTGTGATGCATGCACTGTATTTACACTGAAATGTTATTGTCTTAATTGTCTGTCACACAGATTCCTGTGTTTACTTTTATCTTACTCACTGTACTACTTACACTTTCCCCTCCTAGTTCTCTTTCTCTGTTGAGAGAAGTGATTGGTCACACACTTCTCGCCACGCTCCAATCCGCGGCTACCACGGGTAGGCGGAATCAGTGACTAGTCTACGTTTTGGGAAGACGTACTTAAAGAGCTTGCTCTTAAAGTAGCAGTCGAGCACGGTAGACGTTCTGTTCCTTTCTCTCTCTATATCTGGGACGCCTTGTATAGGGAGGATGGGACAGAAGTTAGATAAACCCAGTAAGGGTTGGTTAGCATGTGATCTAGTGGAAGACAGAGAAGGAGAAGAGATGGTTAAGAAAGTGAGGAAGATTGCTAAAGTATGTGGAATTACCGTACCTCTGTGCGGCAGATTGTAGCCAGAGAGCTGGCGTAAGTTACTGACAGAGAAGAAAGAGAAGCTGTCGGACCAAGATTTGGTTTGTACAGCAGAAGCCTGATACCGAGTAGCAAGAGCTATTCAGCAAAAGGGATAGGTTGAGGAAGATATTGATCACAAAGGTTTAAGTTTGTTTGTGTATTATAATAATTGTGTTACTGGATGCTGATGGATCCCTATTCTCCCCCCCCCCCATCAGTCCTACAGATCTCGTCACCCTCATCCTCTCTCTGCAGCTCCCTGCACCTCCAGTCCGTTTCTCCCGTCAAAGATTTCTGGTTTCCAAACGTATAAGTCTCTGTCCTTCTGTCTTGTTACTTTACAGCACTCACATGGTTAATCTTCATGCCTGCAGTCTCTCCCTTTTTTGCACTGTCTAACTTTCTCCCCCCCCTCTCCTCCCCGCTTGCCTGCATTTCTACTGATAAGAATTAGAGACAGGATTTTTGCTGGAAAATATTCTAATTGTGTAGTATTGTGTACATTGTTTCATACACAGACGTTGTCAGGCAGGTTATGGAGCTATAATTGTGTAATAATATTATTATTGTTGCCATTTAGATGGCGTCAACAGATTCCGTAGTGCTATATATTTATAAATTATGTTTTGAGTATAAGGTACTGAGGATTGTGGGAGTGACGGGCTCACAAGATTGCATTCAGTGTTGAATACGGGATTTAGGAAGGTGTAGCCTGTTAACACTGATAGAGGGAATATGCGATGTTGTTAAGTCAGTATAAGAGGAGGAAAGTGATTAATGGCTAGAGGATGATAAGGGAAATTGGTTGAATTCCGTGAGTTTATTTTGCATCATTTTATTATTTTAAAGTTATTTTAAAGTACATGTTTCTAGAAACAGCTGTATGGGCTGTTAAATGCATAATGTTCTCAACTGTCTTATTCAACCTGCCAGGTCTGTTCATAGTTTAGTATTTCATTTTGCAGAACAGAATGTTGCTTCTCTGACTTATTTTAATAGTTATAATATAGTGTATTGTTGAAAGTGCATCAGCCACCACCCTAAAGATGGCGCCTAGTACAGAAGGAGGTTGACCCTGCCAGTCCCGTGACCTATCTACAGTCACGGTTGCTTCTAAAGTGACGTCACTTCCGCCCTTACCATGCCCACACCTCCTGTCTTCCTTTCCCACACATATCATGGACGTCACCCCTCTCACTTCCTCCCTTGCTGTAATTTCCTTCCCTGCCCCTGTCATGGCTGCCTCCATCATGAGGCCTACCCCTATTATGCTCGTCCCATTTAGAGACATGTTGTTTTCCTTACACTCTACATATTATGAACTGAAACATTATAATTACTAAAACAATCATGCCATTTGTTTCCCTGTATCAGAAATTTGTCCGTGATAAAAAAAAAAAAAAAAAGAAGGTTGCTAAAATGTAATTTGCAAATGTGGTGTGACCTACATATGAAATCTGTTGGACACGAATATAAGAGCATAACAGCTGATTATCCAGATTAATCTTGCAACAAGGGAAATAGCCAAATAATGCAAGTTATTTTAAACATTGTATCTTTACTTAATCGAATCTTGCTAGTTACAGATCGTATGTTTACAGTAACATCCTTTACTTTAAATGATGGTTTAGCATTAGAAGGGTTTGTGACATGTTTTATTAACCCAGCCACTACTGGTTATTCATTTTAGTTACAGGGTGGTATAATTGTTATAGTCTAATTAATATAAATGATAGTACCGCAATAGTTAATGTTTTATCCAAAGACATATAGGAACTTTACTTCACTTACCATTAACCATTATTTATAATGATAGACATGTTCAGACTGCAAAAAGCTATGGCTAATGACATAGAAAGGGGTTTGAGTCAGTAACACAGCCCATACAGAGGAGAGCAAACCCGCTGATGCTTAATGCCCCTGCCATGGCAGTGTCTACAGGGAACAAGGGGGGCCACTAGTCACTGTAACTTTACCTATTGAAGGTCACCCTACTACTTTCCTGGTTTCCTGGTTAACACAGGTGCATCCCGCAGTGTTCCTAGAGAACAAGACCTGCCTGACTCATCGTTCCTGCCTGACACCGATGTCTCTTGTGTTGGTGCTGATGTCCTATCCTGCCTCCAAGCATCCATCACCCTCACTGCAGACGGCCAGGTTCAATTGAATACACCTTTGTCACGAAAAGACACTACAGTTCTTTGTTCCCTTCCCATTTTACTGTGGAGATGATCTACCCACAACAGAACAATGCTCAATTAATCTTCTTTACTATGTAGCAGAACAAGGATGTGAAGCTTCACGTCTCAAGCTGCAATTCTGCCAACCTACTGTTATCTTCCTTGGCCATTGTCTGTCTCAGGGAACCAGACATCTCACTCGTGACCGAGTTAGAGCAGTACTGGACATTCCACCTCCAAGGACCTCAAAGTCACTACACGCCTTCCTAGGCCTCATTTCCTATTGCCGAGCATGGATCCCAGAAGCCTCACTCCTTATGCAACCTCTCTATGATGCTCTCAAGTCAGACCCATTTTGCTTGTCCACAGAAGCCCTTGACAACTTCTGTACTCTTAAACATGCTATTGCTTCTGCTCCTGCTCTTGGCCTACCAGACTATACCAAACCCTTCAAATTGTTTGTTTCTGAAAGACAAGGCCATGCAACAGGAGTACTCACTCAGGCCCATGGTCCTGGAGGCCGCCAAAGGCCTATTGGATTTTTCTCCTGCCAACTGGATATTGTGGCCAGAGGACGTCCCTCTTGCCTTCCGGCCGTCTTTGCTGCCAGAGAGCTCATTGAAAGAACTGGAGATCTTGTCCTTGGCCACCCCCTGGTTGTCTTGGCCCCTCATGACATTTCTGCCATAGTCAACCAGGTCCAACTTAAGCATGTTACTCCTGCCAGGCATCTTCGCCTTCAATGTCATCTTTTGTTGCCTGACAACATTACCCTCCAAAGATGTCAAGTTCTCAATCCGTCCACTCTTCTGCCACTCCCTGAGGGGGGTGTATACTACGGATTCATCATGGACGAAATTTATGTTTCTCTTCTCACTGGCACCATCAAGAAGGAAATGCATCCCAACCTATCCTTTTATGATGGACAAGCACTCCTTCATGACGGAGCAAGACATGCCTTCTGTACCATGTGGTACAAACAAACATCACTCCTGAACCCTGCTATGAAGATGAACTCTATAAGCTGGTTGAAGTAAAACTCACTGCACAAGACTTCTACTGTGATTCTGAAGGCAACAGTATGGTCTTGATTCATCTACCTCCGGAACTCAAGCATTTGTACCGTCATTGGGACACTGCCATTCCACATGTCCCTGTGACCAAGTTGAAAACAATATCATGGAATGATCTTGGGCCTATGGCAAAAGCATGGGCCACTATGGACGAATCACAGCTACAGGAAAATGGTGTTGTCAAATATCCAACAACTGACCACCTAAAAGCATGGCCACGTCATTTCCTGGAGAATGAGTTCCAAGATTTAACCATAGTGAATGACTACGACCTAGATACACCTCATGACTGTTTTGAACAGATGAAAATGGAAACAACACATCTACCAACTGTGCATGAAGACCCATTGGTAGATCCCGATCTCACCCTGTTTGTGGACGGCTCAAGATATGCTGATGAAGAAGGAAGATACCATACAGGATATGCCGTAACCACAACAGATGAAATTGTCAAATCATCATCTTTACCATCAACTATGTCTGCACAAGAAGCTGAATTGCAAGCCCTGACTTCAGCATGCAAGATCTCTGAAGGAAAGCGCGCCAATATCTACACGGATTCAAGATATGCACTGGGCGTGGCTCACGACTTCGGATTAATTTGGAAAACAAGAGGATTTCTTACTACCGCCGGTACACCAATCAAGCACGGTTCCGCAATCAAGGAGCTGATGGACGCCCTCCTACTCCCAGAAGAAGTGGCCATTCTGAAGGTAAAGGCACATGGGAAGTTGGACTCAGATGAAGCAAAGGGCAACCATCTAGCTGATCAGGCTGCAAAACAAGCTGCAAGAAAACCACAGGAAGTGGGAAGAAGAGTGTCCGGAAATGAAGAAACTCCCATATTTACTCTGCAGACTCTTCCAACTGACCTGAAAATCCTGCGGGAACAACAGGCTACAGTTGCCCCTGAAGAAATACAGAAGTGGAAACAGAAAGGGGCAGTTCTGAAGGATGGAGTGTACTCCAACAACCTCAATTTCTGCCTCCCTAAGAATTTGTACCCAGCAGTCGTACAATGGGCACACGGACCTGCACATTTATCAAAGGATCTAATGAATGCTCTTGTACAAAATACTACCTCACTGTCCCCATATGAGATTCTATTTGGGACTGCACCTAGGCTAGGTTGCTATTTTCCCCAGCAATTACAACTTCATACTGATGTTTTAGTAAACTATGTAACTGAACTCGCAAATGCTTTGAACAAAATCCATGCCCAAGTTTTCTCTTCAATTCCAGATCCTGATTCTGACACAGGCAACCACAGTCTGCTCCCCGGTGACTGGGTTCTGGTCAAGAAATTTGTGCGAAAACACACCCTGGAACCAAGATTTGACGGACCGTTCCAAGTTCTCCTGATCTCCCCTACCTCTATCAAATTGGCCGGAAGGCCTAACTGGATCCACGCTTCCCATTGCAAGAAGACACCTGCCCCAGAGGAAGCTAATTCTATGCAACCATGTGCCTCTGGTACATTATCTCCTTAGTTGGCCTCCTTAAAGCCCAGCAGGTAGCCATCACCAAAGATGCTAGTGGGTACACTTTCTGGTATAATTCATCATGTACCCATGTGGCTACATTCACTTTTGATTACTGTGATATTGTAGAATGCCCATTCCCTAAGTCACAGATTCAAGCCATTTATAAAGATATCCCACAAGCAAAAGACCCTTACGTTTGTGTAGTAGATGAACAATGGGGTTATGACTGTAACTACTGGGGGGCTGCGGGATGGAATACTGGGCCTGCCTGGGGTTATAAACCCAAAAGTGCTTTATCTAAGATAGACAATCAGGGTAGATCCCTCCTTCAAAGAATGACTTTAAGAAAGCCTGGAGGAAGTACCCCTATGAAATTAATGTTAAATATTGAACATCCTGGCCCCGAGGATGCAGACCGATATGTAATGGGAATGTATTGGAAGAAAGGTTCCTACAACAAATTAGGTCATTTCTACCTCAGAGATATGTACCACTCTCCAGAGTGGCAAGGGGCTGATCATATGGTCCCAAATCCGCTAAAACCACATATCCAGTCCTTTAAAGATATGATGGCCATCGCTAACCCCACTTTTGAAGATACCATGGCCGCTGAAACTGGATTCAATGACATTAATTTGTGGTTAGAATGGATGAGGTATAATGCCAACAAACATAATAAAACAGCATGTTATGTATGTGGCGGTGCCCGACCCCACCTTGGCACCGTCCCCCTAACTCTCCCTTTAGAGATAGAAGATTGCTTCTTAAGCCTTTTTGCCTACCAATATGACTTTAATAGGTCCCTCTGCATGGCATGGACGGCAGAATACCCTCTCTTAGTTGAAAATGTTAAGCCACCAGATGGAATCACAGTCTATAGAGGTAATTACACTTGTTATGCCATGTATGACGGGATTGGTAAATTCATGGGTAACTTTTCTAAAGGTTATTGCGCCACTTACAGAACTGTTCCTATACGCCTGTTGCAACACCATACCAGGTCATTGGGGGATATTTACTGGTTATGTGGGGATCTACAGTTAAGATCTAGGCTGGAAACTGAGTGGTGGGGTGAGTGTACCCTAGCCAAAGTTATCATGCCCATTCATATTATTTCTGATAATCATCATGACACATACGACCCTCCACATACACCAGCCAGAGTGAGGCGCGAAACCCCAGTAAAAGGCAGTTTTGACCCCCACATTTACATAGATGCCATTGGGGTACCTAGGGGGGTACCTAATGAATTTAAAGCTAGAGATGAAGTAGCTGCAGGTTTTGAATCACTGTTCACTATAGTCACTGCCAACAAAAACCTTAATTGGATTAACTACATTTATTACAACCAACAGCGTTTTGTCAACTACACCAGGGATGCCCTCCAGAGCCTGGCCGAGCAGTTGCAGGCCACATCCCAGGTGACCTTCCAGAACAGAATGGCCTTAGACATGATTCTAGCTGAAAAGGGGGGTGTATGTAAAATACTACCTGACACCATCACTTGTTGCACTTATATCCCAGAAAACACAGGTCCTAATGGTAAAGTCACTTTAGCCATAGCTAAATTAAATAGACTCTCAGAAGAGTTAAAGAGAAACTCTGGAGTTACTGATCCCTGGGAAAAATGGTTTGGTTGGATGACTGGTTGGCAGAGAGCTTTAGTCCAGATTGGTATTGCCTTACTAATTTTTCTTTTTTATTCTCGCTCTTCTCATTTGTTGTGTCCTCCCATGCCTAAGGAAATTCCTGCAGAAAACTGTAGACCAAGCAACACCAACCTTCACTCATCTGACAATCGATGATCAAGACCTCAAACTCTCCGCTACAAACTCTCCCTTATACTGATGAACTGCAGCAAAATCCAGCAAAGGACCTTTAAATCTGCCTGGTTTAATCCTATCCAGTACGACTGCAACAAGAACCTTCTGATTATAACAGCAGCGTTTCTCGTTTTTATGGAATAATCGAAAAGGACATTTCAAAACGTGACGTTAACAGACTGGGACTTTGTGCTTTGGTTTGTGTCTTCCTGAATGAGAGCATTTGAAGAGACTCCCCTTGCCAGGTTTACCTCAAAGAAAAAATGCAGCCAACGCAAAATATTTGTTTTTTCTTCTTTATTGATACTGACGGAATGGAGTGAAGAGTGTTCCTGAACCGTACTGACGGATGTGCTGCAGCCTGTTAGGGTCAAGAGAGGGATAGACGTGCACTTTGCATTAACACTAAGTCAGCGGTCATGGGGTTTCTGTGTCTTTGGGCTAATACTTCTTCTGATACTAACAAATAAAGTTTTGTCTTTTAGCAAATAACATTTTAGGGGGGACTGTTGTAGAATTATTAGGCCTCTATGAATCTGTAAGGCCCCTTTAAATCCTCTTGCTATACCTCTAAGAGGCCCCCATAGTTTTACAAGAAAGCTTTGTCTATAGAACATAGAATTTGCATGTCAGCAAGAAATAGCTTTGATAAAATGTGTATTTACTAAAAGCCTTGAAACTTAACCTTGAGAAACTAACAAGTGCCAGCTACGCTCTAAATGGATAGCTGCCAAAAGGCCCCTCCCGTCGAGTGAACTCCTCAGTTAGCAAAATGGCGCTAAAACCTGTAGGAGTTAAGAAATTACGTAGATAGTGACCTAAGAATGGGGAGGGCATTTTACTAACATCTTAGCACCTAAGCCAATTAACAATGTCTATTTGTCTATATCTTGATTTTCTTCAATGATGTAATAATGCCTTTATAAGGGTCTGCGCACCCATTTTCTGTCAGAAGCCATTAAACTTCTCTGAAGTTCTTTCATTACCCTGAACCTTGTGTCTCAGTGTGAATTTACTTCTGCGTGCACGCAACTTTATTATCTTTAATTTGGACAGGAACAGATAGTCATTCAAACTAATTGGTTTGCAGTAAATTATATACGACACTTTTAGTATACATTAGGCAGAGTAGGACCTGCCGAATATGGGGTACATTGGCGTTGTGGCAGGCTTATGCAATGTATGATCATATAATGTAACTAAATCCCCATGATTTTCATATATAGTGCTTAGTTATTTCTCCTCTTGTTTTGCCTATTGTATCTCTTGTCTTGTTTTAGTTTGTATTCCCAGTTCATGTACAGTCCTGTCCTGTCCCTGTTTAGTTAATGTTCCCATATGTATTGTGTACATGTTCTGGGTTTAACTTCCTATCCTTCTCTGGTTCTGGGTTCTACTAGTTCTGTCTTGTTTTCATGTTTGGTGCCTGTTCTAGCCTAGCCTTGTTTCTGTACTGGATACATGTCTGCTGCAGAGCCCCCCTATCCAGTTCCTGGGAGGTCTGCATATCAAGCTCCTAGTTCCTGGGATCCGCTGTAGCTGCATCAGGGTTCTGGTATGTGGCCGCGCAAACGCTGGTGCTCAACACCAAGGGGCATGCGGTTACCCTGCACCAGGCCCTGATAATCCACTTCCACGCTGAAGACTCCCAACATCATCAGGCATTCAGGGGTCCCGTTTTTTCAGTACCGCCACCCATGACAGGTATACAGATAGCCCATGGTATTTTACTGTGATTGGCCCTCTTCAGGCTGATGTTACTGACAAATCTAGGAAGAGGTATAATTGGTGTGTGTTGTAATACATAAACTGTTTTATAGATAATGATATTATAAGACTAATTGTTTTGTTCAGCTATGCCAACTTGCATAATGGCCATTTCTGTCTTAGAATTTTTGTCGACTGATATACTGGTCCCATTTTTATTTACTGCACAGCAGTCAAGCAAATCAAAATGAGCCTAAAATTTAAAAAAAATTCCTAAAAAACACAACACACGAAATTATATAAAATAACAATTATAAAACAGTTGTTTTTGCCACATTTGTAGTAATCAGTTGAAACTGATCACATACAATAAAATGTGGATATGTATTTAATGCACACTCAGGATTATTCACTGATGGGAGCTATCAGGATTCCGAAGTAAATTTCACATTTTAAGTCAAAATAAAACAATAACTAAAACATTGCTACCTTGCATCATTTCTAAAATTTGGCTACTAGAGCCACCGACGCAGCGTGCTCTGGCGTCTCCCCACTATATAATTAGTCAAAACATTTTCTATTGGGACAAGCTTGAACATTTTGGAATAGTTTTGTGTTACTAGTACTTTATGGTGCCTGCCATCTTTATGTCTACTTTGGTCAGGAAAAACGGTTTATCCGACCAGGGATCATGCACGTAACCAAGAACTGTGTATATTCCTGGTAAGACACAAAAAATAGTAATACAGAAATATGTGAATACTAGGTGTTATGATTAATTGTCTTTTTTTTTTTTTATTAGCATGTGTAAAAACACAAATAAAACGAATAAGCACCTACTCTAGGATATAAATAGAATTCTCGTGGTTGGGGCGATCTTCATTACAAAATTGTAATACAGTCTGGAACCAGTAAAAACCGCAGTCAGGGCATTGAGTTCTCAGAGCATGGAAAGGGACAAATTATATTTCTCCTGTTCAGGAAAATCAGTTATTTAAAATCTGTAGAAAATGACTTTCTAAAAAAAAAAAAAAAAATTCTAAGAAAAACTAGTTTTGTTGTAAAAATATGTACTATTAGTAGTACAGATGTAGGCATCACTTGTGACAGTGTCCTTTATACTTACGGCATTTTTTATATGCTTTATATAAAACATTCTATAGCTCACAAACAGGACAACAGTGATAGAAGAGACAATGAAACAATGGCAGCATCACTGATTAATGTATCCATCTCAGGTGCTAGAACAAGAAAAGGAGTGGCATTGGTGCAAATATCTCGTCTCTGACTCTCTAAAACAGCGACATATCTAAGATACCCCACTGTTTGTTTGTTTTTTTGTGAATATCATTTTTATTTAATTTTGTATTTTTATTTTGGGAGGAATCAAAATACAACTTACAGGGACTAACAAGTCCAAACTAAACACATATAGAAACCTTATAAAACAAATTTTACACAATAGCGTGCAAAACACACAAAGTGTGGGGGTGGTAGTAGAAGTAACAGTGCAACTCCACAGTGTTTTAAAACCACTTAAAAAACACAGATAACATACAAGTAAAAGATAGAGATAGAGGAGTGCAAATACAAATGTATATGGTATACTTAGAGACACTGGTCAGTCCTTCAGATGTAACCTATATACAAAAAGATCCAAACATAGCATAATACTGTTTTTCCAAATAATATAGTAAATAAATGTGGATTTTTCACTCACACTTTGCAGAGCCACGTATAGTAGGCTCTGACTATAGTTGCTCTTTGATAATTCCCTGGTGTATTAAACTCCACCACGCCTTCAGAATTCTCCACTCAGATTTCTAAGTGTACATTTTACTGATCCATCAGTGACCAAGTAATTCACACCATTAGACTGTATATTCCTTCATAAATTCTGCATTTTTATGAAGGAATATACAGTCTAATGGTGTGAATTACTTGGTCACTTGATGGATCAGAAAATGTACACTTAGAAATCTGAGTGGAGAATTCTGAAGGCGTGGTGGAGTTTAATACACCAGGGAATTATCAAAGAGCAACTATAGTCAGAGCCTACTATACGTGGCTCTGCAAAGTGTGAGTGAAAAATCCACATCTATTTACTATATTATTTGGAAAAACAGTATTATGCTATGTTTGGATCTTTTTGTATATAGGTTACATCTGAAGGACTGACCAGTGTCTCTAAGTATACCATATACATTTGTATTTGCACTCCTCTATCTCTATCTTTTACATATAGAAACCTATAGATGAAGGGAGACGCGCAGGTCTCAAATTATTTTCAATGCGATTTTTAGCAAGCACAGAAGACATCAAGCAAAGGAATAAATTTACTCCACTGTTTATATGTTTACCAAACTAGGGTGGCTGTTGCTTATGCATATTGTGTTCTCTTTGCATTTTATTGGACAAAAATCATCATGCATGAGAACTTCAGAGTAGGGAGATCAGGCTGCTCTGAAGAGTCTGCCTCTGCACCGCAATAATGGTAAGTAAAGTGTTTGGGGCTTTTTGTTAATTGTTCTCTAAAACGATGGATTAATTAAAAGAGAAATAATAGTCCCGTGCCCCCCTCCACCTTGCCAAGGAATCTTTGAAGCACATAGAGTAGGTCCTCTAAGTAGCTTCTCTGGGTTGCCTCTCTATTGTTAGTGAGGGTGGAAGTTTATATTCTATTGGGATCTCCTCAGGTTCCCTGGTTATGTCAGTTTTCTCAATGGGATTCAACCTGTCCAGAGCATCCCAACACAACACTATACCCAAGTGTCCTTATTGAGGAGAGACAGTCCCTATTTGGGGTTCAAATCCCTCTGTTTCTGGCTTCTATCCTAATGTCCCTCTTTTCTATGAGCTCCATATTATTAATGTGTCTGAGTATAAAACAGAGCTTTACACTGCAATAAATGTGTTTGGAAATCAATCTGTGTAGAATTTAAGAGTCAGCATTTTGTGATGCTATGCAAAAAAGGTTTCATGCAAGTCAGACATACATTGAAACTACATAGCAATTTCCCCCACATATTTGTGACGAATGAATCATTATTATTTCTTCCTACAAGGGATATGAAAAGATATACTTATTGTAAATTTTGAGCATTTTACATAAAATGCTAGTTTAGATCTACATATAAATTATAAGAAAAAGATGACAACCTCAATATTTACATAATTACTGGAGTGTTGCTAATAGTTTTTGTAACTGTAAACCGCATAATCATCCATAAAACATCTGAAATTTGAAAGCTCTCCTCCCAATATTCCTGTATTAGATCCAAGCTGCCTTGCACATCAACTCAATGCAGTTACATGAAATGTGAAAACCCACCGAAGATGTATTGCTCTTGTTATTTCAGAAGCATAAATTGTTATTTGTAAAGTGTAAATCACCTAAAATTTCTCATAACAGCACTAATGCTTACCACATCCCCACTCACATCACTAAAATTAAAGTATCACTATTATTCCATTTGAAATGTTGGATGGTATCAGTGGTGTATTTTGGATCTGTGCTGCATGACAGAACTCAGACACCCCCTAATTTAAAATTTGCCCCATCCCTTCCTGTCAAGGCCACACCACTTCCTGTTAAAGACTAATACACACTTTGACTGACAGACACACACACTGATTTGACACAATCCGACAGACACACACTGACAGACACACAATGATGCAGACACACACTCACTCACAGACACACAAATACAGACATACATATGCTCACTCACAGACACACACTGACAGAAACACACAATCACTCAGACACACAAGCTCCCTCCCTCAGGCATTTCTTAGAAGAACACACACTCACTCACTCATACACTGACAGACATTCACACATTCACTGAGAGACACACACACTGACAGCCATATACACACACATTTCCCCCCAACGCTCACAGGTTGTTATTTTTTTATTTATTTTCAATCCACCCCGCCTCCCTACCTTTGAGAAAGCTGGATGGATTTTTAACATGGGGTCCAGTGGAGCTGCTGGCCAGTCTGTTTGGGCAGGAAGGTAGGCGTGCAGGCAGGTGGGCAGCTAGTTGAGCTCCAGGCAGGCGGCGAGGGAGTGCTGATTTATGAGCTCTCCCTGCTCACGCGCCGCAGAGTGATGCCGGGAGCTACAGTAACGTCATATTCCAGCTCCCGGTATCACTGCTGGGCGAACGAGGGAGCTGAGTAGGGGGAGCTCAGACAGTCTCCCCACACTGAATTAGGACCCCTGTGGCCATGTGATCGCTCAACACAGCGATCACATGTTCACAATAGGTGTCCATGTGTCTGCCTGCAGGGGGACTGTCTGTGCTGACAGGCAGTCCCCCTGCATGTGTAAAATAAAAATAAAGTTAGTGTTTATAAAAAAAAAAAAATATATATATATATATATATATATATGTGTATATAAATATGATATATAGATATATATTATATCTATATAATATATGTCTATATAGCATATATATATAATGTCATACTAAGTGTATTTGTATATTAATATGTACTTATATTAATATAAAAATACACTTATAATTAAATTACACACGTGTATATATATAATATATATAATAACTATATATATTGTATATATTATAAAATATAAATAAGTAATTTAAATTAAATTATTTATTTTTTAAATAATAATAAAAATTGAAAAAAAATTATATCTATATGAAATTTTATTCTAACTGTATTTTAAAATTAATATATATATATTTATATCAAAATACACTTAGAATGAATTTGTAAATATATCTAAGTATTTATAAATAAATAAAAATAATACGAAATATACATATGTCCATATACAAAATTACATAAATATACACATAGACTTCAAATATATAAATATGCATATATATTTAAATTCTATGTGCGTATTTATGTAATATTTTTACATAATTCAGTAATTTTATTGATTGCAATTTGAAGGACCTGCCTGCCAACCCAGGCCGAAATTCCAGAGAATTTAATTTGCTAGCACTGTATTTTACCCTGTAACGTTCTACGACACCCTAAAACCTGTACATGGGGGGTACTGTTTTACTCGGGAGACTTCGCTGAACACAAATATTAGTGATTCAAAACAGTAAAACATATCACAGCGATGATATTGTCAGTGAAAGTACTTTTTTTGCATTTTTCACACACAAACAGCACTTTTACTGATGATATAATTGTTGTGATACGTTTTCCAGTTTTTAAACACTAATATTTGTGTTCAGCGATGTCTCCCGAGTAAAACAGTACCCCCCATGTACAGGTTTTATAGCATTTTTGAAAGTTACAAGTTCAAATATATGGGTCAAATATTTTTACATTGAAAATGGCCAGGTTGGTTACGTTGCCTTTGAGAGCGTATGGTAGCCCAGGAATGAGAATTACCCCCATGATGGCATACCATTTGCAAAAGAAGACAACCCAAGGTATTGCAAATGGGGTATGTCCAGTCTTTTTTAGTAACCACTTGGTCACAAACACTGGCCAAAATTAGCGTTCAATTTAGTTTTTTTACTTTTTTCACACACAAACAAATATGAATGCTTACTTTGGCCAGTGTTTTCAACTAAGTGGCTACTAAAAAAGACTGGACATACACCATATTGAATACCCTGGGTTGTCTACTTTAAAAAAAATATGTACATGTGTGGTGTTATTCAGAGATTTATGACAGATAATAGTGTTACAATGTCACTATTGATAAATTTTAAAAATGTATGTTTTGAAACAGCAATATCCTACTTGTACCTATAGCCCTATAACATGCACAAAAAAAACAAAAAAGCATGTAAACACTGGGTATTTTTAAACTCAGGACAAAATTTTTAATCTATTTAGCAGTTTTTTTCATTCGCTTTTGTAGATGAGTAAAAGATTTTTTCAAGTAAAAGTAAAAAAACATGAATTTTTTTCAATTTTTCATCATATTTTTTTCAAATTAAAATACATGAGATTATATAAATAATGGTATGTAAAGAAAGCCCCTTTTGTCCTGAAAAGAACGATATATAATTTGTATGGGAACAGTAAATGAGAGAGCGGAAAATTACAGCCAAACACAAACACCACAAAAGTGTAAAAATATGCCTGGTCGCAAATGTACAACATCGCAAAAACAGTCCAGTCCTTAAGGGGTTAAAGGACACTTAAAATCACCTGTTTATGTAAAATACTGTATGGGGATTCAGTTACACAATTTAGCTCACTACTTCATCACAGTACCCCAATATCAGTGGGTCCTACACAAATTTTAACATGCTTCACAGTCTCACAGCTTCAACTGTTCAATTTATGCTTCTCCAAAGTGGCACCCATAGTGGATGAATGGTGGGCTCAGTCCAACAGGAATCTGGTCTGCATTCAAACCTACACAGAAAAAATGTGAATTGGGGGCACACCAAGAACATGCATTTCTAATAAGTGGTGCTGCCATAAAAAAAACTAAATCTATGCAAAATACAGTTAAAAGAACAGCACACACACACAAAAAAACAAATGCAGTTTTAGATTTTGCACCTCGTTTAGAGATGACCACAGGAAAGCATAAACTGAGGAATCTCTGAAATAAGTTGAAATTTGAAGTTGAAGTTTTGCAAGTTAGCATGTAAATCTCCTATGTTAAAATTCATGTTGGACCCACCCATATTCGGGTACTGTGACGTAGTGGTGGGCCATATGATGTAAATGCATCCACACATTTGTTTGCTAAGATAGGTGATTTTAAGTAGCCTTGTAAGATTTAAAACTATGCTTTTATGTGTATGCGCTGTTCCTTTAACTGTATTTTGTATAGATTTTGATTTGTTCGGCAGCACCACTACTGTGAAATACATGTTTTGGGTGTGCCCCCAATTCCCATTTTTTGTCTGTAGTTTTAGATCCAGTACAGATTCCAATTGGGCTGAGCACCCTGCCCATCTCTCCTATTTGCCCCTTTGGAAGTGACCACAGTAAAGTATAAATTGAGGAGTCTCTTGAAGCAGTTTAAGCTGTTAGTATTGCAAGTTAGCATGTAAATCTCCCATGTTAAATTAGCGTAGGACCCACCGATATTGGGGTACTGTGACATTGTGGTGGGCTTAACACAATATGGCCATATGGTGGAACTGAATCCCCATATTTGTTTGCTAAGATGGGTGATTTTAAGGAGCCTTATAAAATTTTAAACTGTATTTGTTTTTTTGTATATGTGCTGTGAGAAATGTTGGGAATTCAAAGTGAATTTCAAATTTTAGACTAAAATATCTGAACTGGAAGCATATCTGATTTAAAAATATTTCAATTTGAAATTCACATTCAATTCTTTGAATTCCTGTCAATTCTCACATTAGTAAATGCATACTGTATCCATGCTGTCATGCTTTTGATTCAGCTCTCGAGGATCACACAAAGTCTTCCATTTTATTGCTCTCTCTTTTCTTTCCTGATGCCATTTCAGGGGACAAATATTTAATGCTTGGTTTGTGAGTGTGGCAGCACCATGTTTGTTCACACGTGCATTTTGAGGGTCCCCATTATCCACAAACAAAAACCAGTACACACATGTTAAAGGAACATTGTAGGTTCTATAACCATTTCATCTCATTGAATTGGTTATAGTGCCTGTGAGCCATTGGCACCGCCCTCCATTCAGTGTTAAACCATTTTTGCTGGTTCCCATAGCCCTGCTCGAGCAGCACTGGGGAAATGAGCTTCTGTGAATTTTTGTGGAGCATTAAAACATTTAAAATGCTTTAACATTGAATGCAGGATCGCACCAGGGGACTTCAGACACAAGATTATATGGGTGCATCAGAGGACGCTATGACCACAAACATACAGTAAAAGCTGTGGTTCCTCTTTTAACATATCTTCCTTACATGATCTAGACCCAGAGGACAAAAGAACAGAAATGGGGCAACATGGTTATAATGGCAGAACATTCTGTATCATTCTTACAGCCTGGACAGCTAAACAGTAACTGGAGAAAAGACTAGAGACAACTGGGCTTAGAAAAGGCCCAGGGGAGTATACAGAGTATAACAATCCCCAGTGTAGATGTAGCCTTTTCCCACACATGAGACGAGACTCTATGTCGAGGGTAAAACAGGAACTGCAGATCTGACGGTTTATGGTCTTTTATCCAGTTTTCCCCACAAGGTTACCACCCAGGTGGACCTTGTGGAGCACAGGACACAAAGTCACATAACCAATCAAAACAGTATTGTACAGTTAGACACTCCCAGATAATGTACACAAACCCTCCCCTCTGCCTGTGATACAATTATAAAAGACAATGGGCTAACTCGATTAACTCTAAACAGAAAAACATACATTTTTACAAACCCCCAAAAGTAGCCCAAAATACAACATATCCCCACAAAGTCACATCCTCTGATAGCCCCGATCTGGATGAACAACATATCCAAAAATCACCCAGATCGGTCCAGGGGTTCAGGAATTTCCTGGAAGTCTTATTTTTGCCCCACTGTGCACATGTTCCCATGCCCAAAACAGTTCCATACACTCGACGACAAAACACTGCTGGACAATTTAAGATGGCCACCGCTACATGTTTGAAAGGGGCATTGTGCTAAGTCCCAATATGAACAAATAGTGTTTTTAAAAGGCAATACACCCCATGGGCCATAGTCACAGGGCAATAGGCTGGGAAGCAGGTCTCTCCAAAACCCTGTGGCGAGATTACTTTTGCCACAATAAGCATGTTCAATGAAACCACACGTGTCCAAAGCTCAGCTAACAAATGAATAAGAACTATTTACATAAGTAATTGGAAGCTGGAACAGGTTCTCCTTATTTTTTAATTTGACTAAAATATAAATGACATATGCAAGCCTATGGGCTCTTTAGCGCCAACAAATTCCATAGCGCTTTACAATGGGTGGACTAACAAACATGTAATTGTAACCAGACAAGTTTGATGCACAGAAACAGAAGGGTTGAGGGCCCTGTTCAATGAGTTTACATGCTAGAGGGAGTGGGATAAAGTGACACAAAAGGTAAGGGTTGCCTATAATTTGGAAAAGCAATGGGCAATCTTTGTTCCAGGTGCATTTTTTAAAAACAGTGTTACACTGGGGAATGTTTCTTCTTTTTTTTTTTTTTTGTATTCTTTATTTTTATTGTGCTTTGATTGACATAACATACAATCTCTTGGTGCTCCAATAGCATTCCTCGAGCACATTTTCAAGCGAAACAGTTGGAGCATTAGGATGATCGGCACATTTTGTATACGTTAGGGTAAAGTTGATTAGAGCAGGTTATTAGTAAATGCAAGTCACAATAGCAAGGGTTGTGGGTACAAACAGTTAATAGACATGACTGACCTGGGTTAGTAGCATGCTGAGTTGGTACATCATCCTAACAAATTAACACATTAGGAGGTTGCAGTTTTAGTTAGGTATATCAAGCTTTCCAAACAGTTATGTTATCAGAGTGAGGTTAGGTGGTCAATGTTTAACAGTGCTAGGGTAACTTTGCTTGTATATCTATCATATGAGGCAAGTGCTTATTTGTATAGGCATAGTAGTTAGGCTAAACTGTGGGTCTAGGCATATAATCTGAGGCTGCATAAGTGTAAGAAGAGATGCCTAGGATGCCTTGTTGTATGGCTGGCTAAGCATATAAAACACATAAGTATAACAAAAAGAGGTTACTGGCAGATTGCATAGTGCATAAGAGTCAACAGAGGGGGAGATCACCGAATTCTATGTGTGTTTTACAACTATCAGAGTTCAGTGTCCAGAGCAGACGGCGGTGGCCCGCCTCAGGTGCTTTAGCCGATACCCATGGTAGGCATGGTCTGATCGTGGGCTGATGGCTTCTCCAGGGTTGTGGAGCGGTGTGAGCAGCACTCTCCCTCCTTTCAGCCCCGGGCCGGTTCGAGGGCCGGCTTCTTCGGGCCCCGGACCCTAGGGCTCAGAAGGTCCAGGTCCTGCTCGCCACGCGGGCGGCTGAGGTCCTGTAGAGTGTTCGTCACTTGCGGCGGATTGTTCTCCGTCCACGTGGCGTCCGCTGCAGGGTGAGTGCCCCTGTGGCCCTCGGCTTGTGCGGGCTGGTCCTGGGTTTGGCATCTTGCCAATTGTGTTTTGCACCCGTTTGATGGCCATCAGTTTCTAGGCTTAGGCCCTTCTGGGTTCCACTTTGTGTTGGTTGCTGTGTGGGTCACGCACGCCTCTCTAGTTTGGCCCAGAATAGAGCAAATAGTTCATCTATGTGTTGGAGTGTTTGCTCCACGAAGTGCGTTGCTTTGTGCGAGGCGTGTGCATCCGCCATCTTGGGCTACCCCGGGGGATTGTGGCTGCCGATGGTCTGTATCAGCCTGTTGTTCCATGTGGCAGGTGTCTGCTGCCCGGATACTTCATGCTTGCCAGGTAGGACTGGGATGACCCCCGCCGGTCCAAGGGGGAGGGGGGGCCACATTAATAGAGTGTCACCTCCAGTTGAAACTGTAGGAGAGCAGCCGTCTCTCCTAGGCCCAATTACTGGTAGGCCGCAAAGCTTCGAGTTGGATTTGCCAGTGGAGGAGAGGTCTGCGAGAGGTATCCCCGGAACTGCTGGCATTCAAGGATCAAGTTGAGTATGGCTTTGCAGCCCAGTAGGTTTTTAGTTTGTTCTTTTCATCGAATTTAATGTGCCAGACACAGGAGCTCATGCAGCATACGTCTGGGCTGCTATGTAGCCAGGCTCTGCCCCCCTGGGGAATGTTTCTGTCACTGGAGGGAAAACCAAACGCTCATTGAATAACAACCATGATATTTAAGTGAAATGCTTACTATGCAAATTTCTGACAGTTTCCTTAAATGTTGATTCACTGTGAGCTTTTAATTCAATTATGAGAATAAAGGTAAAAACCATTGCTTGATTATCATTTTCTGTGTGCTATATGTTTCACTTGAGCAAGTTTCCGCTCATTGTTTAAGACAACTTTCACTCATTAGATCATATCTATAATTTACATGGAGTCAGCATTTTGTGATGCTATGCAAAAAGATTTTCATGCAAGTCCGACATACACTTAAACCACATAGCAATTCCCCCCACATATATGTGACAAATGAATCATCATTATTTCTTCCTACAAGGGATATGAAGAGACATACTTATTGTAAACATTGAGCATTTTATATAACATGCTTGTTCAGATTTATATATAAATTATAAGGAAAATATGACAATCTCAATATTGACACAATTACCGTAGCCCTGCTTACGAAAACATATATCGGACTGATTATTAACATTGCTAATAGTTCTTGTAAATCATAAAACATTTTGACATTTGCTGCCTCTGTCTCCTCCCAGTAATCCTGTATTAGATGTAAGGGCCCTTGCACATTTACACAGAACAGGTATAGGAATTGTGAAATGCCAGCGGACTCCTAATCACCTATATTAGGTGGGGCAGGTAATGCTGCCAAGTTCAGTGTGTAAGTGTAAAGCATTCACTCTGGTGTTTTATTGAAGTGTGCAGAGTGTCTGGTGGCGATATAGGTGGGTCAGCCTTTATTATTTAGATATCACAATCCTCCTATAGCTGTTACAGGAACTCTGAAAAAAATCGTCTTCATTTTGGCTTTATTTTTGTTAAATAAATGATGACATGGTGAAATATGTAATCTGGGGTTGTAGTTACCTAATTTTAAGACCCGCTAAGGAACAGATAGATGATTATTATTATGGCCTGATATGTAAAACCATAGAATACAAAGAGGGTGTACCTTCTTTTTTCCATGTCTGTAGATTTCGACTAAAAAGACACCGATTTCCAGGCAAATTTGCCTGTTTTAGGTCAAATATTTGATATAATTTCCTGTAAGTTTTTTGGGGGAAATGTGTGCAATATAAACTTAAAAGGTTACTGCAAGAATCATAAACATTACAGTACCCTGGCGATGATCTCTGGTAAAACGCCAACAATTTTGCAGTGCTAAATCCTCATACCTGAATGCCCACTCAGCGTTGGGTCTTCTCGGAAGCTGGTGACACACATTGCATTACACACAGTTACAGAAGCCAGATGCCAATGCTGCTGGTAATTAATTGGCAGAGAACATTAGCTGATCTCTCTCAGCCAATGAATGACAAGCTATGCATAGAATATGCACAGAATTAACATTAGCCAGCTTGCAACTCTTGTTCCGGGCTGGCTAATGACGTACTAGTACTCACCGAAGTGGTCATGTTAACAGAGTAAACTTTTTATGTGTAAAAGGTCAAAATATATACAGTATTGTGCCACCATTTTTTCCCCAATAATTATTTTATAAAACACCCAGACTTTCAAACATTTCCAAAACAGAAGAGCTTTGAATGAGGCAAGCATACTCTGAATTATAAAGTCTGCATACCTTTTTGTAAGCTAAATACTCTATTTAAAACAGACGTTTGGCATGAGGTTCAGATTGTGTGAAGTTGTGTAACATTTTATATTTGTTCTGGTAATTAAATCCATTACTGTGGTATAGACAACACCATATAAATCTGCATTTCTCAACACCACTTAATGAATGGTTTTGAAATCTATTCAAAATATAAGTATTGTTTTTTTTTTAAACTGAATCATTAACTTCTTAAAATCTACCCGAAGTTCACCAGTCAAAAGAAGGGTGCACTGGAGACATGGACAGAGGGGATCAAAATGGAATTGCCAGATATTAAGATCCAACGCAAGAAGAGAAAAGATAATAAATATAAATAAAGTGGAAAAGAAGAGAGTATATTTATTAAGATATAAAGAGCAGAAGGAAAGAAAAAAATGAAAACACGACAAAGTTGCTTTAAGAACTAAGGCAATTACCTAACTTCTGATATGTTCTTGTAATTTTCCTGCTTTATTTATTAAGTTCCTCCACATGCATTATATATCATTAGACAGGTAATGCTTTCTTTTCACATCCAATACACATATACAGAAGAACTAATCCTTTAGTATATAGTATATATATATATAGGGGGAAATTTAAAAAGTTAAGATTTTCATTGTTTGAGTGTAAGAGTTTTTCACAACTACTCTAAGAAAAAAAATAATAATAAATAATATATATATATATATGCCCCACCACCAGCCTAACATGGTATACCCAAATACCTCACAGTATCCATGGTTCCATCAGTAATGACGTTGTGAGTGTATAGCCAAATGGGTTAATTTGGCCAAAAGTGTCACTTTAAGCGCTTGTCACATCTAATAAGTCAGTTTGATGCCACTAAAACTGGTCTGTTGACCCCAACCCCCCATCCAACTACCGTCCTATCTCGCTATGCCATTGCCTCCAAGATCCTCGAGAGAGTTGTGTACACCAGACTGACTGACTTTTTCAAAACCAACTCTCTGCTTAACCCCTTCAATCTGGATTCCACGCTGGTCATTCTGTCGAAACAGCTGTGACCAAAGTATCCAACGATTTAATTGCTGCTAAATCTCGCGGCGATTACTCAATCCTAATTTTCCTTAATCTTCCTGCTCCCTTTGACCGGAACCGGCCGTGCAGCTGCAATTATTTTTTAAAAGGGGCCCGGTCGCGCTATTACAGCGCTGACCGGGCCCCTGAAGATATAGGCCTCATCGGGTGGCCCTAAATGTTTGTGCCACCTGATGGGCCCTGGTGCAGATGCACTTGCAGCAGTTCTGCCGCTCCACGTGGGGCCCTGGCCCCCTAGGCAGGGCCGGATTAACATAGGGGCTGGTGGAGCTGCAGCTCCAGGCACATTTCAAAAAATTAAAAAAAAAACTACTTTTTTTTTTTTTACACACACTACTCTTAGGTTTGCCACCTGACTGGTATTTTACCAGTATTTGAGGCTGCCTGGCCGTGCCGGTATTGCAGTAATACCGGCAATACAAATGCAGGTATTTTTCTCAGTATAAACAGAGATTACTCTGTAATACCAGCACTAACCAATAGTGGTCACTGTGTGTGGAGAGAGGCAGGGATAGGAAGTTACAGCATCTCCCTCCCTGTCTCTCTCTAATTACTGATCTGCGGGGAGCAGCTACACAGCACAGAGTCCAGACAGCAGCTCCCAGTCTGCAGAGACAGACTACAGGCCCCCAAGTGAAGTATGGGGGGAAAGGCAGCAGGGATACATGGGGACACTGAGACACTAGGGGACACTGTGAGATATGGGGATGCTGAGACACATGGGGACATTGGGAGACACACAGAGACACATGGGACACAGTGTCCCCATGCCTCCAAGCCAGTGTCCCTATTGTCTCAGTGTCCCCTAGTCTCCCAGTGTCTATATCCCCATGTCTCTCAGTGTCCCTAGTGTCTCAGTGTCCCCATCTATCCCAGTGTCCCCAAATGTCTGTGTCCCCATGTCTCCCAGCAAGTCCCCCTAGTGTCTCAGTGTCCCCATGTCTCCCAGTGTCCCCAAATGTCTGTGTGCCCATGTCTCCCAGTGTCCACATGTCTCCCAGCCAGTCCCCCTAGTGTCTCAGTGTCCCCATGTCTCCCAGTGTCTGTGTCCCATGTCTCCGTGTCCCCAAATGTCCCCGTTTCTCCCAGTGTCCCCAAGTGTCTCCATGCCTGTGTCTCCATGCCTCCCAGCCAGTGTCCCTAGTGTCTCAGTATCCTCATGTCTCTCAGTGTCCCCATGTCTTCCAGTGTCTGTGTCCCCATTTCTCCCAGTGTCTCCATTGACTTGCTGCTTCACTGGACACTGCTGTTAGGGGGTATGGATTTACTTGAAAGAGTAAAGCATAAATTAGAGAGAGGTTAGCTTAGAGTATGTGTTTTCTTAAAGCTGCATCCTTTGAGTTTCCCTCCAACACCATCTCCATTAGATACTTGACGCTTGAGAGGTATGACTGTTTTAGTGTCTATGGTCGATAAGATTTTTGTCATGACTGCTAGTGTGGTCCAGCACGCAGAACTATGTAACATCTACATAGACAGAACAGAAAATGATAAAACGCGGGGATTTTAACCACGTACTAGACCAATGTATGGATACCACCCTGCCCCCCCAAAGCACCAGACACCGCCCATTGAAACGTCAATGTACAGCCCTAACAAAACTGCTACTGATGCACCAACTGTATGACACATGTCGCATTACCCACACAGAAGACAGGGAATACACTTACTTCTCCTCAGCCCACAACACTTTTTCTCCCGAATAGACCAATTCTTAATGAGAGGCCAAGACTTAAACCAAATTGCAGATTGCTCCATAGGAGCAAATAGTATGGTCAGACCACGCACGGATAACCATGACACTGATTGACATATACGAATACAAAAATAGGGCCCCATGCAGACTCAACGAGTCCCTTCTGCACGACCAAGACTTTGTAAAGACTCTCCAATTCGACATACAAACATACTTCACCTACAACTCAACCCCAAACCTGCCGAACCACACCATTTGGCTAGCCCACAATGCAGTAATAAGAGCTTACTTATAAAATGGGCGTCATACCTCCATAAGTGGACCAAAGCACAGCTCTCCACCTGGCAAAGAGAACTCTATGAACTCAGGGCGAGCCACCAAAAAGACCCAGACACATTAGCACAGATAAAGCTGCTCCAACACAACATACAACACCAGGCACTCGACAAAGTAGGATTCCATTTGCGAAAGATGAAGGCCACCCAATACGCACAAGGCAACAGGGCGGGAAAACTCCTAGCCAACAGACTCAGAAACAAAAACAGGCTAACCAAGCTATAGCGCACCTAACCTCACGCACGGGCCATAAGCTCCTGTCCCCGAAAGATATAAGCAACGAGTTCTCATCTTACTACTCAGACCTATACAACCTCCACCGAGACCCAAACACCCAACAACCACACAGGAGAGCATAGTGCGGTATCTGGACAGCGTGCAGAGGTCAAATGTACAATACAATCATTGCCTGCAGGCAAGTCACCCGGCCCGGACGGCTTCACAAACTCCTATTACAAACAATTTTGAGACACTTTGGCCCCACAATTGACTAAGCTCTTCAACAACGCCATCACCTCACAATTGTTCCCCCCCTGAAGCCCTCTTAGCACATATAAACACTGCCGAAGCCAGGAAAACCGCCCACAAAACTTCAGGCCAATCTCCCTTCTGAATATAGCCGCCAAAATATTAGCAAAAATACTGGCCACCAGACTGGGACCCATACTCCCTGACATTATACACAACGACCAGGTCGGGTTTATTAAGGGGAGGCAGAGTTCAGACAACACCCACAAGGTACTGGATATCCTACATGTCCTGCGGAACACTGGCAGCAAGGGGCTGCTGATGTCCCAAGATGCAGAGAAGGCCTTCGACCGCCTGGGATGGGAGTTCTTGGACGCGGTGATGAGAAAGATCGGACCCCCGGGGGTCTTCCTCTTAGCAGTCAGGGCACTTTACACAGACCCCGCAGTGCAGATACTAAACACAGGGTTCTTGTCCGACAGGTTTAGCATAAAAAACGGTATTCGCCAGGGCTGCCCACTATCACCACTCCTCTATGTGCTAGCGCTTGAGCCCCTGGCATCTAAAATCCGGGCAGACCCTTCAATCCACGGAGTGGTGATAGGTAACAAAGAATACAAAGCAAACTTGTTTGCCGACGACTTCCTCCTCACGCTCACCCAGCCTCTCATCTCCCTCCCTAATCTTCTTAAGCAAATCGAGGAATATGGCCTCCAGTCATACTACAAACTGAATATAGCAAAGACTCAGGCGCTGAGCGTCGGCATAGATGCCCCTACTTCAGAGACCCTAAGGTCTACATTCAATTTTGACTGGAGGTCCGACTACCTCACCTTTTTGGGAATTAGAATCACCAAGACCATACCGTCCCTATTCAAACACAACTATGAGATCTTACTGACCGAATTCAAAAAAACATTCCAGAATTAGAATGATAAATATATCTCGTGGTATGGCAGGCTGGCAGCCATAAAAATGTCTCTCTTACCCAAATACCACTATCTACTGCGCACATTACAGATCCCTCTCCCTAAGAATTTCTTAACCGCCATCCAAAAAGCAGTGGTACAGTTCACCTGGGCCGGGTAAAGGACCAGGGTGGCAACAAAAATCGTGCAAAAACCAGTAAAATCTGGAGGTCTCAACCTCCCAAACATGAAACTGTACTATAGAGCAACACTGCTATCCTCCATGATCACGGCCCACGCCACAGTGGAAAAGCCACAATGGGTAGACATAGAATCCCACAGGTCCTGCAACCAAGGCATGCACTGCCTGTTCTGGACCAAAAAGTAGAAGCAGCCCTTAACGCAGACCACACTGGCCAACATTAGACTGCTCCTCCAGACGTGGGACTCCTGTCGAGACCGCCTCTGCACGGAAAACACTCACTCCCTGGCCACCCCACTACTTAGTACTAAACTGACCAACTTTTAACTATAGACCATGGCTCAAACAAGGGCGTTCACATGTACTCCACTTATATGTAGGAAAGCAGTGGAAAGAATTGCCAACACAATTCCAACTGCCTAGCTCAGCCCTCTTCTCCTACCTACAGCTCAAATCCACCCTCCACAAAACCATCCCCCCTCCGCGCTTACTCTGCGCGAGCCGGGGCCGCAACACATGGTGGCGGGCAACTGATCGCAGGGGTCGCAGGGCTGCGACCCCTGCGACCGCAGTATGTACACTAATGCATGCAGATACACATACACTTAAAAGACCACTACAGACAACCAGATCACATCAGCTCAATGAAGTGGTCTGGGTGCCAGGTCCCTCTAGTTTCAACCCTGCAGCTGAAAACATAGCAGTTTCAGAGAAACTGCTATGTTTCACTGAGGGTTAATCCAGCCTCTAGAGGCTGTCTTACTGACAGCTGCTAGAGACGCTTCCATGATTCTCACTGTGAAAAATCACAGTGAGAAGACACTGGACGTCCATAGGAAAGCACTGAGTAATGCTTTCCTATGAGCCGTTTGAATGCACGCGTGGCTCTTGCCGAACATGTGCATTCGAAGCTGAGAGGCAGATCGGGGCGGAGGGATCCCCAGCGCCAAGGAAGTCCGGCGCTCGAGAAAGGTAAGTTCTGAAGGGGTTTTAAACACACACACTCATGAACAGAAACATACACACTAGCTAACAGACACAGAGACACACACAGTGACATACATACACAGTCACTTACAAAACACACTCTCACTGACAAACAGACTCACTAACACACACACACAATCAGTAACACACACAAAAACTAACACACTCACTGACACACACAGTAACAAACACACTGACACAAAAACTAACACGCACACTAATACTAACACACATGTTTTTTTTTTATGTGATCCCCCAGCCTCCCTACCTTTGGGGCCCCATGGGTCGTGTGTACGCCACTGCCCCAGACCCCGTCTTTGACACTGGAGGTAGGCTTACTATTCATGGGACAGATAACCCTCCCACAACTAGAACGCAAGCTCCTATTCCACTTCCTGATAGCTGCCAACACACCAATAGCCAGAAGGTGGAAAACGAAAAACACCCCCTCGAAGGAGGAATTTATACAACAGATAACGGTTAGAAGGAGGAAAAATCAGCGCTCAACTGCCACACAAATAGATAAAAAGGCAGCACTTCTCAGAGGGGAATCCCCTATAATCCCCCAGTTATTAGAAGATAAAAACAAGTTAAAAGAAGAAGAATTTGCCTAAAAATTATAATAAAACATATGCAGAATATAAAATAATATAGAGTATAAAATATTAAATTAAACAATAAGAAAAAGTCCAAAACACTTATCAAGAGTCCGTAATAATAGGTTCTTATGGGAAGACAAGGAGTCTTGGGACGTCTGGCGGTGTAGAATCTTCACAATGGTAGGCTCGGATCCAGTGGAGAATATATGAAAGGGAAACAGGAACTCCAATGGTACAGTATATCAATGAAAATGAAATTCTAGAATAGTGAAAATAGCCTACTAACACTTTTCAGAGCTAGATTACAGCTCTGATATTATGCGCGTGAAGTGGAATGATCCCCACTCAAGGATATGCAGAAATACTGTTTGATTGGAGGATTTATTCTCTAGAGCAGACTCGTACTGCTCGGTGTAGACGTTTGGGTGGTATAATCCCCACCTATGGATTCTTTAGGCTCCTTGTGGATATAGGTCAGGTGCAAAAATAAAATAAAATAAAGAAAATAAAGAAAAATGGCAATAAAGTGTCTTTTGCCAAATTAAATTCTTTATTATAAAGTAATTAATAAAATATCTAAAATATCTAAACGCGTTTCGCCTCAAAAGGCTTCTTCAAGTAGATAATAATAAAAGGAAGGCACACCTGACATTCAAAGGTTTATATAACATACAATAATACTATGGGGATTCGAAATTCCCGCCAGAATGACGTCATCAAAATATTGGTATTATAATAGAACTGAAAACAAGTTGAAATAATGTGTATAAATATAATAAAAGAAAGATAAAACAAATATAAAAATTATATGCAAAAACGAGGGTTAAATAAAGTATAAAATAAGATAAAAAAGCAATCACGTGACGCGCAGCTAGAATTGCTTCCGCGTCATGTGATGCTCGAATGAAACGCATGCGTTCCGACTAAATGGAACGCAAGCGTCATAATCACGTGACGCTCGGCTACAGTATCTTCCGCGTCACGTGATATACAAAATAGACGCATGCGTTCCGATCCGAAAGGAACGCATGCGAACTAAGAAGGGAGGGCTGCTGGATAAAATTATATAGGAAGAAGGGGATATATATACATAAGAGCCTTCAGGCTGGTCTGTCTTTATAGACAGGCAGGTAGCCAGGAGTAGTGAGGCTCACTAAACTGCATATGCAAAAAAACAGTAAGCAGCACCCTCAATATGTATGCACATAATATCACAGAGTTATTAAGAATTCTATACATTATGAAACAAATATAGTATAAATATAAGACATGTTATAGGTACAGATGTATGAGTACAAAAAAGTATGTGGATACAAATATAAAATTATAAAATGAAGAAAATATAAAAGTATAGGAAATATGAACCATAAAATAACAGTAAGTATGTATAAGCATAGAGTAAAAAATGGGATGAATAATAAAAATAAAAATAAAAAAATAATAAAAATAAAGTTAAAGTACAAGGAAGATGATAGGTTGCAATAAAATCACATTTTAAATTATTACAAAAAGTTAAAAAAATCAAAATCAATGTTTAACCCTGTTGGGGCAAGAGTTTTTAAATTATATGCCCATTCCATTTCTTTCTTCCCTAAAACTTTTTTAATGTCACCCCCTCTCCATGGGATATTACATGTGTCAATACCAATACATTTAAGCAATTTTGGGTTCTTTCCATGTTGTAAAAAGTGTTTCGAGACAGAATGGTTTTTATAGCCTTTTAAAATATTTCTGCAATGTTCGGCTAGTCTCGTTTTTAAATCTCTGGTGGTCATACCCACGTATTGAAGGCCACATGGGCATTCCAGGAGGTAGATCACATTTTTTGTGTTGCAATGAATAAAATGTTTTATTTGATATATTTTCTGTGTCATTTTTGATGTGAATGATGTAGTTTTTGATTTGATAGCATCACTGGTCCGTTTGCAGACTATACATCTATTAAATTTAAAAAACCCACTGGGTTTAGTTAAAAAAATAGAGGGACTGGGAGATAAAGTGCTCTGTTTGGTATAATTATTTGTAAGGATAGACTTAAAACTGGGTGCCCCTCTAAATATAACTTATATATACATATATATATATATATATAACTCTAGATGGCAACTAGATACATCAATAACATTGTTAGTGCATACCTCTTTAAAAAATGTTTTAGTATGAATATATTCGTTATCAATAAAAAATTTCTAAGTCTAAGAAATGGATAGAAGATTTTCTACAGTCCCAAGTTAAAATAATACCTTTATCATTTTGATTAAGATGCTGTAAAAACTGATTCAATTAGTTTTCTGGGCCATCCCAAATAAAAAACAAATCATCTATATACCTAAAATAGGTGTCCAGGTTTGTTTGCCAGCCATGCCCTCCTAGAATGGCGGTGGATTCCCACTCTGCCATAAATAGGTTGGCATAGCTGGGTGCAAACCTGGTCCCCATGGCAGTAAATAAAAGGAATCTAGAAACCAAAAATAGTTGTTGTTTAAAATATTTTTTATACCCTGGATAATAAAATCTACCTGTTGATCTGAGATATTATTTTCCGCTTTTAAAATATTTTCAACTGCACGACAACCTTGATCATGACGGATAATAGTGTATAAAGATTGTACATCACAGGTCACTAAAATATATGTATTTTTCCATTTAAAATTATTTAAAAAACGAAGTAAAGTCATAGAGTCTTTTAGGTATGACTTCATACGTTTCACTGAAGGCTGCAAAAGAATGTCCAGGTATTCGGATAGATTGGATAAAATAGACTTAATTCCTGAGACAATAGGCCTACCAGGAGGATTAGTAATGTTCTTGTGAATTTTTGGCAAAAAGTATATGACCGGGATAATAGGATGGGATACATTTAGGTATTCAAATTCCTGTTTAGTTAAAATATTTTGTTCACGGCCCTTAGTTAAAAATAAAGTTAAAACTTGTTGTATTTTAGGTGTTGGCTCACGTACTAATTTTTCATAAACTGTACAGTCGTTTAGTTGTCTCATAGCTTCTTTGATATACATATCTTTAGTTAAGATAACAATAACCCCCCCTTTGTCTGCAGGTTTTATGACAATATTTTCATCTCTCTGTAATTGTTGTAATGCTACGCGTTCTAGTTGTGTAAGATTATCTTGATCATATTTATTTCTTTGAATTTTCTCTAGGTCTTTAGTAACTAATTTTTCGAAAACTTCGAAAGGACCTGATTTAAAGCTAGAGGGAACGAAAGTCAAAGTTTTCTTTAAAGAGGTAGAAATAATTTTTTGTGAACCTGATGATGAGGTAGCTACAGATTGTGAGTTAGGGATTTCTGTGTCTTTATGTGCAAAAAATCTTTTCAAAGTGGCTTTTCTGACAAACTTATTGATGTCTATAAAAGCTTTAAAAGGGTTTGTGGGGGCAAATTTTAGACCTTTAGTTAAGACTGATATTTGAGTAGATGTACCTTTTGGGATAGGTTAAAAATTCCAAGATCTTTTTCATTTGGTTTAATTATTGTCTGTCTAGCCTTTCTCTTTTGGAGTCTTCTACCACTTCTTCCTCTAAATTCAGACTTTGTTTTTTATAGGATGTGGTGTTAGTGCATATGCGTTGTTTTGTGTGCTCAACTCTAAAAAATAATCCTCATTATCTGTTTCTGAATCCACAGATAACAATTGGTATTTATTGTTGTGAACATAACTAGGGGGGATCTTTGGACTTCAAAGTGTCTTTGTGCATACCTTGGTCTTTGAGTTTTTGGTGTAATGTTTCTTTCATTTTGATACAAGCCAGGAGAGTGATGAGTATTGCTTGTGTGATTAATGGTATTATGTGTAGAGGGAAGTGAATGCCTAGATTGAGTATGATAGTTAGGATATTTATTAGTGACATGTGACCGGTTTGAGTGATAGTTATGTGATGATGTGAAGGATGGCTTTCTTACAAGAGGATAAGAAGGATATTGGGTGTCTCTTCTAGGTGGACGGTGATAGTGTATTTTGGATGTCTGATCATTTTGGTAGGTATTGGAGGATGGGTAAATCCTATTATCTGGAATATTTATTTTGTGGTAGGAGCGGACCTGGTTGGTAGAATAATCTTGTTTATCACGGATATATTTTTTTACCTTAATATGTTTGGTGTCCATTTCCACTTTTTCAATTTTAATCTGAATAAGAATCGAATTTTGTTTGAAAACTTGTGTTTCTGTAAATGTGGACATCTTATCTTTTAAATCGTTTATTTCCATATCAAGGACTGAAAGTTTTTTTGTTTTTTTAATAATAAGTGTATCCATGAGGCCAAAAGTGCAAATTTCTAACTTTTTATACCAGTCTCTCATAAATTCTTCATCATCTCTATCTGAGATAAGTTCTTTAAAAAGTCTTAACCCTCTAGGGGTTATTCTTTCTTCTAAGTATTTCTTTAAAGTGGCTAGTTCCCATTTAAGTTTAATTTCCATTGTAAGTGCTTTTTCTAATTTCATAAATAACTCCTTTTGGTTAAAATTATCAATCCTTGAGTAGGTAGGGAGACTTTGTTCTGTATTAAAAGCATGATTAATATCAATAAGGAGATTATTTCTAAAATCAAAGATAGACATGATTGATTAGTAAAAATGTGGTCTAAAGTATAGCAGCTAATTTAATAGGGGGTTTTGAAAACAAAACTTGGAGAATACGAAAAGAAGGAGGAAAAATCAGCGCTCACCTGCCACACAAATAGATAAAAAGGCAGCACTTCTCAGAGGGGAATCCCCTATAATTTTTTATTTGGGATGGCCCAGAAAACTCATTGAATCAGTTTTTACAGCATCTTAATCAAAATGATAAAGGTATTATTTTAACTTGGGACTGTAGTAAATCTTCTATCCATTTCTTAGACTTAGAAATTTTTTATTGATAACGAATATATTCATACTAAAACTTTTTTTAAAGAGGTATGCACTAACAATGTTATTGATGTATCTAGTTGCCATCATAAGCCTTGGCTTCAAGGAATTCCTAAAAGCCAACTCCTCCGTTTACGCAGAAATTGTTCCCTCACACAAGATTTTGAAGAACAATCTCGATTGCTGTCCAATAAATTTCTCCAAAAAAACTACCCTAGGAGTGATTTAGATAAAACATTAAAAAATGTTAGTGCAACTAACAGATCCGAATTATTAGAATATAAGAATAAGAAAGAAGCCAAAGCTGCCCCAGTATTGCCAATTATTTTCGACTTCAATAACAAAAGTAATGTTTTGAAGAAGATTATAAAAAAACATTGGCATATATTAAAACAGGATGACACTTTATCTGGGATTATACCTGAGAAACCAGAAGTTATATTTAGAGGGGCACCCAGTTTTAAGTCTATCCTTACAAATAATTATACCAAACAGAGCACTTTATCTCCCAGTCCCTCTATTTTTTTAACTAAACCCAGTGGTTTTTTTAAATGCAATAGATGTATAGTCTGCAAACGGACCAGTGATGCTATCAAATCAAAAACTACATCATTCACATCAAAAATGACACAGAAAATATATCAAATAAAACATTTTATTCATTGCAACACAAAAAATGTGATCTACATCCTGGAATGCCCATGTGGCCTTCAATACGTGGGCATGACCACCAGAGATTTAAAAACGAGACTAGCCGAACATTGCAGAAATATTTTAAAAGGCTATAAAAACCATTCTGTCTCGAAACACTTTTTACAACATGGAAAGAACCCAAAATTGCTTAAATGTATTGGTATTGACACATGTAATATCCCATGGAGAGGGGGTGACATTAAAAAAGTTTTAGGGAAGAAAGAAATGGAATGGGCATATAATTTAAAAACTCTTGCCCCAACAGGGTTAAACATTGATTTTGATCTTTTTAACTTTTTGTAATAATTTAAAATGTGATTTTATTGCAACCTATCATCTTCCTTGTACTTTAACTTTATTTTTATTATTTTTTTATTTTTATTATTCATCCCATTTTTTACTCTATGCTTATATATACTTACTGTTATTTTATGGTTCATATTTCCTATACTTTTATATTTTCTTCATTTTATAATTTTATATTTGTATCCACATACTTTTTTGTACTCATACATCTGTACCTATAACATGTCTTATATTTATACTATATTTGTTTCATAATGTATAGAATTCTTAATAACTCTGTGATATTATGTGCATACATATTGAGGGTGCTGCTTACTGTTTTTTTGCATATGCATTTTATTGAGCCTCACTACTCCTGGCTGCCTGCCTGTCTATAAAGACAGACCAGCCTGAAGGCTCTTATGTATATATATCCCCTTCTTCCTATCTAATTTTATCCAGCAGCCATCCCTTCTTAGTTCGCACGTGTTCCTTTCGGATCGGAACGCATGCGTCTATTGTGTATATCACGGGACGCGGAAGATACTGTAGCCGCGCGTCACGTGATTATGACACTTGCGTTCCATTTAGGCGGAACGCATGCGTTTCATTCGAGCATCACGTGACGCGGAAGCAATTCTAGCTGTGCGTCACGTGATTGCTTTTTTATCTTATTTTATACTTTATTTAACCCTCGTTTTTGCATATAATTTTTATATTTGTTTTATCTTTCTTTTATTATATTTATACACATTATTTCAACTTGTTTTCAGTTCTATTATAATACCAATATTTTGATGACGTCATTCTGGCGGGAATTTCGAATCCCCATAGTATTATTGTATGTTATATAAACCTTTGAATGTCAGGTGTGCCTTCCTTTTATTATTATCTACTTGAAGAAGCCTTTTGAGGCGAAACGCGTTTAGATATTTTAGATATTTTATTAATTACTTTATAATAAAGAATTTAAATTGGCATAAGACACTTTATTGCCATTTTTCTTTATTTTCTTTATTTTATTTTATTTTTGCACCTGACCTATATCCACAAGGAGCCTAAAGAATCCATAGGTGGGGATTATACCACCCAAACGTCTACATCGAGCAGTACGAGTCTGCTCTAGAGAATAAATCCTCCAATCAAACAGTATTTCTGCATATCCTTGAGTGGGGATCATTCCACTTCACGCGCATAATATCAGAGCTGTAATCTAGCTCTGAAAAGTGTGAGTAGGCTATTTTCACTATTCTAGAATTTCATTTTCATTGATATACTGTACCATTGGAGTTCCTGTTTCCCTTTCATATATTCTCCACTGGATCCGAGCCTACCATTGTGAAGATTCTACACCGCCAGACGTCCCAAGACTCCTTGTCTTCCCATAAGAACCTATTATTACGGACTCTTGATAAGTGTTTTGGACTTTTTCTTATTATTTAATTTAATATTTTATACTCTATATTATTTTATATTCTGCATATGTTTTATTATAATTTTTAGGCGCATTCTTATTCTTTTTACTTGTTTTTATCAACAGATAATGGTTAACTGGGCCTACGAACGCATGGCCCACACACAAATTAAAACCGACTCAGACACACTAAAAGCAGGAGACCTATGGACACAAAAATGGCTCACCAGCAGAGACTCCGGTGGTGCCTCGGCCCCTCCCTCCCACCCCCCGAATTCCCCCATGCCACAAGCCACCTAGAAAAGGAACATCCCTCCCAAAGAGGGGAACAAACTCAAACAAACGAAACTGATCGGGCTTCACACAGCCCTCGCACATCCAGGCACTACGAACCCACTCACGGTAACACTGAGGCGCATCTGGCGACCACCAAAACGCTAACTATACGCCACCTAGCCCCTAACCTGGAACCTGACCCGGCCACACACGACATAGAACAATGTACCACAGCCAACTAGCATGTGACACGGACTTTAGCTACCAACGGACACGTGGAACTCACAGGGGCAACACAAAGGCCCTAGACCGCATCCCCAAGCCGAGACATAGAAGTTGCACAAAACTGCTACCCAGCCAGTTACTCCTCCTTCCCCCAGTTCTGGATAACCCACACCGTTTCTCCCCTCCCCCATGGGCAAGGCAATAACCCAGGACAGCACCAAGCAGAGCCAACCTGAAATGAGACACGGCGGATTCCACACTGACACCCACAACCACCGCTACACCAGGTCATACCACCCCTCCAAGTACCCACCTACACCAAACGACCAACGGGTTAAGGAACCATGACAAGTGGAACTGCAGCGACAAGGAAAGCACAAACAGGCATAGTGGAGGGAATACATAGGCCGCAACAACCAAACTGATGAACAAGACAGAGAATACTTAAAGCCACCCTAGACCTCCAAAACAAGGAACCATGTACACCAGGCAAACCAAATGAGTGTTATTGCTGATGTATGTTGCATGAATAAATTGCCAACGGCTACCCATTAACCCTTTCCTCCCTTTTTTTCTTCTGTACCCCACGACCACTTGATAAACAATAAAAAATTGTCAAATTGGAAAAGAACTACTTCTAGACTGCCCGATTTGTGACAATTCTTCCAATAAATATCCGGGTTCAATTTCCACTCTCCTCAATCTATATTATATATGCAACTCAGAAAATCTGCAACCTCATTGTCTTTGTCTGGAAGGTAAATAGCTGATAGACCTTCTAGATTCACCTTAGTCCTGAAAATAATTGGTTTTGTTTCCTGCATTAACCTTTGACAGCTCATCACATCTTGATGGTTGATGTATGCCATAGCTGTCACATTGTCCACCCAGACTTTGACCCATTTGTTTCTCCATAGATGCTTGAAGTCAAGGCTTTGTACACTGCCTTAAGTTCCAATATTTTTGATTAAAGATTCCAATTGCAGATATCCCAACATGCAAAAATGCATTTCAGGGACGTGGCTTCACAAGATACTGCTCCCCCCACACACACACACAGATACACATACTTGCACAAACGCTGAAACACAGATACACACGGTCACATAGATACAGACTGACACGCTAACAAATGCACTCATATACACTGACAAACACATTGATATACACACTTATACGCACACTGGCACATACTCAGATATACACAAACACACACATGTCACACTTTATAGATTTGCAGCCATCCTCCTGTTAGCTTACCTTTGTGTCCAGGAGGGTGGCTTGCTTGAAGGTATGGTGCTGGCTGAGGCTGATGGGAGTGAGCATGCAGGAGCAGCTCACTCCAGCCTCTCCATGTTGCTGCCTCCTCTGTCCATTCCTCCTGGGTGGTTCTCTGTGAAGCAGGGAGGAAGTGGCTGTCACTTCCTCCCTGCCGGCTGATATCACAGGGGCTCGTTCGGCATTAAAGGGCTGGCACCCAACCAGGCCCTGGTTTAATGAGTACTATTAGTACTAACCTTTTTGGACAGTGTTGGCTTAGGTTGGAACCTCCATTTTTGTGAATGCCCTTAACTTATTGTTCTAGTTCAGGTCACCAGAGATGCCTGGTTGGCAAATTATCACTCCATAACCATATTTGGACATCCTGTTTTGGAATCCTTTCAGGTGAATGTAACTATGGGGCTATTTTCTGGTTTCTTTCTCATGGATGAACTTTTTAATGTATTAGGAATTTAATAATTATGCACTGTTTTTGCACTGAAATATGTATATTTATGAATTTTTATGAATAAAGCCTCTGTGTAGGCCAAAACGTTTCACTATTTGTTCCAATAAACCTGCCTTCCTGCAGCAATCCTGAACCTCATTTTATTTTATAGTCCTATTCGACATGTTGCCCAGCTTGTATTTTTTAATTTACTTTTTTTTTTTTTACATCCAGCGTGGTGTCACCTTTAATAATTGTATGCACATATTGCAATGTGTTCTTACTCTGTTCTTATCGTGGACGATCAGCTTGATCATGTTTGGTACTGTTGACATTATGCTCCTAAGGGTTTTCAATCTATGCCTCCAAAAAAAAAAAAAAAAGACAAAAATTTTTTTTTTTACGAACCGTAAATTTATTTTTCCGTAAGATTAGAGGCAGTGCTTTACATCTGGGATTTCTGATCTGGAGGGAAAAAACAGGCAGGCAAACTCCCAAACTTTTTAAGAACCTCCCCCAATTAACCTTAGGTCCTATAAATAGCCCCTTACCTAGGACAGCCCCAGAAAATACAAAAGCCGAATAACAGCACAACTTAGTCTATCAGCAAATCAGGAGGGGGAAGTGAGCACTGCCTCTAATCTTCCGGAAAAATAAATTTACGGTAAGTAAACATTTCTGTTTTTCCCTTCAGATTGGAGGCAGTGCTTTACATCTGGGATAAATCAAAGCAATCCCCTAGGGGAGGGACTCATTTCACAATTGTATGCAACAACCTGCGCCCCAAGATGCATCTTCCGAGGTCAAAAGGTCTAATTGTAAAGTTTAGCAAATGTGTGAAGAAATTCCCATGAGGCTGAAGAAAATTATGAGAAGGTATAGCAGAAGCCCTCAGGGCACAAGATGTGAACATCGCTCTGCTTGAAGGAGCTTCAATGGGAGGTAGTTGTTAGATGAGAAAAGAAAAAACAAAACCAAACGAATGCAGACCTTTAACCCTCTGGTCGGATCCTGTAGAAGAGGCTGGTTGACTTATGCTTTCAAGGTGCCGCAGCAGAGAACTAAATGTCCAGGCAGTGGAATTTGAATTCTAAGGCCCTAGGAAGCAGTTGTGAAAAGTTGGCAAAATAATGACAGACGGAAGATCGGGAAATTTTAAAGGATCTTAAACATCACTTTGTCTTGCCGAAAACTGGAAAAAAACTGAGCTAGAAGTTCTTCCAAAATATTAAAATAAATTGGGGGTGATTACCCCCAAAGCCCTTGAGTGAAGACTCAAATCAGCAGAGCTGAAAACCCAAAAGAAGACCCCATGGAGGAAAGATTTCCTGATGGTAGGAACCAACTGAGACAAAGCCTTGAAAATTCTGGTGATTTAAGAATATAGAGACAAACCGCTAAAATTTAACGGATAACCGAAATTTGGACCTTGAGGATATTTGGATTTAATCCATATGCAAAGCCCATCAGAAGGAATTTAAAGACGTAAAAAAAAATGAAAGCGGTTGCAGAATTTTCTTTGAACCAATACATAAAACACAACACCTACCAAACTTGGAATAAATCTTGCACCAAGATCCATTCTACAGCAAAATCAAAATGTCAATAATTCATGAGACAAAACATTATCCTTCAATATCTGGTATTCAGAAACCAGGTCATCAGTTTGAATTACTACAAAGTTGAAAAGAGGTACCATGGAGTATTTCAGGATGTCTATTGACAGGGAAAGTTTCCAAAAGATTAATCCGGTTAAATTCAGATGAACGGTGAAACAACTCCTCGGCCACCAAAGGAGGAATACGATCATTCTTACCTTTTCCACCTGTCGAATCCTGGGGATTAGGGAACAAGGCGAAAACTATAGGTTAGGCTGGAATTCCACAGAAACCAAAAAAAAAAAAAAAAAAGGAAACAACGACCTCTGGTCTGTCCAAGCTTGTCCAAAAGAAGGATAACCAAATTCTTCCTGTAATTTAACTGAAGATCTGGGAGAAAGGACCAATCTGCTTCATATTAAATGTTGACGACTCAAGGAGACTGCTAAAATGAGGAATACTAGTTTCATGCATATAATTGAATAGACAGAAGGAAAACTGACCACAGCATATACTGGAACAAAGATTTTACAAACGAGTTGACCTTGTTTGTACATAAATGCTACAGATGTAGAACTATCTGACCAGATATGGACATGATAATACCTGGACTTTATCTGAAAGGCAACGAGAGCTAGCCAGACAGCCTTCAGATCTATGTAGCTGGATAAGCTTCTCAAATGTTCTCAGCAAAATTCAGTTTCTTCATATCACCCATATGAGAACCCCAGCTGAGACCGGGAGCAACAGTCAAAAAATGTCTGAACGACCTCATCTGGAAAGAAAAAACACCAGACTGCCGGAAAAGGGATGAGGTGTACCAGAAAACAAAACTCTGCAGAGCACGCATGACAAGATACATAGGTATGTCCAAGTTGTACGTTTGCTATTACCAGAAACTGAAAGTGCTTCTTTGAAGAGGTCTCCTCTGGCCTTTGCCAAATTTACCGATGGGATAGAGGCTGCTGCAATAACAACCAGAATCTTAGAAAACCCTTTTGTTGCTGAGGAATACCAAAGGTAAAAGTTCTGAATAATAATGCAATTTTAGGCTTAAGGCACATGAGGTTCCTAGTAGGTCCCCCATACAAGTCCAAACCAGGCCTGTGTCTGGGTGGCTTCTGAGATGTGACGAGATCAGACACTTTCAGACTGGTATGACCGTAGGTTGTAAGTCGAAGCTTAGGTATCTTTGCTGGATTCTGATTTAAACCTAATTCCATCAATGGTAAGATACTGCTGGTCTCCCATACAGCAACAAACCAGGAACAAGACTGCTCAGCTTTAGAAACTAACCATTAGTAAGTCAACTCAGACTATAGCTGCCCGAGATACAGACTTTGATACCCAAAGAAAACATGTTGATCGTCTTGAGAACTAGAACGGAAAAGTAAGAACCGTCTGGCAGCATTCATTTCTGCCTGGTTCAAAAAGGAATGACAGAAGTATTGGAATTTTCTACAAAGTCTTTTCAATTCTACCAGCAAATGTTTCTGTGCCTCTGCTACTGAAGAACCTGTAAACAGTGCTATGCATAGAGAAGCTAAAGAGAAACAGTTTCATTAAAGACAAAAAAAAAAAAAGAATTTCCCTAGCATCTCGTCTACAGAAGTAGAAGAGAAAAAAAAAAATATTCCTGGGAACTAAACCTTCAATGAGAATGCAAACGGAAAAAACCTAGTTAAAAAAAAAAAAAAAATTTACACCTGAATTGTTCCTTGTCAAGCAACAGAAACTGCACACCTCAGGTAAAGGGAATTCTTATCAGAAGATTCATTAGCATCCTTGTTTAGGCAGTAGAAAAAAAGCACCCTAACCTTTAGGGGCTGGTGTTCAAAAAACAATTAAGTGCCCATTAGCCAGCAGTATTGTAGAAAATCAACATATTCAAGGATGGGAACATTCTGCATAGTGAGTGAATCACAAGCAGCAATTGCCATATAAGCTCTTTCTTAAAAGGAAAATGGAAAACAAACCTAGTTAGTAACACATACCCTGTCATGAATATGGTGGAAACGTCCCATGATCAATAGGCCTGCAGCTGTACTAGAACTTGAAGTCAAACCCAGTAACATGAGGAATAAATATTTTTCCATGGAGGCAAGGTCATACAGGTTACCCTCTTTAGTGGCCAAAGAGAGACTAGATACAGAGCCAATACAGAGTAAGACAATATCCATGATCTAGGCTTTCCTTAGCCGTATTTGGGAAGCAGAGGCTTGAGCAGACAGAATGGCTGCAGACTGCATTTCAAAACCGGTTTGATGCAAACTCTGCAGGAACCAATTTAGGAAGCATTCTTTAAATTTAGCAAACATGGAGTGAAGCACAGGAAGAGTTCTGCCCCAGCGGAAAACAGACTGCACCTTTAAGAAACTGCGATCAGGTGAAACAAGTTGAAGTGGTGATAATGCTAATTTCTACAGAGTTATAGGGTTTTGTCTACAGCGTTAGCTAAAATCCTACTGCAAGTTCTAAGAAACATTCACTTTAGTTGCTGCTGGGGAAAACAGCCTCTCTAAGTCCTGGAAACCAACATCTTGAAACACAGAGAGAGTGAGAAAAAAAATATAATAAAGATATTGGCGCCTGATTTTGAAATCGCATTGCGCATGTCATGCGTGCCGCGATTCCACAGTCGAAAGCATCGCAACCTGTAAGTGTGTTCCACCTCCAGGACTTCCCAGCTAGCGCACCATCGTCTGTCCGGCACCTGGCACGGTATAGACGGAAGAAATACAAACAGGGAATATGCAGACATCCAGTGTGCTTATCCCTGGGAGATCTCCAAAAATTTTTAAAAGAAGCAGAGCCTCCCGAACCTCAGCCCTCTCACCATACTCCTGGGGAGCAAACCTGACACCCTCCTCTGCCAAAGGCAGGCAAAGAACTGGGGCTGTCCTAGGTAAGAGGCAATTTATAGGAAAAACGGTTAATTGGGGGAGGTTCTTAAAAAGTTTGGGAGTTTGCCTGCCTGTTTTTTCCCTCCAGATCAGAAATGCCAGATGCAAAGTACTGCCCCTAATTTGAAGGGAAAAAAAATGCAAATATCCTCTTTTTGTGGTTCAAATAAGAAAGAAAAGCCCTGGAATTGTACACACAAACAAATCAAACCAAACATCTTCTGGACATAGAGACTTGAGTCATTATGAGCATTACAATAATTGCTTTATTAATATGTACATTTGTGCAAAAAGTAGACACAAAAAGTGTGGAAAAACCACGGGCCGCACCTTCCATAATGTACGGACTGTATTGTTTGTAAGGCTTTTCAATAAGCGGGGCAAATACCAAATGGTCCTTTATATTTCTCAAAATAAACTTTATATAATAATCGTTCTATGTTAATCTTTTTCCTCTGCAATGATAAAACAACACTGCACAATAGATGAGATCAAATTTCCATCTAAATACCCAGAATTTTCAGTTACTGAATAAATGTATTCACTATCAAAAGTAAGCAAATTAAATTCAGAATGGCAGGATCTGATATATGTACCTTACAAGACAGCAACATTTTTGCGGACTGAAGCAAACAAATATTATAATAATGTTGTGACATTTTGTGATCTAAAAAGTGTAAAATAATAATTAATAAAATCAAAACCATCAATTTTATATACTGATAAGTGTCATCAAAAACAGTCACCAGGCTAACACAACAAGTGCTAATAGATCTTTTCACCGAATACCAATGACACAAAGTTACTCACAATGCCTTGGTGCTTACCACAAAGATATGCATTCATGTGAATATGTATATTTGCACACACAAATATTTCACAATGCAAAGCTACAGTATATGAATTGCTCACTTTAAAAACATTGCCAGTTAAAAGAACCATTAGCATAGATAATTTAACTTCACAGCTGCGCCCTTTTCTTTTTTGTTTCCAGAAATCTATACCTATAAAGTGCCTTTTTTATTATAAATATTCTAACAGCCATCCAAAGAAAGGTTTTTGAAGATTTGAGGGATTCTCCATTAATTCACAGTACTGAAGGACAGCTTGTAAGAGATCACCAACCTTCCACCCCTTTTCTCTAAGTCTTCTGGACAGCTGGAAGGAAACAGATAAAAAGCAATTACAAAACACGACCACAAAGATGGCTTACAAAATTAAAGTGACACCGACAGCAGAAAATATCTATGCACCTTCGTATATCACTTAATATGCTGCGTATATTTTCTGCTAAACCTTTTAAAATAAAAAATGTTATGCATTACTCTAAACACTTTAAAGAACAGTCTAACTTTAAAAGCAAAAAATACACACACACACACACACTTTTTTTGTTTAATTTGAGTGTTCATTTAAATAAACTTGTAAGACAGTATGCATCGGACCAAAACCCCATTCAGTAAGTGGTTATGAATCTGACAACATTCCTTTGAAGCTTACTATAGCTTATTCAGGTGAAATGAATATTAATCTGCTGAAATACTGGTTTTCACAGATTTTGAAGTAACAGGGCCACTTTAAAGGTTGGACTCCGGTCTTGCTATTGAAATGTTGAGTCTAGGTGTGTTCTCCAATATTTTTTTCTGCTTGAAAAAATAAATATTTTGAGACAGGATTCCTTACAAATTAGTGGTTTGTGGGTTTTTTAAGCGGCAGTGGAAACAGGAAATTTATATAAATAGGATAATAATTTTACCACTCCACCTTAACACTACATATAGAAGCAGAGGCCTAGCTTCATTAATGACAACTCTTTTTCCTATTGTTGAAAAGAAGTTGGTTTTCTGGTCTACGTTACACTTCAACCAAACAAAATAGGCTGTCTTGTATTCAGGAATTTTGTATTTATAATCTATTTAATTTTCCATAATGAAAAAAAAAGTGGTTTGTTAAAAATCACATAATCCTGCCATAACCCTGTGGCTGCCTTCGTGGTCTAGAAGAGAAATAAATTAACTTGTGATCCAAAGTTAACAAAGTTATGGGGTACACAGTTCAACACATGCTGCAATAGCCTTTGTCACACTTACAGACAATAGCTCTTTTTTGGAGGTCTCAGGAAAGTACAGCTCTGAAATGTCAAACTCCGAGGCAACGATCCACTGTAACACTGTTCTTAGCTGTGACTCAACTGTGCACAGTCCGACATCTATATTCCTGATCAGTAAGAGCTTGCAATGCTGCCCACTGACTGGAAAAAAAAATAAAATATATAAATGTAGGATCAACAACATGGTGAATAAAAAAAAACAAACAACTCATTATTCCAAATTAAAATCCTTCTTTTAATTTATTTGAATTTAGACATTATTGTGTTATTTTGTACAGGTTAAATGTAAAAGGATATCTTGGGTTTTCATTTTTGACATTCTTACACTGCAAGTGCTTTGCTCCACGGCATTGCATCTGAGTGAAGGGGGAAAAAAAATGGCACACATTGATTAATTACACAATTGTAAGTCCTAAAAGTGATGCCACTTTTGGTTATATTTATACCAGGGTAAGCACCAAGGCTCATTCTGTTTCTATATATTTGTTCATAGAGAGTGCTGGACATTGATGCAGATTGTGTGTGTGTGTGTGTGTGTGTGTGTGTGTGTGTGTGTGTATGTATGTATGTAATATATATATATCATATCATCACCATTTATATAGCACGAACAGATTCAGTAGCACTTTACATTATTATAAGAGTGGGGGATTTAACTATAAATAGGACAATTACAAGAAAATTTACAAGAACGATGGGTTGAAGAAGACCCTAATCAAACGCGCTTACAGTCTATAGGAGGTGGGGTATAAAACACAATAGGACATATATATATATATATAAATATCAAAACTATATATATATATATATATAGAGTTATTTTGAGAGGACAGCAAATTTACACTGTTATACAGGCTGTACACTTACTACTTTACATTGTAGCAGAGTGTAATTTCTTCAGTGTGGTCACATGAAAAGATATAATAAAATATTTACAAAAATGTAAGGGGTTTACTCACTTTTGGGAGATACTGTGTGTATATTTTATATATATATATATATTTAAAAAATGTTTTAACTGAATTCACAATACGCTAAGCCCACTTACTGCATGATTTCTTGCATGTATACTTTAAAACAAGTCTGAGCAAATGAAGTTATAATGTAACAGCTAATTCTGTATTGTGTTTCTACAATCTGGAGGAGAGCTGTAGACCTTGCCAATTTAATTGCGATCAATGCTGTAATTGTACAGAAGACACCATATTAAGTGGGATCGCCAAGTTAATCTGTGCCTGTCATATTGAGACCAACAGTGCATCTATTTGATATTATCTGTCACGGAAAGAAGAAAGGCAATCACTCCAGTACTCTATATGAAGCTAGTGTTTCAACCAAATGGTGGTTCTCAGTCCAGTATTTAAAGACATGCAATTGCCTAAAATTTTATTAAATTCCTTATCTGAAAATAATTTGTTAATTACCAAATTCAACACTTTTGACTGTCCACAATTTCTAGTTTGAGAAACACACTGCAAAACAACAAAACCAAGAATTGTTCTAAATATACGCACATTTTCAACTGTTTCCTAAAAAAAACAACAGCATAATCCACTATATAGTAAATCATTTTATACTAATATTTAAAAAATTGCTGGACTTCAAAATAAATTAAATAAAATTACCTTCTCCAGTAACTTTGGGTTCTTCATCTCTTTCTTCTGGTCCATCACTATGTCCCAAGAAAAACAAGAATTGCGTTCAGCAACAGTCACCCAAATAAAAATAAAAAGAAAGCAGTATAACAAAAATGTCAAATGAAAGTATAAACTTGTGACCATGCACATTTTCACTGTAAAGTACAACGAATTAAGGAGCCTCTTTCCCAATTTAGCACATTGAGCAAGAGACACTGGGATATAATGAGTTCTAGAACAAGCCATGCCAATCATGAGAAACAAGGAATACGAAAAACTAAAATTGACTACAAGACCTACAAAATTTTCCAATCACTGATCTTCAAGATTTGTGACATTTTATGTATTTTACAACTCCAGAAACACAAAACAAAAAGGTAAAGATACCAATGAGCTTTTGAATGTAAACTCAACTTAAAATGAAGTTTCAAATTAAACAATTAAAACACGAAAACTGTCCACACAAGAAAATAAAGAACCCAGAATATGTGATTCTGTGAATATTGCAAATATACTGCTCTGCAGGTATTAATGGGATATGTACTTGATGAAAAATAAAAAGAAGAATTAAACTACTCTACGTTAATTGCAGCAACCAAGCAAAATCAGTTATGGGAGAACTTCACTCCAGCACCATAACCATTTCACCTCAACGAGGTGGTTATGGCTTCTGAAGTCACCTTCTTACTTTCACGCATTAACAGATGTTAAATGATGGCACTGGTCTGCTGCCTATCCTCCTGTGCTCAGGAACCCCAGTACTGTTAAAAGTGACTCTCTGGGTGTAACCCTTTTAAACCAGGGGTCTGACCTAAACTCTCTCCTGAAGGAGATGACAATGGTTTATGGGGTGCACAAAGATGCCTCTAGATTAGACATATTAGGTCTTCACAATCCCCTTTGCTGGTGGAATACAGGCCAGCAGTTTTTAAATCGGTTTTAATTTTAATTGGTTTTAATATGATTACCAATTTCAATTGGTTTTTAATACGATTTGTATTTGATTTTACATTTTTTTATTGGTTTTTAATACGATTAGTATCTGTCAAGTTTATTTTTGTCATGTTTCAGGCACTTGCCTGAGTGATATAGATTACTGGTTAGTAGAAGTATGGTTATTTCAGTTACTCCTGTTATTTAGTATGGGGTTTCCAAATAACAAATGGGTCACATTTAGGAGGTTAGCATTGGTGAACATCTAGGAAAGTTATATACACCTTGTCTTGATGGAGGTACAGACTATAGAGTATCTGCTTGCATGCTACAGTCCAGTGCATCTCCACAAGCTTGATACTAAGTCCATTAAGTCAGAGAATGGAAGATATCCTGGGTTCTGCAAACTTCTCTACCTGTCTGATTCCGCATATATATCATTCAAGCCTGGCTGGAAATCTATTTTGCCACTTGTTCTGAATACTATATCAGACTACTCCACTGACACGTGTGTGTCCTTAAACACATTAACATTACCTTCTCCAGAGGTACCGTCAAAGATATCCTTTATTATGGTCACTCCTAATCAATATAATCTCCCAACCGTCCCAAAGTCTAGGGGACAGTCACGATTTTTGGGAACACCAAGGAACTGTCCCAAACATTCATAGCACAAGCGAAACAATAGAGACGCTTGCGCTATGATTAGGGCACTACGACCCTGGAGGGAGCACCAAAAATGTTTCCTCATTGCATGATGGACAGGCAGTCTAATGTTAATTCATGCCAGGATGACCTGCCATTAACCCAGATGGACCCACTCCTTTCCAGGCAGGTTCCCCTCTTTGTAGATAAAAGTGACACAATTGAATCATTGCCCCACCCCCTTTTTAGAGAATGAAATGATATGGCATTGCATTACTGGCCGATGTAGCCTTCAGGATGTAGGCAAGCATCTAAGAGTGTGTGGAAGGATATGTGCACCTGGTCTCCATGGAAGGTAATCTTTGTTAGGGATTCTCCTAAGATTGTCTGCTTTTGTATCCAGCATAAACTGGTGTAAATTGAATGCCTAGTGCTTTCTGAAATAAAACCTTTATGAGGCTTTACTTACAAAATAATGCCTTTTTGATGGATCAGAAAGCCTTTGCATGTGCATTGCATTTAGCAAACAACACCCAGTTATCAGGGTAAATCCTTGCAGATCTAATTAGCCGCTTCAGATGCACTGCAGGTGTTACTGGGCCTTGTTAATTGCCATAAAACAGTGGTGCCCAACCCTGTCCTCAATTACCCCCTACCAGTCCAGGATTTAGGGATTACCCTGTTGTGTCTAAAGTGTTTTAAGGAAAAAAAAAAAGTTAAATAAATTATTTAGACCCAACAGGGTAATCCCTAAATCCTGGACTGGTAGGGGATACTTGAGGACCGGGTTGGGAACCCCTGCCCTAGAAGGAAGGCATCATGATATAGCTAAAATGGTGGTTTGCAGTTTTCTGTTTACCCTAACTGTAAAAAATGACTTTTGGTCCCACTGTTCCCAGTATTTGTAAGATGCTCCCAGAGACTTAAATTGCTATGTAAAAGTTTGAGCTATTGTTGGGTTAAAGAAAGAAAAATGGTAAAAAAGTGAATTGTGGCAAGTGCACAAGTATATTTTGTAATACGCTACTCAAAATGTATTCTGAAAGGTTGGTGAAGTGTTAAATGTAATGATGAACACAGGCAGTGTATCATAAGTCTGGCATTGACTTGTAAACACGTTATGCACATTTGTAGTTATTCATTCACAGGAGGCTCCATTACATTGTCCAGTGTATATTGATACTCATTCTGGGCACAGTAGTTGGGAGACTAAAATATGAATGTTTTACATATTTGTAAATTTGCACTTTTTATGATTAGGAGAAGCTAAGATCTTTGCATTAAGGGAGAATATATTCTAATTATTTGACAATTTTTTGGCTATGGTATTTTATTATGGATTACTTGTATCTGCACTTTCGTGCTCTCCTTGGTGGTTGCATGCTAGTCCTTTGCCTCTTGTGTACCACACAATATGCATCACCACATATATTATGAAACCTTTTATTTCTTGACCTGTCCAGCAACTCTTTGGTTCACAAAGGGTTAAGAATTAGAATTTTCATAGTGATATTTGCAGGTGCTTTTTGATTGCATTACCCCCTTAATGTTGATACTGGGTGTTCAACCATTGTATGTGTTGGTTACCAGTTTATACTGTAACACAATTTCTATTTGTTTAGATTCTCTTCTGGTAGTTTTTTATCTGCAGGGAGGTGGCACAATCATCTGTGCTTCTTGGCTATGTTGTGAAACATTCAATAACTGGATATCCATGACTAGTCTTGGGGTCCTTTCACCTGTAACTCCTTCATGATGGACGATGTACCAGGACTGTCATGATTTGTCTATGTTCTTGTCAAGACTGTCTTGTCTTGAAGTTGAACTAGTTATGTACAAGGGTTTCACAAATCTGTTAATTTTGTGACACAAATAATGTGATGGGTTCTGAGGGAGTTACAGGCCTAAAGTTTCATGTCCTATGCCAGTGTTCCCCAATCCAGTCCTCATGAACCCTCAACAGTCCAGGTTTTGTCAGTATCTCTATTGGAATAAAACAGGGAAATACATAAATCCTGGATTGTTGGTGGTCCACAAGGACTGGGTTGGGGAACACTGTCCTATGCTACTATTCAGGCCTTTAATGAGTCTTGCCACTGCAAGCCTGGAAGTAATGACACGTTTACCAGACGTGAATTTCTCCTTGCCAGGGCTAAATATTTACTCGCTAGTGGCAAGTGGGAATTTTGAACCTTGTGTTAAGATATTTATTTTAACTGCATCTTTTCTAGTAAAGCCTTCATGTGGGTATCCATACTCCTGTGTGATTTGTCACCAACTGTAATCTGTAGCTGTTTGCGTAGGCATACATTTATTTAAGATTTCTCAGGGCCTCTGTGTGCACAACCTTGTGAGTTCTGTTCAGTATTGTCTTTCACCATGGAATGTTGTGATTTAGGTTTCATTCCTACTGCCCACAACTCTGTAGATGAGTAAAAAATTTCACTAATGGACCCTCAAACTGGTTCTTTCATCTCTGGTAAGGTCTATATAATTTTCTGATATTAGGCTCATCATAAATCTGCACAGGATCTGCTATTATATAAAGTAAAGTGATATTTTACCAGTATTGACGGTTAGTGTTTGTAATAATGAGATTTATGTCTCACACCATTACATTTTACCATTGTTTTTAATTATCTTCTCATAGTTTTAAACTGTCACTATCTATATCATCTCGTACCTATTACAATACTATGTTACTGTAATATTACTGTATAATCTCAAACACAGAAGGAAAGTTTTAATTTGAGCAGTCATACTCTTTTAGGGAAGTTCAGTTCCAGTCGCATGGAGATTTAACAGTTTCATTACCCACTATAGGTGATCTCAGGCTTCAATCTATTCCGGTTTCATCTGATTTCTTCACTCTCTTTTGGTCACTGCTCTATTACCATTTTACACGTTACCGCTATTGAACTTATCACACAGGTTGCATTTTCTTTGGTTTAGAGGATTAATTCTCATACTGTCCTTGCTTAAATATTTTGAGACCAAAAATATGTAATATGTTAACTACAAACTTATAACTTCATAAGATTAGTATTTTATTTTCTAATCCTTCTCCCATTACCTCTATTGAACACCATCTTTGGATACCTTCTGCAGTTGTCTGTGACTGGGTGGAGGATGTCCGTGTAATAACTTGACATTTTGCTTACAGAGAGTGATATGGCGAGATTAATTCTTAACCTGGTTATCATGGTCTGCATCTCCTGCTTTTTTTAAATTAATTAATGTTCAGTTCTGTTTAATAGCTATAGTTCTAGCTGTAACAGATATTTTGTTTACTATTCACCTATCCCACGATTTATATACTCTGTTAGAAGATCCTTACTGTCCATATAGGAAATTTTCCATAAATTCTACAATACAGAGGTGGGTTTTTCCTTTCTGATTTTGCATATATTTGTGGTTTCTTTTTTTTATTCCTCCCATCAGGTGTTTAGGGTGGGTATTACCCGATTGTGATGCTGCCGTTGATTAGCCAGGGATAAGGAAAATTTAACCATATTTACCGTAATTTTCTTTGCCTGGACATATCCATGCATCCATCCCTTATATATTTTTTTTGGAGAGTGGAACATAGACTGGAGATCCCATCTGGTAGGAATGGTATTTATAGTTTATATTGCCCATCCTAAACAGCCAAGTGGGCAGAACCAACCATAATGTGATACTACCATGACTATAGCCAGGAAAAGAAAATTACAGTATGGCTACATTTTCCTTATTTTCATAGTATTTTGCACTGTATTTTAATAACTTTGAGATTACAAAATATGAGGTAGTTTTTCCCAAAACATTTCTATTTAAACAGCTAGTAGAGAAACATGCTGCAAAAATCTACTTAAAAAAAAATAAAAAAAATTATACTTTAGTGTCTACCCAAAAACAAGAAAACACTATACATAAAACAAGTGATGTCTGTCCAGCTTTCTTTTTGCAAAATTCCCATTTGAGATTTTTTTTCTGCTACCTAACATTTAATCACTAGATTTGCTAGTGATTTACTTAGAATAATGGACAGATGAACATTTGTCAGGTCTAACAACCTGTAACCATGACTTTGTATGACTAAATCTCTTAAAAATGACCTTGGTCAAATAAGTTCTACCTATTAACCACACAGCACGTCTAGCAGGGCTGGATTTACCTGTCAGGTGCCTGTAGGCACAGAATGTTCTGATATGTTCCATTCCTCTCCCTACAATATATTCATTAAAAAAATAAATAAATAAAGGTTTTCACTGCACAGTTTGAATGTGAAGCAAATCGGTTCTTGCATGCATATATGAATTAAATTATGAGAATGCATGCATGTAATTGCCATGTATGTGGTATTGTGTGACTGCATGGATTGATATAGTGAGAATGCATACAGGCAGCGTGTCAGGCAAGGCATGTTTGTAGTGTTGGGCTGCATCAATGTAAGAGTGATTAAACAAGAGTGCAATGGGGGGAATCTATCAAAGTGTTCAGTTGTAAAAAGTGCTGCAAAAATGTAAAAAGGAAGATGTCACAAATGGAATGTCCCCTGGTTTCCATGGCTTTCCCACTTTTAGTACTTTACACCACGTTTTAGAACAGAACACAAATCTTCCCCAGTGTGCCAGGCCATTTATATAGCGTGAGAAAGCATGCAATGTGTAAATGCAAGAGCTTACTGTGGTAATCATTAAGTTTTACCTTCCCTGACATTCTTTGATCATGGGTCCTTGTAATCCCAGTGACTCATAAAACCATGTTCCCCATTCAACACCACCCCTGCCCCCTCAAGCATTCCACCTCCAACATTATTTCTCCCTAATCCAAAATCACCCTCTTTAACCCCTTAAGGACACATGACATGTGTGACATGTCATGATGCCCTTTTATTCCAGAAGTTTGGTCCTTAAGGGGTTTATCAACTCACTTAATAATTTTCTCCAACATTATGTCCCCTTCTTTATCTTGAGGTCCATGCATCTAACAAGCCCAGCTTCCAACTTAGCCTATCACATTCAGTTTCCCAAGATGCTCAGTTTAGTCCTCACACTCTCTTTCTCACTCTGCTGACAAGATCCATGTGGAGAGGGTGACAGGAAGTTTCCTCTGTAGACATTTTAGGAGGAAGTGATAAGGAACTGATCAGAAGCTGGGAGGATTCAGGGCCTGCCACAGTAAATATCTACAGCACTGAATCACTTCACTCTCAGGGGAAGGACAGCAGAGCAGCGTTACCCTTTGCTATTAAAGAGGTTACATTTTCTAACTAGTGAGTTTAGTCCCAGAGCTTACCCAAGCTGTAAAATAAAGGGTTACCTTACCTGTATACTAGTGGAGAGATGGTTCCACATTGCAGCTCTGTCCTGCCTGCCAGGATATCATCAGAACGTATGATGATCTGGCCAATCCAATGCTTCTCATACAGAAGCATTGGAAGACAGGGTATATGCACAGCGAAAAGAGAAACAATGCATTCTGCCTCTTGCCCCAGCGCAAAGGAAGATCATCCTCCTGGCTGTCTGATGGACAGCAGGCAAGGGACAACTTAGCGTTTTTATAAAAGTGCTGATTTGTCTTGAAATCTACATTATTATTTTTTAACAATGTGAAAGTGGGCACACTCTCTTATGTGTTTGCACACTTGCTTTAATTAGAACATATATGTTGTTCTTTTACAGGTCAGTGTGTATTTTGGGATTAAAAAGAAAAAAAAGTTATAAGTAATCGTGATAAATATACAAATCGCACAAAGAGCAAAGATGTGTTTGGAAATTAGGTTAATAAACAAAAAGATTGTCAAGATCACATTTATAGATTTTCTTTCTGGAAACTCAAAAAGTATATATTGATCAAGCATGCATAATCCGAATTAGAAGTCCCACTCCATGCATAGCATGCAACAATGAGCCTATTTGCATGCATTAGACCTAGTACAGCCCTGAAGCTAAACTAACCTGTCTGATGGTGGGAAGGATATATTTTCTTCAAACATGTCACCTTCTACTCCCAAACTGCTCCAGCTACTGCTGTTACCATTACTACCAGAAGAAGACAATATTGAAGAACAACCTCAGTTTGTTTAAAAAAACAAAAACAAAAAACATTAAAAGAAAAAATAATCCTATAAACATAGCAATGTACTGAGAGAAAAAAAAATGATTTGAACTGATTTTTAGACGATACAGCAGTTAGTGAGTTAATGATATACGGAGCTATAGAACACATTTTCAAAGTAGGCATTTACAATAATAGGGTCAAAAGGGCAAAATATTCTAACACCAACATCTCACTTGAAAACTCTGCAGAGAATTTTTGTCAGTTTCTGTCACTTAAAACAGGAATGGAAATAGAGTGACAAGAGTTCCCTCTGCTGGATATTTAGTACACATACACTTTGTATATTCATATCAATAGACACAGACTAAACATCCCTTTAAGCATTTTCTCCGACGAAAGATACATACATACATACATACATACAAAACTACCCTTTTTACAAAACATTGAAGTCTTTCACCCATTTATTTCAGGGGTGAGAGCACCTATTGGCTCAAATATTTCAGACATTTTTTTATGGATACTGCAGATACTAAAGCGGACATAGGATAGCCTGGCATTCTGAGATATCCATTTTTTTGTGTGGCACACATTAATGTGCGGCTCAGTTGCCTGCATTGTCCCATTTAAAGGAACACAAACATGGTCAGGAAGACAAACATGTATTAATGACCCTACAGTGTTAAAGTCACCATCTAGCACCCATTACTCCCATAAATGTAGTAAAATCGTACTTGTATTCCAGTCTGCTGCTGGCTCTGCCCACAACCCGCCTGCTTGGCTGACATCATCAGAAGTGTTGAACAAAAGCCAATCACGTTTTCCCACAGGATTGGCCAAGATTGTCAAGGAGGCAGATCAGTGGCAGAGCCAGCACAAGTGAAACACAGCCCTAGCCAATCAGCATCAAACTTCAGTGACTCCATGCAGAGGGTGGAGACACTGAATGGCAGTGCTACACTCTGCAACACTGCCTCGGGAAACACCTCTGGTAGCAATCTGAGGAGTGACCAGTGGAGGTATCCAAAGGCTGTAATGTAAACACTGCCTTTTCTCTGGAAAAAAGCCGCAAAAAAACCCCAAAAAACAAACAATGTTTACTGCAAAAAGCCTAAAATGACTTATTATACTCCCCAGAATAAATACAACCAGAACAAACCTACAGGTCTCAGGATCGATTGGGCTTTCAGTGATGTGGCTACATACATGATTGCATCTGATCATGCACACACTGGCAATAAGATTAATAATTTACAGGGCTCAAAATTTCAAGTTATATGCCATTAGCCAGGTAGAAAAGCTATTCATTAATGCAAACATATCCCTTTATTGTGACCTTTGGAAATGGACAGGACAGAGGCGTACACCCTGACCATAATGACTTGCACACTCAAGTTTTGTAGTATTTACAGCTACACAGATAATATATCAATAAGTAATTATATAGCGCGAGAGAGAGAAAATATTTTTAGCTACACAAACAGCACCAATTATTCTCACAGGCAGTGGATGTCATAGCCCACCTGATATAGCTGAATTTCCATTCAACAAGGGTTAGAGGGCGAGTGGAAATTTTGAGTTAAACATACCTGTCACTAAGGTGCAGAAAGCTGCTGCTTTCATCTTGGTGGTCATCTTCAAAGCTCAAATTGGACCAACTACCAGTGCTGTCATCACCAATGCTGACGCTGGTCTGCTGACTGGTGATGGAGTCGGCCGACTGAAATCCATCTTTGCCATTAGAACTAAAACAAAAATACAAAAGGATAAGGAACACCCTGCTGGTTAAAAACTAATCAATATAAAATAGACATTATTTGCCCACATAAAACTATTTTAGTTCATACAATCTTGTTCAACTATTTCATTATTGTCCTACTGTTGAGCAACAAAAATGTATTATTTTAAATACAAAGCATTACTGGTACACTTTTGAAACAATGGAAGTTCTTACATGCCTACAAGAACGCAAAAGAAATTCAATCTGGATTTTGTGAAGTTTTCCCATACATGCATGAGGTGTACATTTCACATGATCCAACGGTTATTCCAACAGACAGATCAGGTTTGCAAGCCCTGTACTCCATGGTGGGTGACCACATCTGTGCATTGTTATCCATTGTTATCCATTTTGCTATGTCTGACTGACACCTTGCTGCACGAGAACCCCTAATCTGAGGACAGGGCCGGGTATGCCTAAGGTAAGTCATAGTTACACTCAAAGTAAGTAGCTGCTACCATATTAATTTAACCCTTTCCTGATAATGATATGGTAGAAGGAGCAGAGGAGACCGAAGAAAACATGAATGTGTCGCTGCAGCTCTACTGTAATGGCTGCAAGTAACTCCCACCAATCACAGACATGTAAATACAGGTCTTGTCCTTAGATTAGGAAATCTCCTCCTAACAAAATTATAATAATTATTAGTATTCCAGTCCATTCCCAGAGTTGGATAAGGGAAAATAATGCCATTTCAGATGTCCTGTAGACATTCATGAAGTCTCCAGGACACCTGAATGGCTTTATATTCCTAATAGGCAGTTCAGAGTATTGTAACCTGTATAGCGGGTATCTCAAATGTGGCCGACCATGTTGATGGCCTACAAATCCCATTACTGTTTGAATGGAAAAGATGGTAGAGAATCATGTGAGTTGTAGTTCAGCAACATCTGGGAGGGTTAATAGTTTGAGATGCATGCTCTCTAGACATTCACATATATAGAGTTAAGGGGGAATAAAGAAGAGGAGCTGTCATAGTTTGGATACTGGAACAGAGCACTACAAGAATGTCAGCACTATTGTTAAAATGTAGTTCTACATTGACATGGATTGTTAAGGTTAGCAATACTAATTTACAATTTCCTTTGATTGCTGCCTCCTTTCTCAATAGTTTCAACACTAGTCAGTCTATATACCTCTTTATCTGTGCTCAGTACTCCTACACTGTCTTGTAAGGCCACCAATAATGCAATCAAAGCTACTGGTTCCTTGGCCTACTACAATGGTAATTGTAGCAAATCCTGTTTTCAATGCAGGTTCTCCTCCCAACCCACGAGGTCGGTCACTGCAGAAAGCTTACAATAAACAAAAAACCAAACAAAAACAAAAAAATAACACTGCCACAGGGAATAAATTCCAAAGAACAGTCAAATTAAACTGAAAAATACTGATGTTTAACTAGAGCCCAAAGTGACGGTCTGTAAAGCCAATATTTTCCAGTAATTTTCCATCTGTTTTGTAATATTATATAACTTTTTTCTAAACACACACACATAATGAATATTTACAAGAAACTAATAAAGAGTAAATAAATCCCGGTCCCACAAAACATGTTTATGCTGCTTTGAATGTGTACCTTATGTTAACTACATGGCCAATATTCTTCATAGCGGACATCATGATTTCAGTGGTAAGGCTGTCTGCAAAGCTTGTCCCATCTTGCCCAATGCCACTATCAGCCGCCAGACTTGTGTTACTTAGTTCACGTTCTGCTTTCTCAATTGCAGCACTAACAATTTTTTCTGCAAATTCAGCTCTCTTATCCAGGTCAATATGAATTTTCGGTATATTAAGGTGGAAAAGCCTTGGCTTTTGACAAGGGTTGTGTCTAGACTTTGAACATTGTTTTATTTTTCGGGAGACATCATGCCCTAACAAGAAGTGACATGAAGATGCTTGTAAACCTGGTTGTTCCGTTACACTGCAGAGCCTACAAGCAGTACCATATGAATGTACAAGTTTTCCAACGCATGGACCTTTATCTTGTTTTTTCTTCCTTTCAATCGCTTGTAGTCTTGCCGCTTCTATGCTAAATTCTAAAGTGCTATCAACAACTTTGCACGCATATTGTTCAATAGCTTGAATAATACCGTCGCTAAAACCATTTTCGTTTAGGCTACCTGTGCTGTGATATAGTTTGTGTTTATGTGCAAAAGGAATAAGAGTTTTTGGAAAGGATGTTTTAACAAGATCGCTAGACATATCGTTGATTTTTGACTTTGTGTAGAGACAGGAATCAGTCAGAGATTTGGGAAGAGAGGCAGCTGACATGTTTAACTTTTTCTGGACATCACAAGTTATGGTGTGAGCAAGTGATTCTGCAAAATGAAGTAGGCCTGTAAATTTTGATCTTCTTGCAGCTCTTCCACGTACAGACGGCTCTTCACTATGATAGTGATGAATGCTACTTCTTCTGAGTTTGTCTCTTTCCGCATTGTGGGTCCTGTTTAGAAGAGTTAGGATTTCCTGTGTTGTATTCACACTGGGTTTCATTCTAGGAACAGTTTTCCGATTAGATTTGAGTTTTACAGACTTTGATGCTTGTTGTAGTCCAGACTTTATCGCCCCATAAACTAATCTGCTGGCATATTGATCTAGTATTAATTCACTATTCCCCCCTTCCATTTTTAGCACGCGTATTATATGGTCAGCATACTCTTCTGTTACACTTTCACAGCTTGGGTATTTTGATGTTAGACCAGGAACTTCATGATATAGAGGCAGAGAGAGTGTGGTGGGATCTGAGGCTTTAAATATAATGGAATAACCTCTATCTTTTGGCCTACAATCTCTATTCTGCTTTCTAGAGTTACACCAATTCGCATCACGATTTAATATTTTCTTCTGTGTTTTCAGACCCTTACCCATTGCTTTCTTAGCATCAGTAAAGACCTCACCAACAATCCCACCTGCATATTTATATAGGGTATCTAATGATTCCTCTGAGATATTTCTCATGTATGCAGGGTACCCCCATTTATCGCTCAAGACACTTAAGAGTGACCTGTTCCTAATAGCGGGTCTATGGACATACTCATCGTCTAAAGAATAAGCAGCCATTTCAGTGGCGACAGATATGATATTGGTAGAGAGGTAGTCTGCATATTGGAAGGTTTCTTCAGAAATCTCAAACTCTTGGGTTGTATCTTCAGAACTTTCATCAGCACTGGAACTTTCGACTTCTTCTGACAGTGACCTCATCAATTTGAGCATGAAGTCATCCTTCTTTGTACAATCATGTTCGAAACCAGAGAGGTGAGGTGTAGAGGGTGGTGTAGCTGGATAAAACTCTTTTGCTAGATGTCCTTTAAGTTTCTTATTAAGTTTTTTCATATTCCTCTCTGGGCTTACATCGTAAGATGTTAGAGGAGTTGGTGGTGGTGTACCAGGAACTACAGTTACACTTGGGTCTCTTTGACTGATTTTATCCTCAGCAAATGAGTTATCACCACAACTACACATTACAGAGGAGAAGCTATTGATGTGCGAAAGGCAATTCTGCAGACCAAACACTGATGAAATTGGCATATCAGCATTTTGATGGTTTCTTTTTGAACCAATCCCTTCAGGATTCATTTGGTTCAAGGAAACATTTGCACTCAAAGTAGTCATGCTTGTGGGATGTTTATCTCCAATCCCCACAGCTAACTTGCAGTAACGTGGGGTATATTGCAAGGATTTGGTACACATTGAAATCAGGCAATCTTGCTCAGTAGATACTGGGGAATGTTTAAGTATCTTCGTGTCCTGAGGGAGACAGGAGTCATGGTCTGTAAAAGTGAATGGCAAATCACAAGCTGCATCCCATTTTTTTGAACCTGTGTCCACTGCTTCACCAACTGAGTGTTCCAATATACACGTGGCCAAATCATCTGCAAAATAATTATTCAAAGCTTCTTCATCTAATAAGTGATTCTGACCAGGAATTCCAAGAACTTGTTTTGATAACAACTCAGCATAATCTTCCGATTTTTTTCCCTTGTCAGAAGATACACCATTGTAAACTTCACTTACTATCCTATCTACCATAGTTACAGAAAATGCCTTTAAGCCTTCAGATCCTTCCATTCTTTGTGTGAATTTCAGATCTTGTGACTCATGTTGGTCACTATAAATGTTATATTTATAGTTGGGTGGTAAACTTTTAGCAGATGCAAATTCACTCATTCCTTTTGTGGAAATAACATAGTTTTCTACATTATCAACACATATGTCATCACTCCCTGAAAGGTCCGTATTTTCATTTGTGAAACCATTTGTTGTCGGTTGCTGGCTTAGGATTTGGGCAGCAACAGGTACTGGAACGGAACTGACAAGACCAGATGTAAAAAACAAGGCATACTGCAGGGTGTAATCTTTTTTGCTCTCCTGTTCAGCAGTCAGTGGACCTTGAATTCTGTCATGTAGACTGGGGAATGCTACAGAGGTCTGTGTTGACTGCATCAGGCCTTCAGAACTTACATATTTCAGGCTGTCCAAGGAAACACTGATTGCTGCTTGAGTGGTAAAGGTTACATTCACTTGGGATAATTCAATGAATGCTTCCTGAATTACAGATTCTGATAAATCTTTTGCGTAGGAACGCACAACTACATCTTCATAGTCAAAAGCCTGCAAAGGGGCAACAGTTGGGGTGGGTGGGTGTGAAAACTGACAGACTTCCATGATCCCTTCAAAAACAAGTTCCTCAGCCAGGTCTGCAGCAAATCGCGTGACTGCGTTGGTTACCATCTGCTTCTTTATGTAACGAAGTTCTTGTAAAGCGCTGGAAATTACTTCACTCACCATTAGATTTGCCAGTCCATTGATAGCACGTTGCTTTATTGAAAAGGCTTGTCTTCTTCCAATTTCATAGAAAGCCATTTGAAAAACATATGATGTTAGTCTAGCAGCCAAATGGCAAAGCGCACTTGTACATGATGAAACACCTTTTTGGAGATCTTTGAAAGCACTACCCAAACTTTTTTCAACTAGATCTGTAGCAAATTTTTGTATACCTCCCTTCGCTGTTTTTTGCTTTGACTTTAGTTTTCGCTCGTACTCTCTTGTGTGGGATTTACGTTTCAGTTTTATAACTTTGTCTTGTCCTTTTTTTGATACGCCAACATTTAGGGCTGGCTTAGCATTTAGTACAGAGTCAAACATTTCAATACATACACGATTTGCATAGTTACTATATGCAGCAGTACATGATTTGTCTGTACATGAACCAGCATCTCTGGCGCTATCCAAATTATACAAACACTCCGCAGATGTGGAAATACTAAGGGGGCTAAAAGCAGATGATCTAATAGGACTGAACAATGTGGCAGAATCCTCTACAGATGTCTTCACAGGACGAGGGGACTCTGGCACATCACAAATGCCACCGTATGGAGACTCAGGTTTAAGAGGAGTTGGTTTCTTTACATTGGCAGAAAGCATAGGGCGATCAAATTTAAACCTCTGAGGGTTCATAGAACCCCTACCTTGGTGTCCATGTGTACATTTTTTCTTTTTTGGAGGGCTAGCCAGTATGGGTTTCTGGTTAGATTTGTAGTCTTTTTCTAGAAATGGTTCAGTGTCATCAAATCGATCAAAGCTATCAAAAAATTCACTTAGTTCTGAATCAGAATCTTCAATACCATCTTTACCAACAGGGATCTTTGGCAGATTAAGCTTTGCTCTCATGCTTTTCTGGTAGCCCTCCTCGTCTAAGAAGATAATTGGACTTGGACTGGAGCAGTCAGATTCTGAGGAGTCAGCAGGAGAAGGAGAAAACAATTTTTTGCCTTGACCAGATATTTTTCTCTGTTTCCAGGAATCGCATATTGATGTTGTGACTGTATTCTTAATAGAGGATGACAAATCTGGAAGTCCCATGAATCCCATTAACACTGCAGACTTTATAGATGACCTGCGACGCACAGAACTAAATATGATTTTTGAACCGGTGATATCAAGACAATGAACTGGCTGTGTCTGAGAAGAAGCATCTCGCTGATTTCTTGTTATTTCACATCCTAGGGTGACAAAAGAAAGAGAAAAGAAGTTAGAGGAGTTGGTGGTGGTGTACCAGGAACTACAATTATACATGGGTCTCTTTGACTGATTTTATCCTCAGCAAATTATCACCACAACTACATATTACAAATGTGTAAAAGGCAATTCTGCAGACCAAACACTGATGAAATTGGCATATCAATATTTCTTTTCTTTTTTTTTTTTAACCAATCCCATCAGGATTAATTTGGTTCAAGGAAACATTTGCACTCAAGTCGTCAAACTTGTCTTATGTTTATCTCCAATCCCTAAAGCTAAACTGTAGTAATGTGAGGTACATTGCCTGATTTCAATATGTACCAAAACCTTGCAATCTTGCTTAGTAGATACTGGGAAAGGTTTGTGTGTCCTGAGGCAGACTGGAATCATGATCTGTAAAAGTGATTTTCAAATCACAAGCTGATTTTTAAACATTTAAATATGTTTTATGCATTTTCTAGTTAAAAATCTATTGCACAGTAAGGCCATACAGCACAAACTATCTAAGGGTTTTTGAGAAGCAGTTTGCCTATAGGCATATACACACAGTGTACTCTGCCATGCTTTACTGATTTCGGACTCTGTGCATCAGGTGGACTCACATCCGATCAGGTCTTATTTTAAAAGTACTTTTATAACACATGAGCTACAGAAGTAATAATGACATCTTATCAGTAGATAATGAGTTTTAGTAAATTGAGAACTGATCTTCAAAATTTACAGAAAACAGTCGTGCTGGAAAAATACATTCAGCTATTTTTGGGCTGAAAATGTCATTGATGATTGCCAAATTCAAAACTTTTTAGTGAAATAAGAGCTGAACTATTGCTATAAAACCAACTTAATCTATCACATTAAATCAAATCTATGCCTTTCCTGTTCTGTATATCACTCACTATAGTAATTACACTCCACAGTTGTGTTGCTTAAAACACAGATGAGCCAACTGTAGATCCTTACAGTAAAATCTCATTATCGCCATTGTTTGACTGGTAAGATAAGAGTTTTGAATTTTAACAGTTAAGAAAAAAAAAAAAGATTTAAATAATTAAATATCTGACCAAAACAGAAGTCATTAATAAATATCTTAATAGACTCTGTAAGCAATGGTTCCATTTGTGTTCCATGTGTATTGATTACACTGCCTCAGATATTGCATGCATTAAATATTTCTTTAAAAATTTAAATTGAAAGCTCACCTTGCTCTTCATTTGCAGGTAAAGATTCTTCTTCATCTAAATGCTCAAAAGCAGTAACAAAATCATCCTCTATTGAAGATACTGACTGGTTTGTATCATCATCTTCATTGTTTGATGCCTTTCTATGGAGTCTGTTCAAGCAGTCCTGCTTCACTGTGTATTGTATGCCTGCTCTATATTTGCTCAACAGAACAAATAAAGAATCGCTTTTTATGTTTGGGGAGGCTGCAGAGGTCATCATACATACTGCTCCTGGAAGAAAATTCTTAAAGGGAAAACGAAAGGAATTATTATTGCACATTATAGTGAAAAAAAGGATGAATAAAAGCACTTACGCCAACAGAATTTCAAAGCATACAACAAGCAGCTAACAGGTAACTCGTGTAGCTATTCCTTCTGTAAAAGGACACCAAATTAAACCATGCAAAAAGAATGAAGAACCCAATGTGAACACGGAACACCGAACATAGGGGTAAGTCGCCCAAACTATTAACTGGAGTGTATATTCTCACACATGTAAAACAATCATGTAATGCTGTGTTAACAGGGAAATAATTAGGTAGCTGTGCCATTTAGGTGGCACACCACCTTTCTTCTCAACTCCCACTGCGCAGTTCTAAGATTAAACAAGATACAACTAGAGTAGTATTTTTGGTATGGATAACATGCTGTTACCTAGAGCCGGGCATATGTAGGCTTCTTGGGAGGTGAGAAAATATCTACCATTTCAAGTTGTGTTTTTAATGTCCATACTGACTATACTACACCAACATTGGTTAGTTCTCTTGTTTGCTCTTGAGAACTGTGTGGTGGGAGTTGAAAAGAAAGGTGGCGTGTTACCTAGAAGGCACAGAAGTCTAACAGTAAAAATAATCTTTCTAGGCTCCTTCACAGGTGAGTGCAACACCTCAAATCAAATTTGCACTCGTTATATCATTTATAAATACAGTATTGCACTATAGTATATATTCTTTTGTTTTACATTTTTACATGTTGTATGAGAATATACATCCCAATTAATACAGGAGTAAGCAAACTAAACTATTAAGTGCTACACTTTCACATTGTTTGGGTTTTTCACCTTTAATAATTCTTGTACATTAACATTATCTACAAATGTAAAGATTGATGTAGTCATTCACTAAACCTGAAGATTTAAAGAATTTTATCAGGCAAATGGCTAGAATGGTAGGGTTGGAAAAAAATGGATGGAGATTTTTCTCTGGTTTGGTTTTATTGGACTACAAATTGCAAATCTCTGCATTTCCACAAATAATAGTTCAGGAAAGAAAGTGGAAATCTAAAGTATATTTATTTTTATTAGGCAAATCCAAGGTATATACTGCATTTAATTAAAAACACACACACAAAAAAAAAAACGAAGACTTCAACAAACGGTGTGGTTAAAAAAAAAAAAAAAAAGAGACTGGTATCAAGACAGTGCTAGATTTCTTAAATCCTTTCGATTCAGGTTGCAAGCTGTACTTGGCAGGAGTCCCAATCACCACCAATCCAGTAACGTTAGTTGCCAACTGTACCTGAGCTTATCTGAGCAAGCCATACAAACTTACTGAAGAGTAAACTGCAGGCAATTCAAAATGAATTTCAAGTTTTAGGCCAAAAGAATCCAATAAATTTTTTAAAGTTTTTCAATTCAGTTAGATTTTCATTTCAGCTGTTCTGGCCTTTAATCTGACATTCAATTTTAATACCAGAAAATGCATACTATATTTAAGCAACCCCACAACACTCACAGGGTTATTCACCAATGTGTGAATGGACTCCAGACTAACAAAAACTTGAGGGGAAGAAAAAATAAAAATCACTGATATTTCTCAATGTATTTGCAATTCGCTTGTTTACTAAAAGGTAAACCAGACAAAATTTAATTTGCTAGGCTAGGCTTTGCATATTGATCTAATACCAAATTCCTATTGGATTCACATCTGATCTGTTCTAGGATAAGGCAAAAATGCAAAGTACACACACCTATAGGAAAATAACCAAATAAAATAAGCAGGGGTCTTTGAGACCCACTATTAACAATGAGGGACCCATAGATGAGGCCTCTCCTATTTTACTCATAGAAGATGGTGTAAAGGTTAGTAATAGCAATGGGCAGCATGACTGCATGGGAAGCCACTATCATAATAATGCTTCAAAGAGCCTTTTTCAGTCTGTGCTGCACCCAGATTGGAACTTTATTTGCATTAATATATTGTAAATCTCAAAGGTTCAGCAGTATCTGAGTGGGTATAATTCAGTGTACATTCCGTTATTCAGATGTTTTCTTAGAGATGGAGATTTAAAAAAATTGTGAATCATGTCTGGATTGTGATTATTTTTTATTACCTAGTCCAGATTAAAATCAGTTAATAAACCTCTGATTCTTGAAGATAATTAATATATTTTATTTCAGTATTAAGGTAACATTTCAATTTGCAAGAACAAAATAAATGAGAAATAAAAACAAACCATAAAAAAAATAATAAAAAAAAAACATAAAATGTTACCATAAAGTTGTCACTCTTTAGTGGGGACTACCCACTGATTTTAGCTCTTCGTCATTTACAGCTGAATTTCAGATGCCAAAGTCATTTATGTGCATAAAAAGATCTGTGCCATATACAAGTCATATTAATCACTTTGCAGGATGATGCATATACTATACTCCTCAATGATTGCCATCAGACTCTCCCCTAGCCGCCAGTCATTTCAAGAAGTCACTGAAAACACACCTCTTTAGGAAAGATCACCATCTTCCTGGGTTATGCTTCCCTCATCTCCATAGTCAAGCTCACTCTCTCCTGTCACTATTCAGTTTCTTCAACACACCATTTTTACTAGTTTATTTCAATACAGGCAATTTATCCATCAACCTCTACTCCATCTGACACGGTGTTATTTCTCGTGTGTCTTTACCCCTTCTCCTAACCTCGTTCTCCTCTTGTCCCAGTTATATTCCATAAATTACTAACTGTAAAATGCTACACAATATGTGGATGCTATATAAATGCTAATAATAACAACAAATTATGAAGCGAGTAAAAAAAAAAAAAAAAAAAAGTCTAGGAAGTGAAACTGCGAGCATTTACAGAGAGAAAGCTGTGTGCCAAGGAGGGATAGTTATGTTTAAATAACTTCCCCTTTGTCTATTTTCTTCTGCTAAACAGGTTTTCATTTTCATATTAAAAGAAAAAAAACTATTAAAAACTTGTAGCGCACTGAAAACTGAATGACATTTATGTCAACTAACGTAAAGTTTAATCCCAATAACACTCAGGTTACCATCATAAATGTATATGTAAGACACACACAATGCTCTCACCACCAGTCCTGGGTAAAACAGAATAGGACAGTAATTACTCTACTTACAGCACAGCAGTTAACACACAGTGCTGCCATTGGACATTGAGGGGCCCTCCAGACACACACATGCAAACACATATTACCAGATGTGGCAGAACCCGCCTTGCCACTGGACATTGGAGAGGCCTGGCTGCCCGCCTCCTACCTGCTGACTATGGCCCCTGGTAAATTTGTACTTTTAATGCAATATTTGGGCATGTGATATTTTATATTGCTGCTACTGGCCCTTTAAGGGCCATCCGGGGACATATTATGACTTTTAGGAACAATACCCCTTTAAGACTTGGTAGCAGATTACAGTAAGGATGTCTTTTATATTATGTATGTTTCTGTGTGTTCGGCTAAATTGTATATGTGTATGCAGAATTCCCCTGATTGTTCGGTAGAATCACTCCATTCATTATATTGAGTGAAACTACCGAACAACCAGACCACCCAGGAAGAAGAGTGCCTCCAATTACCGTTTGCAACAATGTTGCAAACGGGTAATTGGCAATCGATGTAATGCGTGGTTTTGTCCTCTGGGTGGCCGCCATTCGGGAAACGAACACGTGGCGGCGGCCATCTTAAACTCCCGAACAGCGGTGTTTTGCCGTCGAGTGTCTGGAACTAAAATCGGACACTCAACTAGGCAAACACCGCTGAGACCTCCAGACTTCCATGAATTCGTGTGGAAACTACCAAATGACCCGCCGTTTGGTAGAAAGAACCCCACGAACAAGGGAATTCGTTTAAACCCTCCCCAGGCTTTATAACCCAGGCAATTCGTGTGTTTTCATTCCCTTTTCTGTGACCGACTGCAGGGCCAAAATACATGGAACTATTTTCGGATACTTTTGCCATGCAGTCGGTCAAAACTTTAACCCTCCATAATTCCCGAACCCCTGGTCCGATCTGGGTGGTTTTTGGATATGTGTCTCACCCAGATCAGGGCTACCAGGGGATGTAACATTTAAAGGGGTAACCCTATGTTTAGGGGTACATCCAGTAACCCAGGGAATTTGTGTCTGTACTAATGGGATTATGTGTCACACTAAGGGGAGGAGATGTGTGGGAGGTAACTGGTACATTATTGGCTGGGGTACTAATTGTTGTGGATCCCTCCCTTGCATGGGACAATGTCTTAAAAGGAGGTCGTGTGAATAAATCTGCAGTTCCTGCTTAACCCTCAAAGTGAAGTGTCGTCTCATTATTGGGGAAGGATTTATTGTATGCTGTTCCAGTTTGACTGCTAGGAGTCTAAACCCATCCGTATGGTTTTTGCCTATCCAGCTGTTTATAGCATTCATATGCTTGAGAGAAGGTATACGCTTCTCCGGTTCAGTGATTGTGGTGTCTGCCAGAGTGCTTGGAGTCATCAGGAAACGCTAGGAGCATCCTTTAACGGAGGTACCCAGTCAGGGTGCCAGGTGATCCGTTACACCAGACATTAACAGATACACACAAGCATTCACAAACAATTACAGAAACACGAATTTGCAGACATCAGAAATGTGAAATCTATGATCTCCCAGTGCCCGAGATATGAAGACTTAAGTGTCGGGCCAGTAACAGGACTGCAGGGAGGACAATGGCAGAGAGCACATGGAATGCACCTCAGGTGCATGCAAACTACAGTAATCTGCTTACTAATGTGTCAAGGAGCAAGCTGGGAATTCCGGTAGTTGTGCTTCGACACACCGCATGCTGGATCGCAAGAAAATTATTTTTGTGGTCTCCACCTGCTGGAGATGCAGACCGCAAACTGCCCCCCTCAACCACCAGGTAGTTTAACCCCCAAAGGACCATAGTACCCCCTACCTGCAGAAGGCTTAGAAGGGGGAGACAGCACATTATACACAGCCAGCAAGCAATCACACAAACAGCAAGAAGACATTACACACACTACACAAAGCCAGCATTCACACACAAGGTGCACAATAAACACAAAATACGCACAGCTGGCTCAAATCACCAACTCACTACATAGATCTGGCATGCACCACACACTATGGTGGGAGAAAGCAGGTCCTGTGATACTCAGAAATATTTACTAAACACCAAATTGTCACAAATTAAGTCTGAATGGAAACAAGGTAAAAAGGTTGCAACGAGAGCTGAGGTGGATAATTTTCTCAGTTCAGCTTTTTTGTCTCCATTCATCCAACTGGATTTAATTTGCAAAAACGGTGCCCCAATCGGACATAAATTTTGTGTGTCAAGACAAGTAGATTGTCGTGACGGACATGTAGATTGGTCTAGCTGGAGTCTCTTATACAAGCACATTTCTTCTTATTTTTTAAAAATTTCCACACCCCCTAGACATGCATATAGATGTATATTGCTAAACAAACACAGATACACACAAAAATCAATAGTATGCATATATTAGCCACCATCTTAGCTGCACAACTTTGCCATGCAGGTGTGTGGCTTCCGTAGAGTCCATTTGTAAAGTGCTGGATCAAGTACCTGGCTGGTTCCCTCTTTCCTAAGCAATGGAGGAAGTGAAGTGTAACCATGCTCTTCCAAATTGTTTTATGCCTCGTCTGATGTGCAGCTAAATACAGTACTACTTAAGGTTATGGTGGAGGTGCCACTAACCACAGAAATACATTTCAAGAATGTACATTTATATGCACTTGTACACACCCATTACAAGGGATGGGCGTGGGAAATATAGATGTTTAAATGTTATGTTTTGTTACCTGTGGCCCACATGATTTAGAGGGTGCCTTGCTCTCTTTCAGCAAAATAACTTCATTTTCACTTAGATTACAGAGGTGTAGTGACTGAATCAGTTCAGGTATATCCATGTGAAAAGACGCTAATCCCTATGTAAAATATAAAGTGAAATAAAGAAAACAGGTTAATGATGTTAATGTGCGGGGGGGAGGTTGGGATGGGGAAGGGGAAAAAGACTTTGATGAATGCATAAAGTAGTTTGTGATCTGTAAACATACATTATAACTTGTAAGACGCTCTGAATGCAAGAACTTTCTACCGCAGAAACCAATGGGCAAAAAAACAAAACATGCAATAGATGTTATCTGTTAGAGCACAAAAAGTTCAAGTCTTCTTGTAAATTTGTGATCTGCTGGCAAACATGCCTTGGAAATATAAAAACTGTTTGACCCCTAGCCTAATAAAGACCATATCAACACTTGTGTGAAGATCTAAGCATTATAATTGCCCATGATACTGTAAGAACTATTAAATGTTCTGTTTAAGTATCTCATTATCAGCAGAGCAAATATACATAAATCTTTTTTTTTTTTTTTTTAGTCTGGTTAAAAAATGCTATGACAAAACATTAAGGCAGGTTTACTCGAGTGTATTCAGAGAGGTGTTATTTACACACCTTCAGCATCTCCCTTTTTTTAGGATGGGCATTAACTATTTGGGGTCCGAATCCTTCTGTCCCTCGTTTCTGTCCAAATGTCCCTTTTTTCTAGGTGCTCCATATGTTTGGTCTGAGTGTGTAACAGGCTGCAATATAATTCACAGTCATGCGTCTTTAAATTACAAGAAGTGTATTTAGGATAAGACAAGATTTTGGTATTGCTCTAAATTACATTTTCATTTACATTAATGATTGTCATGCAGTTACCTGAAATGTGCTAGTAAAAGTCCGTCCCCCAGACCACACTTACAGTGACACCTCTTTACCGCAAGTTCCTCTTTAGCCATTTGCAATGTTGGGAGGTAAGTTTATACAGCTATTTAGAAGCACCTACCTGAAGATGCGCAGGTCCTGATTCCCTGGAAAGGCCTACAAACGTAACCTGCAACACAATTTAAATCCAGTTTCATACATGCACTTTATAATGGAATTAAACAGACAACTGATTGAGAGCCACAGTATAAGCTTGTAAGGATTGCTTTTCAGAAAATAAAGAGACCGAGCGAAGGGATAAATTCCTAGAAATATTACAGCCACAAAGAATGACGATTCATTGCAAAACATTTGATAAGCCACAATATATAAAGGCAAACTTCTAAATGGTCATTTCATTATTAATTGCACAAGTTTTAGTCCTTTTTTGGATGAAAATGATATACACAATCAGATCCATATTCTTACAGACCATAAACCCTACAAAACAATCACCCAAAAAAAGGCTCAAAAACTTCTCTCACTCAACCTAAGAGTCCCATTATTCTTAGCCAGCCAAGATGATGTCGACTCTGGGACAATTTGCTCACATGCTGCTGGGAGCTTTATAATATTCACCCCCCCACTAGTTTTCATAGCTTTTATGTGACTAATATATATGACACAATAATCATAAAACATGCAAACATATATTGGGAACTGTACAGCCATACAATTACACCTGTAATTTACGGCTGTAAATGTATGCATATAAAGCACGGCAGAGACTTCATTTCTGTATTTTAGTGGCAGTGATTCATATAATAATATTATTATTATTATTAATAAGATAGATTAGGAGGAAAACAAGAAACAAACAAACATGTTCACATTTGTAACCTTGTTTTTACACACATGTTCACATTTGTAACCTTGTTTTTTTTGTTGTTTTTTTTTTAGGGTGGAGGGGAGGAGAGGTGAGGGCAGGGCAGGGAGGATGACCAGAAAAGCAAGGGTTACTCTAACGAAAATCATTGATTTACGAAAATACTGGGGGTTTTTTGGTTGGTGTAACCATTTAAGTACACCCTATATTGGGAAATGCTGAAACAGCAAAGTAGGCATCAATGTAACAGGATTTGTAACTAGAAAAATCATGCAAACAAAATACAACTTAAGCTGCCCATTTGCCTATTAAGTTAGGCAGGTTGTGTATAGCAGAAATGTGGCAACTTTTACCCTGACATTTCAAGCCGATGAGAGATGGCGTTTGAATGCACTGCTTGTCAGCTATCATTAGGTTCATAACGATTCTACTTGAAAATGAACACAAAACTGATCAGCTCATGTTCAAAGACATGAATAAGTATGGCAAAAAGGACCAGGAAAATATAGTGCCTGGTTAAGAAGCGGTTATAGAGTAATAAAACACACTAATTAGACACAGATCAAAGCTTTGTGTTACTATTTAGACAGGAAAAAAAAATTTTCACTGCAAATACATCACTGATTTGGGTTGCATGATAATCTGTCATGTAGTTACGTTTTTTATTAAACAAGGAAAACCAAAAAGGAAGTGAGATTTTCGAAAAGTACAGATACAGCTTTCCACAAACATTGTTCAGATCAAAGTACAATCTCCAGCTATCTGATCACAATTTAAAGAGGAAGTGTGAAGAAGCTTCTAGCTTTGTGGTCCAGACTTAGAAAATAAGGCATATATTTTATTTTAGTCTTATTTCAGAGCTGGGACAACTTAAATACCAGCTTTAATAATTTCAGGTGCCAGCATAAATAAACAGAGTATAGGTATACAAAACATTAAAAATGCTGACACTCCTGTATGTTTACTGGAAGGGTTTCAAAAACAATCAGTGTTATATGCCCTAACCAAAATTATGAATTGTTTGAAATTTACCAAGATATTTCAAGGGACACTATAGTCACCAGAACAACTACAGCTTATTGTATTTGTTCTGGTGAGTAGAATCATTACCTTCAGGCTTTTTGCTGTAAGCACTGTCTTTTCAGAGAAAATGCATTGTTTGCATTACAGCCTAGTGGTAACTTCACTGGCCACTCCTCAGATAGCTGTTAGAGATCCTTCCTGGGTCATGGCTGCCTAAAATGCATCCAAACATTCAGTATCTCCTCCCACTGCATGCAGACACTGAACTTTCCTCATAGAGATTCATTCATTCAATTCATCTCTATGAGGAGATGCTGATTGGCCAGGGTTGTGTTTGAATCATGCTGGCTCTGCCCCTGATCTGCCTCTTTGTCAGTCTCAGCCAATCCTATGGGTAAGCACTGTGATTGGATCAGGCTACCACTTCTGATGATGTCAGCAGACTGCTTGTTTTTCTGAGTCTAACAGCATGCAGAGTTACAGCTTCAGGCTTGAATACAGTAAGAGTTTTACTATATTTATGGTGGCATGAGGGGCCCAAGGGGGCTAGATGGCAGTTTTAACACTACAGGATGTAATTTCATATTTTGTTGTGCATCTGTGACTTATTGTATGAATGCTGTTAATCCTAAATCTGAAAATAAACAAATATAAAAAAAATCTCTAATCGCACAATGAAATCGTGGTCTTTGAAGATGCTTCCATAAATAGTGAGATTGAAACAATTCAGAGCAGATTTTCTGCACAAGGAGTGTCTAATGTGAATAAATGTAGTTTACGTTGCACAAAACAAAACAAAAACAAAAAAACTAAAAACGTCATGAAATATATTCTTTTTCTTAGCTGCCTTCTCTTAAAATTATCTTTTCACTTTTATCCTCCACTTCACATATTAATGACAGATGGACGCAGACAATTTCCTCCAGTCTCACACACTATACGAGTTACTCACATTTTCCATTGACCTGAGTTACAAACAGAGCTTCCTTTCCTGTCATTGTTGCGTATTCACAGTACAATGTGGCTTGATCTTTGGAAATGTTTCATGCAGAAACAAACATCTGTTACCTTAATTTTCAGGTCTATGTCACAACGTCACAAGATATACTTAAAGGGTAACTCCATTTAGGGTAAATGTTAGCCGTCCCTGTAAGCTTATTTTGGAAATAAGTGCAAATTTCAAGCAAAAAACACCTTAATAGCACCTCCCGATTGTCAAGGAGAAAGCTAGGAGGGTTTTGTGCCTCAATCGCTTTGGACTGTAACTCAAAGCAGAATTGAGTACTTCTCAAAGAGAAGCACCCAATTGGACACAAGCCATCAATATGGACATCTTTACAGGAGCAGTTCGTAGGTTTAGCAAGAAGATTCTCCTGGCACTGGAGTAAATAAGACTTAAATAATTTGTTTTAACACTTTTACTGCTGGAATGGAGGGTGTGGGAGCTCTGGTATCATCATAACATTTGTATTTTGCATTAGTGTCCCTGCCACACTACAGCAATATGTAAAAATAAATATATAAAAACATTACTGCCATTATAACATTAGAATGCATTTTAAAAAAAAAAAAAAAATGGAGATTGGAGATTATATCAGAGTTAAATTGCCAAATGTGAACATGGGATAGGAGACATTATAGAAAGGTCTGAGAACAAGATTTCTATCACACTTGGATTAAAGAAGTAATCTTTAAAATTGATGTTTATATGGCATACCCCACAAAATGTTTACAATAGACAGGGAAAAAAACTGCAATAGATCTATGTTAGCTAAGAAACATACCAACCAGTCAAACAAGCATGGTCTATAAAAGGAGTGTTGGAATCGGCGCTCTTATGCGCAATAAGCAACAGAGCTTCTATACAGAACTGGGAGAACTGAGGTTCGATTTGGTAGGACGATGGCGATATGGCGGCGGGGCATCCACAGTTGTAATCTGATCTTTAATGGCCACAATGAATTTAATAGTATTGTCACTATAGCATCACACGCAATAGTGTGATGACATTATTTATCCCTCCACCTGTTATAGTATATCTAGCCCCTGTAAGCTCCAATTAGGACACTGGATTGTTTTTAGTGGGTGTGCACTTAGTTTTTAGTCAGGTATAGAAGATACCTGAGAACATGGGTCATCAAGATCCTGTGAACAATGCAGTAGCCGAAACAAAGGAATTTTGGTATCGAGCACTAGGTCAGTAAAGGTGTTTTATACACTGAATGGGTAACCTGTTTATGCACTTTACGGTTGATATAGTTGTTAGTGAATGGTGTGCACATTTGTTAACTGTGAATTATATATATATGTTTACATATTATCTGATCACTATGTATAGGATATAAAGATAAACTTTTTGGGCATATATTGGTGTGCTGTGGGTTTTATAACTATAAAAGGAGTAGCACAATCCAAAGGAATCCTCAATAAATTGCGAGCTAAGTGTCCCTGTCCTATTGTCCCGGGCCACATGGTGTAAGACACCAGAGGTGGAACCCACAGATTACATAATTTGATTTAGCTGAAAATAGAACCCAAGTTGACCAGGTGCGCCTGCTAAGGGACTTTTGTTTTGGTAAACCATTGTGAAGGATTTGGGTGCCTTTGTTATTAATATTATTTATAAAGCGCCAACAAGTTCCGTAGCTCTGTACAATGGGTGGACTTAAAACCTTTACTGTCTTGGATAAGGCTTAAGAGTTCTATTATACAGATGTTTACACCCAATGTTTTTGGAGAGGCAGAAGAGTAAGGAGACGTCTGTCCGGCCACGGTTGTTACTGACAGAACAGAAGCTACTTATGCACACATACCACATACTTACCTCAGTCCATTATCCTCTCCTCCCAGCAGCCCTCCCTCCTTCCCCTTCACTAAGTCTATAAACCCATTCTCTCTCTCTTTGCAGTCCTGCCACCTTTTCTTTCACTTACTTTATTAGCTGTTGCCCTCCCTCTGCACAGAACTTCCTACATGGCGCTGCTGCTATTTCATTTCATGCAGAGCTCCCTCCATGGAGCACCCTCTCCTTCCTCTATTAGCTGCTGCACTCCCTCTGTACTAATCTACTTCCCCACCTATGATTGGATCATGGACTGTAACTGAATTATGCTCGCTGATGACAGTGAAGGCATGGACAAGATAGGCCCGGCCTTGGATTTAATTTAAATTTTTCCCCCCATTTAAAAAAAAAAAAAAAAAAAAAACACACACACACAACATGGGAGGGGACTAAAGTGCACTACAAGACAAAATAAGAAAAAAATAACACTACATTTAATGTAAAAAAAAAAAAGACTGGAGAAACCCTTTAAGGAAATCGTGTTAACATGGCAGTATTACGTGGTTTAACATGGGTGCTTTGCACTTGGTTTCACAATGTATTGTACGCAGAGGGTTAACTAAGCCTGCAAGGAGCTGTATCTTAATACAATAGGAAGCATAAAAATTAAGAAAACATTTCAATCCTGGCTCACACATAAAAAAAAAAATGACAACTGACCTCAATAAATCTTCCTTTCTTGCTACCTTTCATGCTCTCGGTGATACTACACAGATCCTTCCTGCTTTGCAGTAATAACTTCACAGAGGTCAGCAAAGCGTCACTGATATTCTGTAGAGGAAAATGTAAATGCTGTAAATTGCAAAGTTAAACAAAGACACTATTTCCGTTGTGGCAATCATCAATGCTGTGAACACAGCTGGGACTCTGTTGGGTTTAAGTGCTCATTGCAAACATGAAAGCCTCACACTGCTTTAAGGAACTCTCTTCTGAATGCTACAGAACGATTTCCATAGGATTGCAGAATGGAGAGGTGCTCCATAAAGGAGAGAAATACGTGCATACCTGGAAAGAAGATGGGTGTCACCTGAAGCTAGCTAAAAGAGCAGTATGAAAGTTGTAGTTCTACAAGAGCTGAAGATTTACCTCTCCCCATTGGCCATGTCTAACCTAGAGTGCCTTAGCTTGCATTATACTTTGGGTAGAAGGAGTTTAAAAGGACACTTCTGTCCCTAAGATTTTAGCTTGATGAAGTGTTTTAGGTATCAAATGTAGGATCCCTATATTTCAGAAATTTGAAAAGAAGCAGGCAGCCAGGAGGTTTTCCTGCCTCTAGCTGCAGTCGGCAGTTCATATAGTCAGATGATCAGATAAACATGTAATATTCATCTCATGCAATGCAGAACAGCAGAGTATCTTACTTCTTTCTTCACTGTGAATTTAGGCTTCATTTGGCACCCCTGACTTCTTGTACATGTATCCATGATTGATGTTCAGTTGTAACACAGAGAAAGAAGATGGAAATCTGTAAAGGAAACAATATATGTCAAAATGCAAGCCTTAACTAGTTTAAAGGAACACAAACAACACCATATGCAATACAGCCCACTGTGATGGTTATGGTGACTGGAGTTCCCTGGCACCTTCAAAGAGTAACCTGGCTAACCATCTTAGAAAGATCTGATAACTTCCCTTGGTCATACTTTCATCTGTTGCTGAGAGTGCCAGCTGAGTGATCTCAGCTAATGAGCACAGTCCTGTATCGGACCTGCTTAGCTCATTAAAAGACATCCAGGCTTCTCCTGCCGGAGAACACTATAAGTGGCCAAAGCACCTAACAAGATCAGGTAAGTTGGCACACCATTCTAAAACATTTTGCATTCAGGATAAAATAATCCAGTTTTGTTGTTTGCATTCATATTTCTATTTCTCTTTCCCCCCCACCTCAGTGGCAAACATATTCGTTTCCCTCTTTAGCTTAACCCCTTAAGGACCAAACTTCTGGAATAAAAAAATGGGAATCATGACATGTCACACATGTTATGTGTCCTTAAGGGGTTAAAAGGAACACTGAGCACCAAAACAATGACATCTTAAGGATTGTGCATGCTGCACAAATATGTCTAGTGAAGATAGGTCCTCCTCTAACATATGGAAGAGAAGCGGCATCTGCAGGTAAAAGGTGAGTTGAAGACTGTTGGGGACATGTTCTTTCAAAGAACATTTACTGCATGTGAGTCATTTTAACAAAAAGGTTTTTTAGTTCCAATTAGCAACTTCCTCAGAACAATGTATCCATCTAGGATTTAATACTTATCGGGCAAAGCACCAGAGGACTCCTGGCACCTACTACAATTTTAAGGTCTTGTGTTCAGTGGTGCGGTACACACCTTCCTAATTCCTTCTAGCTCACTATACTTCTCTATAAAATATACATTGCAGTGGTTGGTACAATACTTTATTAGGATTGGGTAGAGAACTAGGATTATTATGATTTAGGCTTAGATTTAGAATTAGGGTTTGGTTTAGGATTAAGATTGTTACTTTGCAATGGTATACATACAGGGTATTGCCTAGTATAGTTACGATCATTTAAGATCACATTATAGGCATTACATTTAGGTTTGTTTTTTTTACTCATGCAAAGAAGACTCATTACGTTTCTGAACTCAAGAACTCCAGGATCAACTCATGTAAATGTTAGACTGCACTACTCTCTATTCCTGTAAATACATATACTGGTAAACATTTGGAATAAAAGATGCAAAGAAAATAAATCACAACATACCAGTCCACAATAGAGACATGTTTTGAGAATACGGCTATCCATAACTCTTTTTCATGATGACAAAACCAGAAACACAAGTTATTAATAGACCACTTCATAGAGATAATATTGGAACACAAATACCATCCCAGCAGAGCAATTAAAATGCCACTAGAGACTGATGCTTATAAAGTAGTCTTCAAGTAAGTCACCACAGCACAAATGGAATATTAAGCAGGAGTGTTACACTGTTGCTACGAGGTCTCTCAGTAACATTTTCAGAGAAAAAGGTGAAGAGATGCCCAAAACATTCAACAATTGTCTCAGAATGCCAGACATATATGCAAGTAACCATAGACAGCTTCTTACTTTTCAGATTTCAATCAACATTTCTGTGGGGTCGTTTCACAGTGCCTGTTTTTTTTAAAAAAAACAAGGGTTTATTAAAACTTAAGAGAAAGTTTGTGTCAAAGGATGTGCTTACAAACCGCAAATGTAAGCCAAGAGAATTTATAATAATGCCTCATAATCCAATGACATATAGTATTGATGCTGGATTGGCCTACTTTACAGCAGTCATATGCCTGCTATGTTTAGATCTATGGCAATTAATTCCATAATCACGAGAGTGAGAATAGAGAGAGTTGGTCTTTATAGTCTCGTGGAATCCTCCACAGACCCCAGTGTTCTCTCATTGCGTGACACAGCCCCTGGCAGATGAAGCGCCAGGAGCTGAATACAGAATATGGTGGCACATGCCACGGACAGTTACAGGTAAGTATATCTCCCCGTGCACTCCAAGTAGGACAATATGCAAACTCCCTAAAAGTAACATTGCATACATACCTAAAAGAATACTACAGCATTACGAATACAAGCAAGCATTAAGAATACCTATTCAGGGTTCTCCCAGTAAGGCTTTGAAAGGTAAGTTTTACTTACAGCACTCACCATGGCAATCCCCAACCTGTCACTATGCCTCCTTGGTTGAGATCATGAAGATTGACTCAGCCCATCCAATGTACCCCATAGGAACACTGTAAGGCTAGTGCGCTCGCAAGGCAAAACGCTGCACTGCGACAATAAAATGCTGTTCTATGAGCATCATTTGATTGAGAATCCAGTCTGACTGTTCTCAACATGGAGGTGCCTATAGTGGCTGTCTGCAAGACCGTCACTAGAAGCGTGTTAACTCTGCAATGGAATCATTGCAGTTTCTGTACAGTGTTTTACATTGTAACTTTAAAACTATAGGGCTACTGCACCTTGACCACTTAATTGAGATGAAGTGGCCTGGGTTCCTTTAGTTGTCCTTTAACCCCTTAGGGACCAAACTTCTGGAATAAAGGGGAATCATGACATGTCACACATGTCATGTGTCCTTAAGGGGTTAAAAGGGTTATTCCAATCAACATGACCACTTAAGCTTTTTAAAGTGGTCACGGAGGTAGGACTCTGTATGTGCAGTGGTACACCCCAGCACACGTGACTTTGGCAGACCGGAAGTCTGTTCTGGACTTCCAAATGTGAATTCTGGCGACCGATGTTAAGATTTCAAGTTTTCTCCCTTCCCTTCCTGTGTGTGCCAACTCTGGCCTCCCTCTGTTGCCAAAATATGCTTACACATCCAGTGCAACTAATTAAACATTAGTTGCACTGGATGTTTAAAAATGATTATAAGAAAAAATGTTTTGAGAATAATATATATATATATATATTTATTTTATTTCCCCCCACATGTAATGTTGTGTTAGGTATTCATAAAATGATGTTAAATAAAAGCCCTTTCCATCCTTTAAAATATTTTATATAATATGCATTAGAGCACTTAAAAAAAAACTCTTAAATTACAGTGGAACAAACCTATATTTCAAATTCAAGGTCTTGTTAATGGGTTAAAAAAAGACAATTGTTCATGTTATCGGTTATTTAGCTTTCAGCTCATGGTTTACCCTCATAGCTTAAAGGACCACTATAGGCACCAAGACCACTTCAGCTCAATGAAGTGGTCTGGATGCCAGGTCACCCTGGTTTTAACCCTGCAGCTGTATTCATTGAGGGTTAATCCAGCCTCTAGTGGCTGTCTACCTGACAACCACTAGAGGCCGCTTCCACGATTCTCAGTGTGTGAAAAAAAATGTTAAAAAAATAAATATCACACCGAGATGACGCTAACGTCCATAGGAAAGCATTGAGTAATGCTTTCCGATGGGCGTTTTTAATGTGTGCGAGGCTGTTGCCGCGCCTGCGCATTCAGCATGGACGTCGGCAGAGGGAGGAGAAGTCACCAGTGACGAGGGAGCCCGGCACTGGATTAAGGTAAGTGGCTGGAGCGGGAGGGGGACCTAATTATCCTATAGTGCCAGGAAAATGAGTTTGTTTTCCTGGCACTATAGTGGTCCTTTAACTTCTATCAGACACTCCTACTCTGTCCATTGAGACATGTAATGAAGAAATATCTGAGATGTGATCTGCACTTTGAAAACTGCCATATAAAATCTACTGGAGTATCCTGAGAGGCTGATCATTTCCTTATCTTGGCTATTCTAACTGCAAGGAATGCAATGCCTTGAGATTTATTGCAAATTCAGCAATTTCTTTTTTTATTTATTACAAAGTTTCATTACTTTACTTTTAATTATACTGTCAGCCAGTTTGGCCAGCCTCTTTAGGAATGGGCCTGTCCCTTTTGACATGCCGTTCCCCCCACACACTTGCTCGCTTCCATGCCCACCATGTTTATATTTGTGCACTATGCTAATGCAATGCATTTTAGGAGATGCCTGTCAAATCAAGCAAAAAAAAAAACTACTGTAACCAGCAAATAAATGTACAGTAGTACCTCGATTTACGAATTTAATGAATTCTCCGGGACGCTTCTTATTGCAAAAAGTTTGTAAACCGAAACGCGGTTTCCCATAGGAATGCATTGAAAACCAATTAATCCGTTGGACGTCAGAAAAAAGTCAAAATGAGCTGGCATGGAAACCAACCCAAAATGCAGAACACACAGTAAAAGGCATGCAAACGACGATGCTCAGCTCCCTACCTTTCCACCGCTTGAGAAATGCACCAAAAAAAGTTCCAAAAAGTCCCAAAACCGCTGCAAAAAATTCCAGAATGGCACCAAAACTCGATGCAAAAACCGCTCCAACACCTCCAAACTCTACGCCACAAGCTACCCACAGACTCCAGCATGCACGGGGGCGGCGCTGTAAACCTCCCTGGTGCAATGCATCCTGGGGAAACTTGCTTTGTATTGCGAATGAAATTTGTAAACCAAGGCATTATTTTCAATGGATTTTTATTTGTAAAGCGAAAATTATGTTAACCGAGGCGTTTGTAAACCAAGGTACCACTGTATTCCCTCTCAGGGAGAAGTGAGAGATCTCAAATCCAATTCTGTTCAGCGCATGTTATCCAGAATACTTTGACACCTTTCTAATAGAACTGTTTTTTTCTGTGACTGGCAACCTGTTCAAAATTGTTTCTATTCACTGGCTTGAGAGTGCTCAAACATTTATTTTCCTCAATGAATAATAAACAGTTTGCAGACATGCATTGGGTTCAAATAGAAATTAATAAGCAATGCATCACAGAAATGCTTACCAATGATCCTACGGAAGCCATAGGATATTAGCGAGTGTCTGGGAGAGCTTGTTAAAATGGGGAAATCAGAAAACTTATTTTTCTTTATGGGGGAACAAGTCAGAATCTTGGAGCATTTTTTCCCCTCAATATTTGGACAGATATGTGTTCTACTACACCCTCGGTTATGATATTAAGTAGTATGAAATATGATAAGGCACTGCATAATAATTTGGAGGGGAAAAAAAGAGAAAGAAACCACGCAGAAAATTTATGTACAAAACTTGATACGTACACAGGTCTCTTAAGGTTATATACACATTTGACCTCAAAAAGAACAGAAGGGGGCGTGGTCTGACCGTCGATGGGACTAGACGTGTCTCACTAGAGCTCCCGACGAAACGCGCCCTAAAAGCCAACAAAAGCGACCTAATTGACCACTACTTCATCCAGTGAGCCCCCCCATAATGGAGAAAAGGCTTCCCAAAAAACAACAGAAGAGGGATACTGACCCCGGCAGCACCGTCCTAGATCTTATGTCGGCACAGAAACAAGGCCGCTTGGGGACCCAAGATGGCGCCGGCACTACTACCCCACAGGCTTCGCCCCGTGCTGAACGAGAATCATCCCCTGAGGACCGAGACACGGTCCTGGCAAAGCTGGCCGAAATGAGGACCTTCCTCGCTGGGGAAATAGCCAAATCCACAGCAGTACTCCAGGCCGAGATCGGGGCCCTGGGAGAGCGCACCGCTAAACTCGAGGACCGCATGGAGGCCTCCGTGCAGGCCCACAATGCAGTGGTGGAGAGGGCAAACAATCTCACAGCTCAAATGGTAAATATGGATCTTGCCTTTGAAGACCTGGCTAACCGGTCCAGGAGAAACAATATTCGCCTGAGAGGCCTGCCTGAAAATCCGGACGAGGACCTACAGGGGCTTATACTCACCATCCTGAAGCCTCTGCTCCCGCATATACCAGAAGAACACTGGCACATGGAGAGGGCGCACAGGGCCTTACGGGGCCAGAGGAACGACACCAATACACCGCGGGATGTAATAATCCGTTTCCTATACCATCGCACTAAGGAAGCACTAATGAAGAAGAGCCGTGAGACCCCCATTCGGCACTCCGGTAAGGTCATCTCCCTTTACCACGACCTAGCCCCCTCCACGCTACAACGGAGGAGAGAATGGCGCCCCATCACTGAAGCCCTAAGAAAAGCCGGTATCAAATACGCCTGGGGTTTCCCCTTTAAGTTGATGGTGTTCAAAGGGGACCGGGCACACGTTCTCACACCGGGAGGAGACCCCCACCGAATGCTCAGTGGCCTTGGCGTACAACCGCCTCCTGACCTCCCCAGCGTGGCGATGCAACCGGAGGATCTTCCACAGCTACACTCGGAGTGGCGGGGATCGGAACCGAGAAGACGCTGTTAACTGCTGTCGGTAACGTACTGTCTAGCCCGGGGGCCCCTCTCGTGTTCTCGACCTGGCAGATGCGGGACCTTGGGGGGGGTAGGAGATGTGTCCTCCCGTGGAGTTGGGGTGGGGGATGAGGTGGGGGCTACGCTATAGTTTTGGGACCCTGGTTATTTTTGACTTGAATCCCTCATAGTTATCTCTAAGGCTTATGGCACGGGGGGGTACTCCCCCCCCCGTATATGTGATCGGAGAGGGATAGCCGCTCTGCCCCACCGACAATCAGCTGGAATTCAAAAGATCAACTTGGGGTTCACTTTTATTGGATTGGGAGGGGGAAAGGGTGGTGCAATTGACGGATCCCCCTATCGAGACATCTGTGCATAGCGACTGGTACCTCTCCCTCAGCGAAGATCTTCCGAGGAGTAAGGACTCTGGAGAACCCCCTCAGGCCCGTTTAAATTTTAACTGTTGGGTATTGCCTTAAAAAGGGACCGCTGCAGCTGTTCCCCCCTAAGAGGCGCCTTTTTTACATGGCTGCAGCTTGGGAGGGCTCCCTAGAGCCCCCTTGGCCCCCCTCCCCCCTTATCCAACCGCCGCACCGTGGTATCGGCGGCGCCAGGCAATGGGCGGGTTGCGCCCTCGGGGGGAATAGAGACGGACCCCAATAGCTGGTCACGAAAAAGAAAAAAAAAAATGACCAAGACAACCGATATTATCAAAAATCAGCTCCTTTACGAAGGAGAAGCGACCGAGCGACAAACAATTTACAATTTACACTAGGATGTACCGGGGAAAGCTACCCACAGTAGAGTATGGGAGAGGGAGGTTCACTATGCCCGACACCTTGTCTCCTGGTTACAAAAGGGGGCAAATCAATAGCAGGACAGGAGGACGTTTGAAAGGCAGGGAGAACTGACCGAAAACGACACATCCCTATGACTAGAGACATCCAGTCGCCCCCAACTAACTGGTGACAGTGACCGCTACACAACCACCACATAACAGGACCATAGGGACGTAGGGGGAAGACTAGCGTAAGCACAGGTAAATAGAACACGGGACAACAAACACAAGACCTTTCGTAAAACAGTTATTACAAAAAAAAAAAAAAAAAGACAGCACCCATTGACTACGTCCCCAACCACGACGTATAACGTGCAAGGCCCAGAGTCTATCGCTTTAAGTCGTAAACCCCCCCCCCGACCGAAGCTGGGACACTAAATAGTCGGGACCCATGGGGGGGATGGGAGACCTGGGTCAGGACAGGTTACGGGTACCCTTACTGTGTTCTTGAAGAAGGTGTATTTCAGCACGAAAGTCATTATATGGTATTTTAATTGTATTTTAAGTGTATTTTGAGGAACGACTCTGGCCTTCCAGAAGGCCTGGGAACCGTGGGACAACAGTGCCATAGGCTCGGAACACGACTGAGGTGCCAAGGGGGCGGTCCGATTCAGGACCAGACACTGCTAGGTCGGTGATGGAATAAAAACCTCAACCTCGTCCGCCTCCCCCCCCCTTCCTCCCCCCTCCCACCCTTCACATTCACATCCTTCTTGATCTCTATACCCCTCTTTCTCACTTCATCTTACTCTCTACGTCTATACCTGTATCTTTCACATTCTCTAACTTTAGGTACCGAAACCTTAGCCTACAAGGATACCCACTATCTCTATATTTCTCTCTTACTTCTAAACTTCTCTATGGCTGACATTGTCCCACCACATGGAGACATAACTAACTTCCCTCATCTAGACATGAGCGCGCTAAAGGAGGATGGAGGATGTCTAAAGTACACCCAGACAGGGCTGGAGTTGAGGCTCATCCTTAGTGGGCAGGACCAGACTTAAGGACACATTACCACCGACAATGGGCTAATAGAATAGCATCCACTGAGAGACCTGTCTTAGGACCCATGGCCCCAATCCAACTCTCCAAGATAGAACACTAACATACAGGCTCCTGCGCGGGCCTTACAGCAGCACTGCTCACACTCTATATATGATATGAAAATTGAGAAGTTAACTGTAACAGCCAATAAACACATAAAATCCCCGACGGGGGGCAAGCTATAAAGAAAATGTAAAGAGGCGGGCCACAGAGGCCAATGTTAACATTGATGTCTATATATATGTTTTTATTATAATGCGGCTTCTGCGCAAGCCTTTTATGGATATGTTCTTGCCTATCGGGCACAAAAATAAAAAAAAAAAAAAGAACAGAAGAAACAATAATAGTGCAGTACAGTATGTACAAAGATTGAGTGATGTGTGATCTTATGTAATTTCACTCACATCTGATTGAGCTATATCAGAGCTTGGCTGTTTCAGCGATGGACGGAACAATCCCCGTCTGAGGATATGTGATTATGTGGGCGTCTCAGATGGCTCAAATGGAGTGCAGTATGCATTACATGTATAGGAGTAAATACAAAAAAGGATGCTCCAGTGGTTAAGTAAGTATTCGTGAATATAGAGAAATAAATAAAATATTGTACTCACATTTACCAGAGCAAAACTTGCTCTGGTATTTACAGCGTTGGTGGTATAATCCCCACCTGTCACACCTTTACCGGGCATGCGAAACAGCAGCACAAGCACAGAACTTCCTGCAACCATGCAGTATTTTATCTTTTACTGCATGATAATTAGCAACATTGAAAGGACACCAATCACAAAAACCACATGTTAATCTGCAAAGATCCTGTCCCTGTGGTCTGACAAATGTAAACATTGCAGTTGCTCATAAATGGCAATGCTTACATCTGTCACCAAGAACGCCTCTAGTGGTTGTCTAAGACTTTCAATAAAGGAATGTCTTTACATCCAGTATTGCAATGTTTTACAAAGAGAATCAATGCTTCTCTATGTGAAAAATCTGAATGGCTGCTCCTGGCAATTGCCACACATGCCTAGTAGGTCCCCAATATTTCTCTATAATGTTGCTTGTGATTTCACATACTTACACTCAAAAACTGTAAATAACTTTGGAAAGTGCACTACCAACTTTTGAGCTTCCTTCTAAATTAGTGGACATGAATATATATAAATGTCAGAGAGAGAGAGAGTATAGATGGATAGATAGATGTCCATTTGACACACTGCAAAAAAAAAAAAAAACATGCTGTGCACTTGTGCAGTTCAGAGTCGAACTGTTTTCAGAAGCTCTGACACTTACCCCCCAGGCCCATGCCCTCTTCACAGACATTGCTAAAGAGAAGTTCCTTTTCCGCAATAGCAGTATCAACTTTGTCCAACTCTGGAGAGCTCTGACTGTGGAGTGTCACTGCTAATGAAACCATTCAAAAATGGATGAAATTGATATTGCTAGAGAGCAACAGATCTCTGAAGAGGGGATTGTCTTTGGGAGACCAGAGGACCTAGATAAGAGTCAAACCAATTAAAAACAGTTGTAATTTTAATATTTGGAGAGTACAGAATTCAAGCTGAGGACATGTGGACAGATTACTGGACGTGTTGATAACATGCACTACTGACTAAAGTACTGGCCTAAAAAAATGGATATTTAAACCAAGAAGCATAAATGGGACAGATTATGCCTATTAAATTGGCTGCTCTTATGAACTTGTATCTAATTATCCCACTGTTCCTATTTGCTAATATGATGGGGATCCATTAATTACAAGCAACGTATATAACAGTTTAAGCTAATTTCATGGACACATCGCAGCTGCAAGACTCTATGGAAAGACCTCAATAAGATGATACATACTACAAAAAAATGCAAACTTTAAAGATTCATCCCTTGGGGTGTAACATGACCCAGGTGTATATATTGGGAAATCACTCCAGGACTGTTTTGACCTGAATGTGAATTTTATCAGGGTTATTTACTAAAATGAGAATTGAGGAGAGTGAATTTCAAATTAAAAGTAGCAGAACTAGAAGCATTACTGACTTGGAATATTTTTCCATTTCAGCTACTTTTGTTTTACACGTGAAATTAACTTGGAATTCCCCTTGCATCTTCAACAATTTTCCCTTTAGTAAATAATCATGCAAATGTCAAGTTGCTTTTCAGCAAAAATAGCTCTCCTACTACTGTGAGACATAAGAGAAACCATGGCGTGAGCAATGATTGGAGTCTTAAATAGGCCAATCATGTGGCATGCTACATTACGGAAATCGCTGGCGCTATATAAACAAACTAAAATAATAATTACAAACATGAAAAAGGCAGTGACAAATTGTATGTGTACTCAAGCTTCCCAGTTGAACACAATATGTAAACAGTGAATCATACACATATATGGCGATTGGAAGATTAGGACAATTGCAGTCTAAAGCCATCTACAGCCTATTCTGTGACGAGGAACTGTCATTGAAAGCATTAATGAGCTAGGGTTTTTTTCCCCCCTTTTGTTAAATCAACCCTCAAAACACTGTCAAGCTACCTAGCTGCAATTCATAAAACATACCTAGCACATTACATCATATATTAATCCAAACTAGATAATTGGATAGGCAGAACTACAACTCCCATGATGTTTTGGCAAAACTCAATTCTGGCAAAGGATCATAGGAGTTGCAGTTCTGTGACAGCTGAGGTCTGCTTTCTGTCACATCTGGATTAACCCCATCCAATAACAAGACTGACAGACTACACTAGCAGATGTAGGCAGCCTTTGGCACTCCAGATGCTGTGGACTCCATCTCCCATAATGCTTGCAAAACCGCAGGGGGGATGTAATCCACAACATCTGGAGTGCCAAAGGCTGCCAACCCCTGACACAGCCTGGCAGAAACAGGAATTCTCCATCTATCATGCTATACATGGCCCTGCAGGAGGCTGCCTACCCCTGGCACAGCCTGGCACACACTGCTGGCAGGTACAGGGATTCTCCATCTATCCTGCTATACATGGCCCTGCAGGAGGCTGCCTACCCCTGGCATAGCCTGGCAGACACTGCTAGCAGGTACAGGGATTCTCCATCTATCATGCTATACATGGCCCTGCAGTAGGCTGCCAACCCCTGGCACACACTGCTAGCAGGTACAGGGATTCTCCGTCTATCATTCTATACATGGCCCTGCAGGAGGCTGCCTACCCCTGGCACAGCCTGGCACACACTGCTAGCAGGTACAGGGATTCTCCATCTATCATTCTATACATGGCCCTGCAGGAGGCTGCCTACCCCTGGCACAGTCTGGCACACACTGCTAGCAGGTACAGGGATTCTCCATCTATCATGCTATACATGGCCCTGCAGGAGGCTGCCTACCCCTGGCACAGCCTGGCACACACTTCTAGCAGGTACAAGGATTCTCCATCTATCATGCTATACATGGCCCTGCAGGAGGCTGCCTAACCCTGGCACACACTGCTGGCAGGTACAGGGATTCTCCATCTATCATGCTATACATAGCCCTGCAGGAGGCTGCCTACCCCTTGCACAGCCTGGCACACACTGCTGGCAGGTACAGGGATTCTCCATCTATCATGCTATACATGCCCCTGCAGGAGGCTGCCTACTCCTGGCACAGCCTGGCACACACTGCTGGCAGGTACAGGGATTCTCCATCTATCATGCTATACATGGCCCTGCAGGAGGCTGCCTACACCTGGCACACACTGCTAGCAGGTACAGGGATTCTCCATCTATCATACTATACATGGCCCTGCAGGAGGCTGCCTACCCCTGGCACAGCCTGGCACACACTGCTAGCAGGTACAGGGATTCTCCATCTATCATGCTATACATGGCCCTGCAGGAGGCTGCCTACCCCTGGCACAGCCTGGCACACACTGCTGGCAGGTACAGGGATTCTCCATCCATAATGCTATACATGGCCCTGTAGGAGGCTGCCTACCCCTGGCACAGCCTGGCACACACTGCTGGCAGGTACAGGGATTCTCCATCTATCATGCTATACATGGCCCTGCAGGAGGCTGCCTACCCCTGGCACAGCCTGGCACACACTGCTAGCAGGTACAAGGATTATCCATCTATCATTCTATACATGGCCCTGCAGGAGGCTGCCTACCCCTGGCACAGCCTGGCACACACTTCTAGCAGGTACAAGGATTCTCCATCTATCATGCTATACATGGCCCTGCAGGAGGCTGCCTAACCCTGGCACACACTGCTGGCAGGTACAGGGATTCTCCATCTATCATGCTATACATGGCCCTGCAGGAGGCTGCCTACCCCTTGCACAGCCTGGCACACACTGCTGGCAGGTACAGGGATTCTCCATCTATCATGCTATACATGCCCCTGCAGGAGGCTGCCTACTCCTGGCACAGCCTGGCACACACTGCTGGCAGGTACAGGGATTCTCCATCTATCATGCTATACATGGCCCTGCAGGAGGCTGCCTACACCTGGCACACACTGCTAGCAGGTACAGGGATTCTCCATCTATCATACTATACATGGCCCTGCAGGAGGCTGCCTACCCCTGGCACAGCCTGGCACACACTGCTAGCAGGTACAGGGATTCTCCATCTATCATGCTATACATGGCCCTGCAGGAGGCTGCCTACCCCTGGCACAGCCTGGCACACACTGCTGGCAGGTACAGGGATTCTCCGTCTATCATTCTATACATGGCCCTGCAGGAGGCTGCCTACCCCTGGCACAGCCTGGCACACACTGCTAGCAGGTACAGGGATTCTCCATCTATCATTCTATACATGGCCCTGCAGGAGGCTGCCTACCCCTGGCACAGTCTGGCACACACTGCTAGCAGGTACAGGGATTCTCCATCTATCATGCTATACATGGCCCTGCAGGAGGCTGCCTACCCCTGGCACAGCCTGGCACACACTTCTAGCAGGTACAAGGATTCTCCATCTATCATGCTATACATGGCCCTGCAGGAGGCTGCCTAACCCTGGCACACACTGCTGGCAGGTACAGGGATTCTCCATCTATCATGCTATACATAGCCCTGCAGGAGGCTGCCTACCCCTTGCACAGCCTGGCACACACTGCTGGCAGGTACAGGGATTCTCCATCTATCATGCTATACATGCCCCTGCAGGAGGCTGCCTACTCCTGGCACAGCCTGGCACACACTGCTGGCAGGTACAGGGATTCTCCATCTATCATGCTATACATGGCCCTGCAGGAGGCTGCCTACACCTGGCACACACTGCTAGCAGGTACAGGGATTCTCCATCTATCATACTATACATGGCCCTGCAGGAGGCTGCCTACCCCTGGCACAGCCTGGCACACACTGCTAGCAGGTACAGGGATTCTCCATCTATCATGCTATACATGGCCCTGCAGGAGGCTGCCTACCCCTGGCACAGCCTGGCACACACTGCTGGCAGGTACAGGGATTCTCCATCCATAATGCTACACATGGCCCTGTAGGAGGCTGCCTACCCCTGGCACAGCCTGGCACACACTGCTGGCAGGTACAGGGATTCTCCATCTATCATGCTATACATGGCCCTGCAGGAGGCTGCCTACCCCTGGCACAGCCTGGCACACACTGCTAGCAGGTACAAGGATTATCCATCTATCATTCTATACATGGCCCTGCAGGAGGCTGCCTACCCCTGGCACAGCCTGGCACACACTTCTAGCAGGTACAAGGATTCTCCATCTATCATGCTATACATGGCCCTGCAGGAGGCTGCCTAACCCTGGCACACACTGCTGGCAGGTACAGGGATTCTCCATCTATCATGCTATACATAGCCCTGCAGGAGGCTGCCTACCCCTTGCACAGCCTGGCACACACTGCTGGCAGGTACAGGGATTCTCCATCTATCATGCTATACATGGCCCTGCAGGAGGCTGCCTACTCCTGGCACAGCCTGGCACACACTGCTGGCAGGTACAGGGATTCTCCATCTATCATGCTATACATGGCCCTGCAGGAGGCTGCCTACACCTGGCACACACTGCTAGCAGGTACAGGGATTCTCCATCTATCATACTATACATGGCCCTGCAGGAGGCTGCCTACCCCTGGCACAGCCTGGCACACACTGCTAGCAGGTACAGGGATTCTCCATCTATCATGCTATACATGGCCCTGCAGGAGGCTGCCTACCCCTGGCACAGCCTGGCACACACTGCTGGCAGGTACAGGGATTCTCCATCCATAATGCTACACATGGCCCTGTAGGAGGCTGCCTACCCCTGGCACAGCCTGGCACACACTGCTGGCAGGTACAGGGATTCTCCATCTATCATGCTATACATGGCCCTGCAGGAGGCTGCCTACCCCTGGCACAGCCTGGCACACACTGCTAGCAGGTACAAGGATTATCCATCTATCATTCTATACATGGCCCTGCAGGAGGCTGCCTACCCCTGGCACAGCCTGGCACACACTGCTGGCAGGTACAGGGATTCTCCATCTATCATGCTATACATGGTCCTGCAGGAGGCTGCTACCCCTGGCAGAGCCTGGCACACACTGCTGGCAGGTACAGGGATTCTCCATCTATCCTGCTATACATGGCCCTGCAGGAGGCTGCCTACCCCTGGCACACACTGGCACAGCCTGGCACACACTGCTGGCAGGTACAGGGTTTCTCCATCTATCATGCTATACATGGCCCTGAAAGAGGCTGCCTACCCCTGGCACAGCCTGGCACACACTGCTGGCAGGTACAGGGATTCTCCATCTATCATGCTATACATGGCCCTGCAGGAGGCTGCCTACCCCTGGCACAGCCTGGCAGGCACTGCTAGCAGGTACAGGGATTCTCCATCTATCATTCTATACATGGCCCTGCAGGAGGCTGCCTTCCTGGCATAGCCTGGCAGACACTGCTAGCAGGTACAGGGATTCTCCATCTATCATGCTATACATGGCCCTGCAGGAGGCTGCCTACCCCTGGCACAGCCTGGCAGGCACTGCTGGCAGGTACAGGGATTCTCCATCTATCATTCTATACATGGCCCTGCAGGAGGCTGCCTTCCTGGCATAGCCTGGCAGACACTGCTAGCAGGTACAGGGATTCTCCATCTATCATTCTATACATGGCCCTGCAGGAGGCTGCCTACCCCTGGCACAGCCTGGCACACACTGCTAGCAGGTACAGGGATTCTCCATCTATCATGCTATACATGGCCCTGCAGGAGGCTGCCTACCCCTGGCACAGCCTGGCAGGCACTGCTGGCAGGTACAGGGATTCTCCATCTATCATGCTATACATGGCCCTGCAGGAGGCTGCCTACCCCTGGCACAGCCTGGCAGGCACTGCTAGCAGGTACAGGGATTCTCCATCTATCATGCTATACATGGCCCTGCAGGAGGCTGCCTACCCCTGGCACACACTGCTGGCAGGTACAGTGATTCTCCATCTATCATGCTATACATGGCCCTGCAGGAGGCTGCCTACCCCTGGCACAGCCTGGCAGGCACTGCTAGCAGGTACAGGGATTCTCCATCTATCATGCTATACATGGCCCTGCAGGAGGCTGCCTACCCCTGGCACAGCCTGGCAGGCACTGCTGGCAGGTACAGGGTTTCTCCATCTATCATGCTATACATGGCCCTGCAGGAGGCTGCCTACCCCTGGCACAGCCTGGCAGGCACTGCTGGCAGGTACAGGGATTCTCCATCTATCATTCTATACATGGCCCTGCAGGAGGCTGCCTACCCCTGGCACACACTGCTGGCAGGTACAGGGTTTCTCCATCTATCATGCTATACATGGCCCTGCAGGAGGCTGCCTACCCCTGGCACAGCCTGGCAGGCACTGCTGGCAGGTACAGGGATTCTCCATCTATCATGCTACATGGCCCTGCAGGAGGCTGCCTACCCCTGGCACACACTGGCACACACTGCTGGCAGGTACGGGGATTCTCCATCTATCATGCTATACATGGCCCTGCAGGAGGCTGCCTACCCCTGGCACACACTGCTGGCAGGTACAGGGTTTCTCCATCTATCATGCTATACATGGCCCTGCAGGAGGCTGCCTACCCCTGGCACAGCCTGGCAGGCACTGCTGGCAGGTACAGGGATTCTCCATCTATCATGCTATACATGGCCCTGCAGGAGGCTGCCTACCCCTGGCACAGCCTGGCAGGCACTGCTAGCAGGTACAGGGATTCTCCATCTATCATGCTATACATGGCCCTGCAGGAGGCTGCCTACCCCTGGCACAGCCTGGCAGGCACTGCTGGCAGGTACAGGGATTCTCCATCTATCATGCTATACATGGCCCTGCAGGAGGCTGCCTACCCCTGGCACAGCCTGGCAGGCACTGCTAGCAGGTACAGGGAATCTCCATCTATCATGCTATACATGGCCCTGCAGGAGGCTGCCTACCCCTGGCACAGCCTGGCAGGCACTGCTGGCAGGTACAGGGATTCTCCATCTATCATGCTATACATGGCCCTGCAGGAGGCTGCCTACCCCTGGCACAGCCTGGCAGGCACTGCTGGCAGGTACAGGGATTCTCCATCTATCATGCTATACATGGCCCTGCAGGAGGCTGCCTACCCCTGGCACAGCCTGGCAGGCACTGCTAGCAGGTACAGGGATTCTCCATCTATCATGCTATACATGGCCCTGCAGGAGGCTGCCTACCCCTGGCACAGCCTGGCAGGCACTGCTGGCAGGTACAGGGATTCTCCATCTATCATGCTATACATGGCCCTGCAGGAGGCTGCCTACCCCTGGCACAGCCTGGCAGGCACTGCTAGCAGGTACAGGGAATCTCCATCTATCATGCTATACATGGCCCTGCAGGAGGCTGCCTACCCCTGGCACAGCCTGGCAGGCACTGCTGGCAGGTACAGGGATTCTCCATCTATCATGCTATACATGGCCCTGCAGGAGGCTGACTGGGCGGTGACAGGCGGCGGGCTGCTGTGAGCGCTATTACAGGTGATCATTACCGGGGGCTCCTCCAGCCAGGCTCAGGGCCCCCGCCCCCCCGGCACAGCTTCCCAGATGCTGCTTCACGGTTCCGGTGTGGACATCCAGAGCGCCTTGTTCCTGCCGGGAGGTGCGGGCTGGGGGCGGCTCAGGGAGCGGGCAGCGGGGGCATGCTGAGCGGAGCCCGGAGTCCGAGCCAGGGGAGGCTGTGCTGCGCAGCTGATGAGCTGTTGTGGTTCTTGCGATTGACGTCAGTGGGGTTACGTCATCGCTGTGCGCGCGGGCCGCGTCGCCTTGGCTGGCAGATCACACGCTGGTTGGCAGGAGCCCCATTCCCACTCAGCGCCCACCGGGCTGGCTCTGCAGGAAGCATCGCTCGGTGGGACACTGTAAGGAATGCATTGGGGTTCACGCTTTAAGGTCAATACGGAGTTATGAACCGAATCGAAAGCCTAGTATTAACGCTTGTGTTTGTTTCACCGTCATTTAAACACACCCATACATATTATATATCGGTTTGGGGTTTTAAAACGTATACAGAGCTTTCTTTTAACATTCTCAGACAATATTAAACAAGAATTTAATGTTGAGAAATTAAGGGGGGGGAAAAAACAAAACAACAACCCACATGTCTGCTTATAGTTATTTTTACACCTCTAGTGCAACTAAAGAGAAATAACTAAATCCTAAATGTATGCTTACACTAACCTTAACCCTTACACAGCATCAACCTTACCCTAACACAAATCCTAAGAAACTCCCTCTGCTGATATCAGTTCTATTAGCAGAGGGATTTCCAAGCTAAATGTAGTAAGTTGAGAGTGGTCTGTGACTGCCATCTACTGGCTGTTTGCAGCATGGCAGATCTCCCTGTAATGCTGAAGCTCCAGCATGCTGTCTTTGCAGAGCACACTGTGATCGGTGCTTAGCCTTTGGCAAAGCCTGTCAATGATCACAGTCGGCAAGTGGGCATGCAGAGAGACCCTGTGAGCATTTTCAGACCCTGTGAGTCTCCGTCACACAGTGTGGAGCCTTAGAATCACCGCGACTGAGCTTGATCATTCAGGGATTTAAAAAGAATTAAATGGCAGGCTGCTTTCTCTCTGGACAAGTTAAAAAGAGCTAGGCGTGAGAGCCGCAAGGGCCTTTGTAAAGGCAGTACCGAAAGAGGCAAAGGCAGAGGGGATAATGCCCGCCAGGAAGGAAAGAACTGCAGCCAGTAAAATTGCCGGTCATCTAGGGATCAATCAGGGATCAGGGATCAATCAGTCATCAGGGATCAATCAAACATACTTCCTGATTGCAACAGAATATTGGTGGCCTTCCTTACGGAAATATACAAATTAATATGTGTTGGCATGTGACGTGTGTTCTAAAACTAAATTACTCCACACTCTTCCTTGTGGTCTGTTACAACCCTTGGACATACCAAAAAAGCTGTGGGTTAGTATAGCTATAGATTTTATTGTGGATTTACTAATTTCCGATATGAAAACTGTTATGCCACAGATTGTAGACTATTTTGTTTTTTTTTTATTAATGGCTTCTTTTATCCCTTTGAAAATGTTGCCTTTTTCACCAGAATTGACTGATATATTTGCCAAAGAAGTCTTTAGATTACATAGCATACCTATGGAAATCATATCAGACAGAGCAGTGCAATATGTTTGTTAGACAAGATGGAGGAACACAACTGCAGAATTAATAGGTAGTACTATACCTTTAAGAAAAGCAAAAATAATTTACTGGGGATTCCTTGAGATATTTTATTTATCTTTAGTGAATTTAAGTTGAAGACAAATATAATTACTTAATTGCAGTTTGGCATGTAGCAAGAAAAAGACTTTGCCTTAATGTTCTGGTTGCAACAAATGTAGAATGTAAAATAAAAAGTAACAATGTCCTTAATTATGTGAAGTAGGAGTTAGAATGCAGCATAGAAATTAGTTTTTAATAGATTGTAGAAATGTAACAATTCTTTAAGTAGTAGCAGAAGTTCTTAATAACTTGATTAGTAGTTGATAAGTGGCACATATAATTTGATTAGACTTATATGCATAGTTGCAGCAATAATTAGAATTGATAAGTGGCACATAGAATTTGATGAGACGTATATGCAGAATTGCAGCAATAAGTAAATTGAAAGATAATATTTAGTGATACTTATAGTTTTCCATGAAACTCCTGAGGATGAAGTTATTAGTAGATTTTGAAGGGATTAATATATATCCAGGTATTTTAGTAGTAACAATCCAGTTTGTTTGAGAGTTAATTAATTCAGGAGTCCGTCCTGGTCTGGTAGTCGATGATGACAGTGTGGTTTAGTATTCCAAAATAAGTTAGAGGTACTTCAGCGTGGAGTCTGAAGTTGCAGCATTCAAACTAGCAAGAGGTAGCTCAGAGTGGAGTCCGAGGTTAGGACAGAATCACCCAGCAATTTTGAGTTTGACGCGGCTTACCTATAAGGCAGGTGAGTGGAGTGTCATATGGATGGGAGGAGCTTACTTTCGAACGCGGAAGTAACCTCGGGGGAACGGAGTCACGGTAAGTTAGGACAATGTTTCATGTTTCCGGAGGGCTTTATGTTCACTGATGGGTATCAAACTTATCATCCCCTATCTAAAGTTGGAACAATACTTAAGGTATTGGGTTGACCTGGTTCACTGGGCTCAATTTGCTTATAATAACGTGGTTTGTGATGGCACCTGCTACAGTCCTTTTTTTTTCATTAATCAAATTCTTAATTTTAATCCACTTGTTCTACCATCTATATTTCCTTCACAGGTCATGCAAATGGTAGATGAACATGTTGAAACCTTGAAGAAAATCTGAGAACGAGCGCAACGCATCCTGTCTCATAATTCTGATTTGTACAAGAAACATGCTGACAACGTAGATGTGCTGCTCCTGTATATCAACAAGGGGATAAGGTATGAACAAAGAAAAAAGGTGCACTGTGCCTTTAAATACTATGCAAGGTATGATAAAGTGCAATTAGGTAGTGCACTTTAAATTGCAAACAATGATAATGTCAATAATAGAGAAAATATATAAGGTGCAAATAACAGTGCACTTTAAAGTGCAGAAGTTACAAGTAATAAAGTGCAAAATAAGTGCACAAGTGGAAAAAAATGAAATAAAAAAGGCTTAGAGTAATCCTTAATAAATGGAGTTTCTCAGTATTCTCCGAGAAATAGATTGAGTGCCGGCCTTTTATACTTTACCAAAGGCCCATAAAAATTTAGAAAAACCTCCTGGTAGACCGATCAGATCTATTTCTGCCAACCTCTCTAAATATGTAGACACTTGGTTGCAAAATTTAGTAAAACAAATGCCATTGCACCTAAAAGAAACAACAGATGTGATTACAATTTAAAAAAAATATCAGTTGGGTAGAAAGTTACTTTTTAGTCACCTCAGATGTATCAGCACGTTATACCCCTGTCGCCCAGGAATAAGGCTTTAATACTATACAAGAAATGTTATAAAAATCAGGAAATTTTCTGACAATCATATCAAGTTTTTAATAGATGGTATTAAGTGGATTTTAGAGAAAATTTACTTTATTTTTAATTCTAGGTTTTATTTACAGCAACAAGGCACGGCTATGGGGACCAGGTTCGCCTCCAGCTATGCTAACTTGTTTATGCAACGATGGGAAAACACGATTATTTATAATAGCCCAGCATGGAGGACGAACCTGGTCACATACCATGATGACCTATTTTTTATATGGAAGGGTTCACAGAAAGATTTAGAGACTTTTTTAGAAGATAAAAACAGAAACGATTGGGGCATCCAATTAAGTAGCCAATTTAGCAATTCCAACATTAATTTTCTGGATCTAGAGAATTATGTCGATGAGGGTATTCTCAAAACAATTTTTTTTTTTTTTTTTAAAAGGTCGATGCCAATAGCTATGTTCTGTACAATAGCGGGCACTACACCCCTAGGTTAAACAACATCCCTAAAGGACAACTACAGAGAATCAGGAGGAATTGCACTGATAAGGATATATTTGAAGAACAGGTTAAAGTAGTGATGGAGACTTTTTCACAGAAACAATACCCTAACAGTATATTGAATAAAGCCTATAAAGTAGTCGACAAACTGAAAAATGATCTAATTTTTAAACCAAATAACGATCAGAGAAACAGTTATTATTAAAGACTCTAAAAAAGTAAGATCTATTATTAATAAACACTGGCACTTACTAAAAAAAGATAGGGAACTATCTACTATCATCCCAGATAAACCATTTATTACCTATAGAGGGGCCCCTAGCCTGAAACAAATGTTAACCTTCAATCACCCAAAAACTGATATCCCTAATACTTTTTAAAAAACACTAACAAAAAAGGTTTTTATTCATGCAGAAAATGCGCAGGCTGTGAATGCAGTAAAAACAGAACCCTAAAGGGCATTAACAAATGTAAAACTAAATATAAAGATGAAGAATTTGTAATGAATGATTTCATAACGTGCTTTAATAAGAATGTAATTTTTCTTTTAATCTGCCCCTGTGGATTCCAATATGTGGGCATGGCCACCTGCCTCCTACGTAAAAGAATTTATGAGCGCTTAAATAATATTCGAAAAGGTTTTGATCTGCATAGTGTTTCTGCACACTTTAAAAAAACACCACAATAAAGAGCCTAGTGTTTTAACTTTTTTAGGGATACAAATAGTCAAAAAATCTTGGTGCAGGGGTAATTATATACAAAATATTGGAAAAGAGGAGATGAAATGGGTGCACAGATTAGGAACTTTAGAACCCAAAGGACTCAATATAGAGTTTGATTAATATTTTTTTTTTTTTTATAAATACTCTTATTTTTTATTAGTTTATCTAGGTTTCATAACTATATTTATATCTTTCTTTCATCCTAATAGAATGTTTTTGTTTTCCTTTTAGTAGGCTTTTTATATGTCTTTTATTTGTTTTTAATATATACCCCACTGCACTGCTTTGTGATTTTCCGTCAGAAGCAGTGTCTGGGAGATATCAAATAATAGCTGAATTGATACATTTACATAAGGCATATAGACATTGGACTTATGTTTTTTGGAAGGACCAATTTATCAATGACCCTGAGAATACTCCGCCCACCAAAGCTGACTTATATTGAGCAGAACGGCAGGACCACACCGTAATAAGAAGAAGCCGCCCCAGGCGAAACGCGTCATCACGTTCTACGCACGATGCTCAAGTTGCCGGAAGTACCGCCCTCTTCATTGGATACTTTATATCACTAGTGTTTACCGTGAGTGTGGAAAGCTGCTATTTTGAAGGGTTGCGGACTTCTTTTGGACTAAGAGCTTTGTCAGTTTGTGCTTTTAACTACAGAGTTCAATAAAGAAAGAATTGTTATGCATCCAGCTGCCGTTCTGATCATCTTCTTCACTCCAGTCCTAAAGTACAGGACCAAGCCAATCGAGTTAGAGCAGGCTCTTACTTGCTCTCTCCTTGTGAGTTTATTTTAATTCTCAGACTTTATATTTACAAGTGTTGCGGTATCACACTATATTTCTCTCTTTTTTTTATATTTTCATGCAATGTACTCCAATCTATTTCTGGGAGAATACTGAGAAACTCCATTTATAAGGGTTACTATAAGCCTTTTTTAATTTAATTTTTTCCACTTGTGCACTTATTTTGCACTTTATTAATTGTAACTACTGTGCTTTAAAATGCACTGTTATTTGCACCTTATGTATTTTCTCTATTATTGACATTATCACTCTTTGCACACTAAAGTGCACTATAATAATACCTTGCATAGTATTTAAAGGTACAGCGCACCTTTTTTTCTTTGTTTATAGTAGGTTGGTTTATAGTTTGTTTTGTGTTTTTGAGCTATTTGCACTTTAAAGGTGCAGCTTTCCTTTTTATACTTCTATATAACATCAGGTTATTCTTATTATTAGCGCCTTATTTTGTTTGTTCATTTTTTTTCAAGGGGATAAGGTGTTGTTGAGCACAAACAATATACAAATGCACAAAAACAAGTCCTGCACTCAAACTCCAACTAGTCTTGGGCGGCAGCAACGACTATAGTACATATCATCCCTAATACACACAGTAAAAACCAAAGAAAAAAGAGTTACCTGCCACTTTCCAAATCCCTATGCATATTTATATAAATGGAGATTATTTAGTAACTCCAATGGCCATTAGATGCAAGCCCACCTGCAACGTCAAGGCAAACCTCTTAGGTGGGTTCTTCACTAACAATTCAGCTTGCTTCCTTGAGCTTCAGGCAAATAAATATCTAATGAGATAGAGATGGGTATTTTTCTCAACCCCTATATACTTTTCAACCCTTAACAGGGAACACATGGGTTAGGCGGTAGCATTCTAACATAGCTGTGTGATGCAAAAGTGTATACTAAAAATATACGTTTAAAAGTTCCATCCATGAAACTTACCCCCCCAGGTACATAGGTCCTCACAAGATCATTCGGTGTATCAATCTTGTGGCATATAGTATTGCACTTCCTCCTGCTTTGCGTATGCCCAATACTTTTCATGCATCATTGTTGACGCCTTTAACATGTAACCGTTTTACCAGGCATGTTATTTCTCCTTCTCCTGTTCAAGAAAAATATGAGTTAACCGCTATTATCAATTCTCACTTCTTTAGAGGCCAGCTTCAGTACTTGGTTGATTGGAAATGGTATGGCTTGGCTTCTGACTATTCTGAATTCTCCATTCCTTGACTCGTGGCTTGTTCATTGTTTCCGTTATTTCTACGTCTTGTCTTTATCCTGTCTTGTGTTTTTTTTCCTTTATACGTTAAATCTGGCCATTCGAAGGCCTGGTATTACGTCTTAGGAATTTTCTTCATATCTACTTAAGTTCTGCGTGTTGGGCATCAGCTATTCCTGACATTACGACAGGGCCATTGACCCTGCAGACTTAAGTAGACAGGTGTCGTCTTGCGAATCTAAGCTGGAGGAACATAATGACCGCATGGATCAGTTGCCCAGGCCTTTCAGACGTTATTGGCTCGCACTGCACACCTTCAATCAGAGACACCCTCTGCCCAGGCTTCACAACATGCCACTGTGGCAGTATCCAGTGTTCAAAGTGCTCCGACTATAATCCTATTCCCTCCACCTAGATTCAGTGGAGATTCCCAGGAGTGTAGGGGTTTTATAAACCAGACAGAATACCACTTTGAGGCATCTTCTGGTTCTTTCCCTTCTGACAGGGCTAATGAATCAGCTATCCGGTAAAGCTCTAGCCTGGGCTAATCCCTTATGGGAGAGTGGGAGAACCGTAGCTTACTACTACATGGAGTTCATCACTGAATTCAAGAGATCTTTTGAACACCTTGGGGAAGTTAAAAAGGCAGTCAAGGCGTTAATGTGGATAAAACAGGGAAATAGATCCATTGCTGATTATGCCATAGAACTCTGCACGCTGGCATCCAAGGTAGATTGGACTAACAGCAGTTTGGTAACGGCTTTCTCACAAGGTCTCGCTAAGGTTTTATTAGATGAAACAGCGGCTAAGGATCTTCCGGATTTGCAGGAAGACTATATTGTATATATGATGGACATAGATAACCGTCTTAGGGAGAAGGCTAAGACCAGGACATGGACTATCCGTACCCCTGTTTCCTCAACTCCTCGTATGACTCTATCTGCTCCTGCAGTCGCCATCGAATCTGAACCTGTGCAACTGGGAGTGATGAAGCTTACAGAAGCTGAGAAACAATACCGTAGGGCTGAGGGTTTATGCCTGTATTGTGGAAAAAAGGGGCACCTTTGCCTAAATTGCCCAATACGTCCAGAAAACCTCTGCACCTTAGCACCATTAGAGGACCGGCCTTGGGTCTTATGAAATCGTCCTCTACCTTGCTTCACAACCAATTCCTCCTATCTGTAGTATTATCTTCGGGTGCTCATAACATACCTTGTAAAACTCTTGTTGATTCAGGAGCTGTTGAAAGCTTTATTGACAAGAAATTTGTGAACGACCTTGTCCCTCTGAGGGAGAGATCCACACCTTTTGGCCTTTGAGGCCATAGATGGTAGACCCCTTCTGACACCTGTTATAACCCACGAGACCCTTCTGTTATCCTTGTCCGTTGGAATACTGCATAGAGAAAACATAGCTCTACAGGTTATTTCAACTCCTTCATGTCCTGTCATTCTCTGGTTCTCAGTCTTGGATTGGGTTAAAGGTCTTCTCCCAGTTAAACCTATAGGTCGTATCAATGTATCCACTACAGTTCCCTTATCCACAGTGGTCCCCCCACAATACATTCATGTTAAGGAAGTATTTAGCAAAACCAATGCTGAGACGTTACCCCCGCACCGACTTTATGACTGTGCCATTGACCTTCTTCCAGGCACTATGCCACCTAAAGGACGGGTGTATCATATGTCCCCCCATGAGAGTGAAATCATGGAAGAGTGTATCCAGGATGCTCTTGCCAATGGTTTCATACGTAGGTCTTCCTCTCCTGCAGGTGCAGGATTCTTCTTTGTCTAAGAAAGAGGAAGACCTACGACCGTGCATCGATTATAGAGGCCTTAACAAGATCACTATAAGGAATCTATATCCAATTCCTCTTATCATGGAATATTTCGATAGACTTAAGGGGACCACTACGAAATTAGACCTCAGGAGTGCATATAATCTGGTCAGGATAGAAGAAAATCATGAATGGAAAACCGTGTTTAATACAAGGAGTGGACATTACGAATATCTCGTAATGCTTTTTGGATTTTGCAGCTCTCCGGCGGTCTTCCAAGACCTGATTAATGATGTCTTAAGGGAATATATTCATTCTTGTATTATAGTCCATCTAGACGACATACTTATTTATTCCCGAGACATTACTACCATGTTCATGTATCTCAAGTACTTACAACACTATTACGCAATGGTTTATATTGTAAATTAGAGAAATGTTTATTTCACTAGACAGAGGTACAATTCTTGGGCTACATTAGTTCAGCCAAGGGTTTCAAAATAGATCCCCAAAAACTTGAGGTGGTCTTGCAATGGCCCAGACCTAAGGGTTTTAAAGCCATTCAAAGATTCATCAGTTTCACCAACTATTACTGCAGGTTTATAAAAGGATTCTCCTCGGTCATATCTGCCATTACTAGTCTCACACGTAAAGGGGCTGAAACCCATGCCTGGCCTCCCGCAGCTCTGTCTGCCTTTGGGCAACTGAAATCTCTCTGTTCTACTGCCCCTGTGTTCATGCATCCCGACCCTTCCAAGCATTTTGTATTAGAGGTTGATGCTTCGAAGACAGGGGTTGGAGCTGTCTGCTATTAACGTGAGTCCCAAGACACTCCACTCCATCCTTGTGGCTTCTTCTCCAAAAAGCTATCCCTGACAGAGGTTAATTATGATAAAGGGAACAGGGAATTATTAGCTATAATCCTGGCTTTGAAAGAGTGGAGACACTTGGTAGAGGGCGCTAAAGTTCCCGTAATGATTATAACAGACCACAAGAATTTGGCCTATATAATTGAGGCTAAACGTCTCTCATCTAGACAGGCTAGATGTTCCTGGTTTCTTTCTCATTTAATTATATTATCACGTATAGGCCTGGTTCTCGTAATACTAAGGCTGATGCCTTATCAAGACAGTTCGAAACCAACTCTGATCAGGATCTAGAAGTTGTTCCTATCATACCACCAGAACGCATAGTGGCTACCACTATATTAACCATGTCCTTCACATTGATAGACAAGGTGCATAATGCTCAAACCCAGGCTCCTGATGACAATCCTAACAATAAATTGTTTGTGTCACCTACAGAGAGGACAGAAATGCTCTTCTTGTACCATGATACCAAGTCAGCCGGCCTTCCAGGAATTCGAAAAACCTTGTCCTCCATATCTAGACAGTTCTGGTGGCCTTCTATGCATACGGATGTTACTGATTATGTCCAAGCATGTACTGTTTACGCTATGACCAAAACTCCTAGTAAGCTACCATGTGGTCTCTCACAGCCACTTCCTGTTCCTGAAAAACTATGGTCCCAGGGGTGGGGGCCGGGGTGAGAGGACAGTAAGACAGTAGGCCACTGGCTGCTCACTGTTTACTTGACATGCCCCTACTCGCGGTATAGTGAGTAGGGGCATAATTTACTAATACTAAGTAATCTTTACTTAGTATTAGTAAATGTGGCTGAAAGACCAATTTAGGTCTTTCAGCCTTTTGGTAGATAGCTCCCTAATAACGTGGGAATTAGGGAGTTATCTACTAAGCGGCTGCAAGATGCAGCCACGGCAATGAATAGGATCGGAGTTTCATTCATTCGAATGAAATTCCTATATGAACAAAGTCCAGAATTGCGTTCTAACACGAATGGAGAAACTGTTCTCATTCTGTTAGAACGCAATTCGGCAGTTTTGCCGGTGTCCTGTCTAAGTGACAGGAAGCATCGCGGGAACAGGGAGGAAAGGTAAGGATTGTGGGAAAATAGTTGTGACCACCGGAAACGAAGCACACTTTGCTCCTCCGCTGGTCACCGTGTAGGAAACCTCCATAAGAGAAATAGTCCCTACTTTTTTTAAGTTTTAAAGAAAACTAGAGCAGACAGGAAGAAATGAATAACAGATCCTGAGAGAGGGAGAGAAGAAGAATCGATTGGGGAAATGTAAGTTCGGCATGACAGTGCCGCTTTAAGTTCTGCGTTTTGGGCATCAGCTATTCCTGACATAATCCCACACGTAGCATGCAATAAAATAATAACATAATGATAAATCCCACATAAATAACATGATAAAATAACATGAGTGGTATAGGAGCTTCCGTTAGCAAAGTGCAGGGTTTAGCTTATTGGTCAAGGGCTCAGCTAAGCCCTGCGAGAGCTTAGAAATTTATGGCTCTCCGTTAATGGCAGTGAAGGCGGGAAATGGCATCAGAAATTGTTAGACTCCTTCCAATGGGGGGCGTCAGGACCCTCCTGGTACCATAACTACTATAGTGAGCTGCAGTGGTTATGGTGCTTAGTGCAGGTGTAGGCAACCTTTGGCACTACAGATGTTGTATACTACATCTGCCATGATGCTTTGCCAGCAATATGGATACAAGAGCATTATGGGAGATGCAGTCCAGACCATCTGGAATGCCGAAAGTTGCCTACCCCTAGCTTAGAATGTTTCATGAGCTCTGCAATGCAGGTCCAGCTCACGGGATATCATCAGTGAGAACTCTCAGCCAGTTAGCTTAGCCTAGCACTGCCTGGACTATCTTAATGCAAAGAGCTTACAACTTTCACAGTGGAGGTACCCGGCGTGCTCCTGGTTCATTGTCAAAAAAAATTGTAAACGGTTTGACTACTTAGGAGGGCGCCAGTGCACTCCTGGCACCATAACTGGGATAACGTGTTTATGACAGGCCCTATCTCCTCTGGCATCCCACCTCACCTCATCCACCCAGCAAAAGTTACAGAACTTTTAGGTATTCTACTTATTAAATGCCAAGTTTGCTCTTGCAAAGTTGGCCACTTTGATTTGGTGTAATTCTATAGCATTTGGCTGACAAAAATCACCTAAGGTTCACTGTATTTACAGTCAACTAAATGATAAACAAGTCAAATACATCTCTGTTTTCATTTGAATGTTAAAGATACACTGTATGCAAACAACGAAGGGACCCACACTCTTATCACTTGTAGACCCCTCGGTACACTGTACCTAGGGCTGGCAAACCAAATTTTTCATACAGAGAAGACAATGTAGTCCAGGCACTCAGGGTCTTGTTTAAGCAGCAGTTTTATTGGAGAAACACGGCAAACACATTTCGATCCCCACTGGGATCTTTGTCAAGCACACTGAAGGCACCAAAGGACCTGGCAACTTTCAAATGGGTTACTCACAATTTGACTGAGATATACAGTCCCTGAAAGCTGTCAGCCAGCAGCTTGGTCTCGTAGCAAACAAATCAGTGCTAAAGATGGGAGCAGTGACAGCGTTTAGCTGATATTCTCAGCCTATCACTGTCTCCGATCTCCTTCCTGGTTTGACGTGAAAGCAGAATCTAGCTCCCACTCTGCCATTGCATAATTGGGATCCAGGCTGCCAGGGAATCGAGCATCTCTGCTAAATGTTGAGTAAACAATCTAGTAGTGATGTGGGACCTGGCACAAATTTAACTCCCGGCACCATAACCATTTCAATCAGTAGAAGTTATTATGATGCCTACAGTGTCTCTTTAAGTGAGAAGAAAATAAGCAAAATTGCAAGTGAATGGCAAAAAAAAAAAAAAAAAAGACAAAATAACAATTTGTACTTTTGGACTGATATTCTGCACAGTGACTTCTCAGCCAACAATTGTACAGCAGTGTTGACAAGAAAATGCAAATATTATTCCTGGCTGCAGACATCCTTCTAAACTGCTGAAGTTAAAATAACTACTGCAGACCTGCAGCCAGAAGAGTGTCTGTCCTCAGGTAAGATTTAAGTGTACATGTCATAGTACAGATTACCATACCTCCCAAGTGTTCCTATTTAGGAGGGACAGTCCCTATTGTGGGTCCGAATCACTAGGTCACTCTTTTCTATATATCCCTCCTTTCTAGGAGTCCTGTGATGGCAATCACTAGGCGTTTCAGACTAACACTTTGTGTAGTACCCATTATAGGTACAGGGTGTGTATATGTATTCAGGGCCGGACTGGGAATAAAAAAAACATCCATGGAAAAAAATTCTATACCAGCCCCATAATGCGTTGCGCCATCATAGTGTGCAAATATGGAAGCTGAAAAAAAAACCTTAAAACTGAAAACTATTACTCAAACGTGAAAGAAAGCACTCATAGGGTTTCAAAATAAACAAAAGAGCTAATTTATTGTAAGCAGTCATGCATTCGCATATAATCAGTATTTCAGTCAAACTACCTTGACATATTAAGAAAAGTTTGGTAACGGGACTGAAATGGTGAATGTATGCTATCACACAGCAGTAAAAAAAAAGTTATCTTGTTTATTTTGAAGTAATAAGAGTGTTTTCTTCACTTTGGCTGAGATTATCAAACTTGATGATCTCAGCCAATCCATGCTTTCCCATAGGAAAGCATTGGGAGGCTATTGTGCATGTGTGGAAAAACGCTGTACTTCACTGCACCAATCAGCATCTCCTCATAGAGATGCATTGAAACAATGCATCTCTATGGGGAGAATTTAGTGCCTCCCTACAGAGCGTGGAGACGCTCAACAAAAGTGCTGCACACTGCGCTGCACCAGACTTAGAAGCATCTCTAGTGGTCATCTTAGTGACTGTAACTAGAGATGTTCCTAGGCAGCAATTTAAACATTGCCTTTTCTCTGAAAAGGCATCATTTACAGTGCTCAGCCTACAGGGACAGGCTATAGACACCAAAACCACTACATTAAACTGTAGTAGTTCTGGTGACTATAGTGTCCCTTTAATACAATTTTTTTCTCTCACCTGTCGACTCTTCGACATAGACTCTTGTGCTGAAGAACTGAGTTATAGGGAGAGCAGGAGGCACAGGTGAAGATGCATCTATTTATTTTTTGTATCTTTCATCCCCAAGACCCCTTTGTATCTTTTTTTTCTCCCCATGTTCACCTCAGGTTTCTTAGACCACCATGTCTCATTAGCCTCCCTCCCAGCCCTCCATGTGTCTTATTAGACCCCCAGCCCTCCATGTGTCTCATTACCCCTCTTTAGCCCAACATGGGTCCCTCTACCTCCCCTCCCAATCCTCCATGTGTCTAATTAGACCCCTAGCACTCCATGTTTCTCTTTTTGCCCACCATGGGTCCCTCTAGCTCCTCTCCCAGCCCTCCATGTGTCCCATTAACCTCCCTCCCAGCCCTCAAAGTGTCCCATTAGCTCTTTGTCCTAGCCCCCTCATGTGTCCCATTAGCTCTTTTTTCCCCAGCCCCCCATGTGTCCCATTAGCTCTCCCTCCCAGTGTCCTTATAGCTCCCCTCTCATCCCCCCATGTGTCCCATTAGCCTCCTTTTCAGCCCTCATGTGTGCCATTAGCTCTGCCTCCCAGCCCCCATGTGTCCTATTAGCCCCTCACCCAGCCCCCCATGTGTCCTATAGCCCCTCACCCAGCCCCCCATGTGTCCCATTAGCCTCTCTCCCAGCCCCCCATGTGTTCCATTAGCTCTCTCTCCCAACCCCCCATGTGCCCTTATAGCCACCGCATGTGTCCTATTGACCTCCCTCCCCACCCTTCTTGTGTCTCATTAGCCCCTCCCCCAGTTCTCCCCATACCTTGTTGTAGCGTGGCCGAGCATGCAGACCGTGAGTAGAGTAGCTCCTGCTGACTGTACCTGATCTGACAGGAAGCAGTTCTGTGCTCTCTGAGAGCACTTTCTGTCAGACCGGATGGAGTGAGCGTACTCTATACGCTGTCTGCATGCTCGGCCACGCTACATTGAGTGACCAGCAGGAGGGGAGTGCATCCCCACCTGCCAATTACCCTGTAATTGTGGCCCACAAGCCAGTGCGCCCTAAATGGCCGCACACTGGCCCGATAGTATGCCGGCCCATCTGTAAATTTCCCGTTATCCCGGTGGGCCAGTCCAGCCCTGTATGTATTTGTGTATTGTTAAATGTTTTGTGTGCTCTCCTGTCCTGCTGATGCTTGCTACCAACTATGTGGATTTGGCTTTGGAACCTGTAAAACGCCCTCTGTTGGTAGCAACAGCTTTATTCACTACCTAAATAGCAAGACTTGTTAATTTGCATATTGCTAATTTTGCAGGCAGGAGAGATGTTTTGTGTTAATTATTGTCTTCCATGCACCTTTATAAATATGTCGTTATTTTATTATAAGTTCCCATATGTTGTCTAATGTAATTTAATTGTTATTGAGTTCTCACAATAATCTATATGTAATGAGCATATGGGCTAGTTCCGAGTAAAAATAAAGCTGAGCATGTTAATGTCACATCCTGCTCTGTTCTGTGGATATGTCTGGCCTTGGTTTCTGGTATCCAGTACTCTTTTTACAATCCTTGTTTAGTTTTTCTTGGTTTTCTGGTTTTCTATTCTATGTTTGGTTTTCTTTATGCTGGGTTTCTGGGTTCATTCAGGGCCGTCTATAATATGAATAGGACCCCGGGCAAAGCCTTTTCTTGGGCCCCCTGGGCCCTGTCACTGCAGCCTCCCTCCCCATTACGCCCAACCCGCAATCACACTGACAGACACATTAACCCCTTAAGGACACATGACGGAAATATTCCGTCATGATTCCCTTTTATTCCAGAAGTTGTGTCCTTAAGGGGTTAAAACATTCGCAGATACATACTGACACACACATACACTGATACAAAAATATATACTGGCAAACACTGACACACATTCAGACATACTGATACACACACAGACACATACATACTCACAGACACATACACTGACAGATATATTGACATACACAGACATACCGACATACACACACACACACTGGAACACAGTGAGACATACTGACATACAAACACACAGACATACACACAGTATGTCTGTGTGTGTTAGTATGTCTGTGTGGTGTGTTAGTATGTCTGTGTGTGTATGTCAGTATGTCTGTGTATGTCAGCATGTCTGTGTGTGTATGTCAGTATGTTTGTGTGTGTATATGTCTGTGTGTGTGTATGTCAGTATGTGTGTGTGTATTCAGTGTGTGTATGTCTGTGTGTGTATGTGTCAGTATGTCTGTGTGTGTGTGTATGTCAGTATGTCTGTCATAGACACACACAGACATACTGACATACATACACAAACAGACATACTGACACAGACATACTAACACACACACATACTAACACACAAACACATACTAACACACACACACACAGACATACATACTAACACACACACATACTAAAACACACACACAGACATACTAACACATACACATACAGACATACTAACACATACACATACAGACATACTAACACACACACACAGGCATACTAACACACACACACAGGCATACTAACACACACAGACATACTAACACACACAGACATACTAACACACACACATTCTGACATACATTTAGCCACCCTCCAGGTTCTTACCTTTTTATGGAGGGTGGTTTCCCTGGGGTCCAGTGGCAGGCTGAGGCAGATGGGAGTTCTTCTCTGGAACTCCCCTCCTCCCTGCCTTCCTCCTCCCACGCAGCTATCTCCGGTGGGACACGCGGTACTCACTTCCTCCCAGCCGGTACAGGAAGGGGCCCGGTCGCGCTGTTTAAGCGTCACAGCGCCCGACCGGGCCCCTTCTGCCACATGCCCACAGGGTGGCCCTTAGTGCATGGGCCACCCGGGGGCCTCCTTAGTTGGCGGGCCGGTCCGGCTGCACCGCCGGCCACATGGGGGCTGCTGAAATCGCGGGGCCCACGGGGCAGCTGCTCTGGGGCCCCCCCAGGAGCAACTGGGCCCGGGGCAGCTGCCCCGTTTGCCCCGCGCTAAAGACGGCCCTGGGTTCATTCTTATATTCCGTCACTGGATTTCTTAGTCTCTTGGATTCATTTAAATGTTTTTTTTTGGGTTGCCACCCCCGTTTGTTTTCCATTTTCCTTTTGTTATTCTGGACCTGCAGCAGTGTTTCAAGTCTCTGCCCTTTCTTGCAGGTAAGTGCTATTGTGGTTTAGTATGGTTGTTTTAACATGCATTAAGCAGTGTAGGACCTGCCGAATATGGGGTACATTGGCGTTGTTGGCAGGCTGATGCAATGTATGATCACATAATGTAACTAAATCCCCATACTTTTCATATATAGTGCTTAGTTATGTCTCCTCTTGTTTTGCCTATTATATCTTGTCTTGTTTTATTTTATATTCCCAGTTTGTACAGTCCTGTGCTGCCCTGTTCTTGTTTTCCTCATGTCTTGTGTACATGTTCTGCTTTCTGTCCTGCTCTGGTTCTGGGTTCTCCTAGTTTTGTCTTGTTTTCATGTATGGTGCCTATCTCTAGCCTTGCCTTGTTTCTGTACTGGATTCATTCTTCCTGCAGAGCCTCCCTATTCAGCTCCTGGGAGGTCTGCTTATTTCCATGCTCCTAGTTCCTGGGATCCGCAGTAGCTGCATCAGGGCTCTGGTATGTGGCTGCCCAAACGCTGGTGCTCAACACCAGGGGGTGTGCGGTTACCCTGCACCAGACCCTGACCTATCCACTGTCACGCTAAAGACTCCCACTTATCATCAGGCATACTGGGTCCCGGTCTACACTCCGCCGCCCGGACAGTGTCTGGGTCCCGGGCACCGGACCGCCACCCATGACAGTTAATTCCTTTTGGAACTGTGTCATATGTGTGGGTTTTTGGGGATTCCAGCCACAGTCGTTTTACCTGTTGACTGGCTGCACGATCCCTCCAGCCTTGGGACAAATCAAAGAGAGCTAGGCTTGAGAGTCACAAGTGTCTTTATAAAGACAAGAGCAATCAAATTAAAGGCAGGTGAGCACACCTGCCTGGAAGGAAAGCTGCAGAGGAATATGCAAAGGGGACAAAACCTGCCTGGAAAAGGGGCTGCAGAGGAATAGGCAGAGGGGATGATACATGCCTGGAAGAAGGGCTGCAGAGATATCGGCAGAGTGGACGATAACTGCCTAGAAACGGAGCTGCAACCTGGTCAGGTGGAAAAGCTTCAGAGAGATCCAATCAAGCGCTTCAGGGTCCCAGCGAACTGGGCGGAGGTACTCGGTCGGAGTACAGAAGCTCTGTCATAAGTTCCAAATTGTTGATCTATTTTTGTGCATAAAAGACCTCCACAGCAATGATACTCACAGCAATGTGTCTTTAAAGGAACACTTTATAGTTAGGAATACAAACTGTATTACTAACACTATGGGATCCCCGTGTCCCCCGTATGCTATAAAATTTTAAAAATAAAGATTTTACTAACTTTTTTCCAGCTCTGCTTACCTCTCCATCTACAGCAAAGTCACAGAGGAGACATGACCTCCTCCGACATGGTCCAATTCAATGCTCCTCTATGAGATTTTATGCACATGCGCATCTAATTAATGCTTTCCTGTGGGGCTTGAGCGCCATGTGACCGAATTTTACTCAGTCAGTGGAGGGGAAGTGCCTCTAGCAGCTGTCATACTGACAGTCACTAACGGTGGCCCTAACCTCTGCAATGTAATAATTGTAGTTTCTCAAAAACGGTGGTGTTTTACATTGCCAGGTTAAAGGGAAACTATAGTGCCAGGAAAAAAAAGTTGTGTTCCTGGCATTGTAGCTCACTATAGTGCCCCCCTCTGTCACAGCAACCCCCCCCCCCCCACACCCCATTGATGTAGTAGGGGTTTAAAACCCCTTCTGTCACTTACCTTAGTCCTGCACCGATGTCCCTCTGCACTAGATCGAGCTCCACCTCCGCTTCTCCCCCACAGACATCATCCGGCAGGGGAGACTTAATGCGCAAGCGCGGCAATGGCCGCACTCGCATTACTATCTCCTTCTTAGGAAAGCATGTATAATGCTTTCCTATTGGGTTTTACATGACGCTTGATGTTCTCATGCAGAGTGTGAGGACACCCTGCATCAGGCGACCAGAAGGTTGCTGTGGTTACTTCTCCAAAACAACTAGCACTGGCTAGGGAGATACAAACGCCATTAGTAAAGCTAGCATGATTGTATCATGGAGAAATTAATATCTCAGACTTTTCAATCCAATATACAATCCAATTGATAAAGTATATATTCATTGGCCATGGTGAGGATTTCTGTTCAATTAAACCTGCCGTGACAGGTTCACTTTAAGAGAGCGAGTTGACCTAAGGAACTTGTGGTAAGGGGTAATATTGCTGGTAGGAAATTTGCCAGGAGCTTTTTAGAGAAGGAGAATATGATACTAATACAGTTGTTCATTACTATCACTGAGTTATTGAGCATCTGCCAAAAATGTCACAAAGCAAGGAAATAAACGGAGTGAAGATTATGGCTGCTGTTAATGCCCAGACTTCGGATGTTGTTTTGAAATGATGCATTTAACCCGTTAGTGACCAGACCGTTTTTACATTTTCTTACCGTTCAGGACCAGAGCTATTTTCTGTGGTGTTTGTGTTTAGCTGTCATTTTGTCTCTTACTTATTTACTGTACCCACACATATTATATACCATTTTTCTTACCATTATATGGTCTTTCTAAAGATACCATTATTTACATCATATCATATAATTTACTATAAAAACAATTGTAAAATATGATGAAAAAATTTAAAAAAAACACTTTTTCTAACATTGACCCCCCAAAATCTGTTACGCATCTACAACTGCCAAAAAACACCCATGCAAAATAGTTTATAAATTTTGTCCTGAGTTTAGAAATACACAATGTTAACATGTTCTTAGCTTTTTTGTGCAAGTTATAGGGCTATATGTACAAGTAGGACATTGCTGTTTCAAAATATATATTTTTAAAATGTATCAATAGTGACATTGTAACACTGTTATCTGTCATAAATCTCTGACTCACACCTCACATATTTTTTTTTAAGTAGACAACTCCAGGTATTCAATATGGGGTATGTCCAGTCTTTTTTAGTTGCCACTTAGTCACAAACACTGGCCAAAGTTAGCATTTATATTTGTTTGTGTACAAGAAAGGTAATAGGGAGGAGTCGGGCAACTATAGGCCAGTAAGCCTTACTTCAGTAGTGGGGAAAGTGATGGAAACCATGCTAAAAGATAGGATTGATGAACATCTAAAAACACGTGGATTTCAAGATCAGAGACAACATGGGTTTACTTCAGGGAGATCATGCCAAACTAATCTTATTGATTTTTTTGATTGGGTAACTAAAATTATAGATCAGGGTGGTGCAGTAGACATTGCTTACCTAGATTTCAGTAAGGCTTTTGACACTGTTGCACATAGAAGGCTTATCAATAAACTGCAATCTTTAAGTTTGGATTCAAATATTGTTGAATGGGTAAGGCAGTGGCTGAGTGACAGGCAACAGAGGGTTGTAGTTAATGGAATATATTCGAAGCTTGGACTTGTCACCAGTGGGGTACCTCAGGGATCTGTACTTGGACCCATTCTCTTTAATATTTTTATTAGTGATATTGCAGAAGGTCTTGATGGTAAGGTATGTCTTTTTGCTGATGATACTAAGATATGTAACAGGGTTGATGTTCCAGGAGGGATAAGCCAAATGGCAAATGATTTAGGTAAACTAGAAAAATGGTCAGAATTGTGGCAACTGACATTTAATGTGGATAAGTGCAAGATAATGCATCTTGGACGTAAAAACCCAAGGGCAGAGTACAGAATATTTGATAGAGTCCTAACCTCAACATATGAGGAAAGGGATTTAGGGGTGATTATTTCTGATGACTTAAAGGTAGGCAGACAATGTAATAGAGCAGCAGGAAATGCTAGCAGAATGCTTGGTTGTATAGGGAGAGGTATTAGCAGTAGAAAGAGGGAAGTGCTCATGCCATTGTACAGAACACTGGTGAGACCTCACTTGGAGTATTGTACACAGTACTGGAGACCGTATCTTCAGAAGGATATTGATACCTTAGAGAGGGTTCAGAGAAGGGCTACTAAACTGGTTCATGGATTGCGGGATAAAACTTACCAGGAAAGGTTAAAGGATCTTAACATGTATAGCTTGGAGGAAAGACGAGACAGGGGGGATATGATAGAAACATTTAAATATATAAAGGGAATCAACACAGTAAAGGAGGAGACTATATTTAAAAGAAGAAAAACTACCACAACAAGAGGACATAGTCTTAAATTAGAGGGACAAAGGTTTAAAAATAATATCAGGAAGTATTACTTTACTGAGAGGGTAGTGGATGCATGGAATAGCCTTCCAGCTGAAGTGGTAGAGGTTAACACAGTAAAGGAGTTTAAGCATGCGTGGGATAGGCATAAGGCTATCCTAACTATAAGATAAGGCTAGGGACTAATGAAAGTATTTAGAAAATTGGGCAGACTAGATGGGCCGAATGGTTCTTATCTGCCGTCACATTCTATGTTTCTATGTTTCTATGTTTAAAAATGCAAAAAACAATTATGAATGCTAACTTTGGCCAGTGTTTGTGACTAAGTGGCTACTAAAAAAGACCGAACATACCCCATTTGCAATACCTTGGGTTGTCTTCTTTTGCAAATGGTATGCTATCATGGGGGTAATTTTCATTCCTGGTCTACCATACGCTCCCAAAGGCAACATAACCAATCTGGCAAATGTGAAAAAACAGAAAATCAAGCCTTATATATGACCCTGTAACTTTCAAACTTCCTATAAAACCTGTACATGGGGGGGTACTGTTATACTCAGGGGACTTCGCTGAACACAAATATTAGTGTTTCAAAACAGTAAAACGTATCACAACAAAAATATCATCAGTGAAAATACCGCTTGCATATGAAAAATTAAAAAAACTTCACTTTCACTGACAATATCAGGTTAATTACAGTGCTAGCAAATTAAATTCTCTGGACTTTTGGCCTGGGTTGTCAGGCAGGTCCCTCAAACTGCTATCAATAAAATTACTTAATTATGTAAAAATATTACATAAATATGCACATAGAATTTATATATATATATATATATATATATATAATTTGAAGTCTACGTGTATATTTAAAAATATATTTATGTAATTATGTATATGGATATATATAAATATTTCCGATATTGTCGATAATGCTGACCAGGACCGCCGGGCCCATGACAAGCCCGGCAGTCCTGGAGGGCCCGCAGCAAGCTCTTACTTACCTTTCCGGCAGCTCTCTTCAGCTCCCCTGTCTAAATCTCGTGAGTCCCACTGCCGTCAGAGCGTTGCCACGGGCTACCATGGCAACGCTCCACGTGGCACATTGGCCGCGAGATTTAGACAGGGGAGCTGAAGGGAGCTGCTGGGAAGGTAAGTAAGAGCCTGCTGCAGGTCCCCACTGCACAATGCATGCCACCAGACCAGCAGAGAATGCCATATCCCCCCTCCCTGGCCAGGTAAAAAATGCCATCCCCCCCCATTTTACACACATAACATACCTACACAAACACACACACACACACTCTGCATTACATAAACACACTACACAAACACACTGCGTCCACTATACAAATACTCACACACTCTGCATTCATTATATACACACACTACACAAACACACTGCATTCACTATACGCACACCACGCACTACACAAACACACACACTACACAAACACTTGGCATTCATTATTTACACACTACACAAGCATACATTGCATCCGCTACACACATACTACTAAAACACACACACTGCATCCACTACACATCACACATATTCTTGAATACGTAAACAATTCTGACTGGCATGTATCTTTTGTGCATTTACCTTAATAAAAAAAATAAAAAAATTTGCAAAAAATAAATACTAAACATGTTCAGTTAACAGTAGATTTGTGTAGAAATATTTATAGGTATCGGCTCTAAAAATCAATATCGGTCGATCCCTAATATAATACTTTTACTCTGTGTATTTTTATATTAATATATGTATATATTAACCCCTTCCCGACCGCAGACGGAAATTTTACGTCAACCTTGTCCTTCAGTTAAGGACCATTGACGGAAAATTTCCGTCATTTACTAAGGTTAACCCCAGATCGCCGCGAATGCGTTGATCTTGGGGTTAACGCTCACCGGCAGGTGCACCGAATCGCGTTGCCTCTGCAGCAGTGATCCCTCTGACAGAGCGAGCACATGTGCTGCAGGGACTCACGATCCGCCTCCCTGCTCTTCCGAGTCCAGTGTGAAGTTCAGGGAGACGGACCACTGCTGCTGATCTTCTCCCTGTAAAAAAAATAAAGTTAAATCCCACCCCCCTTTTCCCCTGCTTTAATAAAATTAACCCCTTCCCTGCCAATTGATCACTGACTACAGTGATCAATTGGCAGGGATTAAATGTTACTGTCATCTGTTTTTTTTTTTTTAACTCTCGGAGTTTAAATTAATTTTATTAATTAATTTAAAAATTATATATTTAGCTAGCTGGGATGGCAGGAAGTTATTGGGGGATATGGTGTTAGGCTAACTAGGGTTTAACTTTAAAAAAAGTTTTAAAATAAGCTTTAAAAAGTTTAAAAATACCACCCCCCTTTACCCAATCCAAATAAAAATTAACCCCTTCCCTGCCAGTTGATCACTGCCTACAGTGATCAAAATACAGATCACAGTATTATAGTGTGATCTATTTTTTTTAACCCTTGAGGATTAACTTTTATTTATTTTTTAACCCTCAGGGGTTCAATTTATTTAATTTAAATATTTTGTAATTCTATATTTTGCTAGCTGGGGTGGGTGGGAGTTATGGGAAAGTGGGGAATTTACTGTTTGTGCTGCTTACTGCTAGTTAAGGGTTAACGGTAAAAGAAAAGTTAAGAAAGTTTAAAACATTTAATAAGTAAAAAAAATAAGTTTAAAAAACGAGTTTTACAAAGTAAAAACGTTTTACAAAGTAAAAAAATACATAAATTGCTCATTACCATTACACTTGGAACATACCAGCGAAAAAATGATCCCACGCTAAGGTTCACAATATTCCTTTTTGAATTACGCCGTGGTGTATTCTTTAATAAATAGTATGTGTTTGTGGGGACGTTTGAATAACCAGCCAGCTAATCTACTACAAAATGGGACATGGACACATCGTAAAAGATCAAAGTTAGAAAAAAACTGAATGATTTGTCTCAAATGTCCACTTTCAACATCCACATATACCTGGCAAAGGTACATACGGGAGTATTACTGTACTCAGCCTACATAGCTGAGCAACATATTAAGTATTATACAGTCGTAGCACACATAAGGTTTGCAAAATATACTGTACAAGCTCACTTTGTGTGTCAAAAAGGCAGAAAAAATGCTTATTACCACTACACTTGGTATAAGCTTGCGGAAAAATTATCCCACGCTAGGGTTCAAAATATGCCTTTTGAATTGCCCTGGGAGGTGTTCTTTAAGAAATGGTATGTCTTTATGGTGTAATTGTAATTAGTGATGTCGCGAACACGAAATTTTCGGTTCCGCAAATGTTCGCGAACCGGGCGAACCGCCATAGACTTCAATGGGCAGGCGAATTTTAAAACACACAGGGACTCTTTCTGGCCATAATAGTGATGGAAAAGTTGTTTCAAGGGGACTAACACCTGGACTGTGGCATGCTGGAGGGGGATCCATGGCAAAACTCCCATGGAAAATTACACAGTTGATGCAGAGTCTGGTCTTAATCCATAAAGGGCAGAAATCACCTAACATTCCTAAATCACAATGGATATGGATTGATACCTGACATATGACATATTGACACAGAGCAGAATAGGGACTGTTCCCCCTACATAGGGTCACTTGGCAGTATGGATTGACACCTGTCCTCAGAGCCCCTGATACACACTGACACAGAGCAGAATAGAGACTGTTCCTCCTACATAGGGTCACTTGGCATGGATTGACACCTGTCCTCAGAGACCATGATACACACTGACACAGAGCAGAATAGAGACTGTTCCCCCTACATAGGGTCACTTGGCATATATGGATTGACACCTGTCCTCAGAGCCCCTGATACACACTGACACAGAGCAGAATAGAGACTGTTCCTCCTACATAGGGTCACTTGGCAGATATGGATTGACACCTGTCCTCAGAGACCATGATACACACTGACACAGGGCAGAATAGAGACTGTTCTCCTACATAGGGTCACTTGGCAGATATGGATTGACACCTGTCCTCAGAGCCCCTGATACACACTGACACAGAGCAGAATAGGGAATGTTACCCCCACATAGGGTCACTTGGCAGATATGGATTGACACCTGTCCTAAGGATCCCTGATACACACTGACACAGAGCAGAATAGGGAATGTTACCCCAACATCGGGTCACTTGGCAGATATGGATTGACACCTGTCCTAAGGATCCCTGATACACACTGACACAGAGCAGAATAGGGAATGTTACCCCAACATCGGGTCACTTGGTAGATATGGATTGACACCTGTCCTAAGGATCCCTGATACACACTGACACAGAGCAGAATAGGGAATATTCACTAAATGCCAAACATTGTTATACAGGGGAATATTCAGTAAATAATGATAAGGGGGGACCTACTGTCCTCCCCCCTGGCCCCCACCCCTGCACGGTGGGTGGGGGCCATATATCTCAATGGGGGGGACCTACTGTCCTCCCGCCCGCCCCCACCCGTGAGCGGTGGGTGGGGGCCATAAAAATAATGAGGGGGGGACCTACTGTATGATGTTGTATCGATCAGGTAGTGTAAGGGTTACGCCCGCTTCACAGTGACAGACCAAACTCCCCGTTTAACACACCGCAAACAACACCAAACAGTCCATTTGCACAACCGCAAACTCCCCATTTGCACAAGGTTGGATACCAAGCTAGCCATGTCCCGTTCCTTGTCCTCACTGATGTCATTGAAGGTCTCTTCCTCCACCCAGCCACGTACAACACCAAGGGTCCCCAAAAGGTGACAACAAGCCTCCTAGGACGCCTGCTGTGTTTGGTCTTCCACCTCCTCAAAGCCACCTTCCTCCTCTGACTCCTCTTCTTCAGACTCCTCTCTCTGCATTGCCTCTCTCTGCGTTATTATAAGGTGTGTTAAGTAGTATTATTCTTATCAGTTTAATCCCTGTTATGTGCCTTTTTTTTGGTTTGGTTTTTGAAACCACAGTGCAGCACCAGAGGCCTGAAAAATTAGGCATGTACACATGCCTGAAAAATTAGGTATTGTTGCAGCCGCTGCTGTAGCAGCGGCCAGAAGAATTGATGTTTGTTTCCCAGGCAGAAAGTGCCCTAAAACAGTGTTCCCCAACCCCCGGGCCACGGACCGGTACGTGGATTTTAATTTATTTTGCAAATGCTGCATCCTTTCTGACTTGTTGTAATTTGGTAACATTTCAGCCACTTTCTGCTTATACCGGGGGTCTAGTAGCGTGGACACCCAGTACAGGTCGTTCTCCTTCAGCCTTTTTATACGAGGGTCCCTCAACAGGCACGACAGCATGAAAGACCCCATTTGCACAAGGTTGGATGCCGAGCTACTCATTTCCCGTTCCTCCTCCTCAGTGATCTCAATGAAGGTATGTTCTTCCCCCCAGCCTCGTACAAGACCATGGGTACCAGATAGGTGACAACGAGCACCCTGGGATGCCTGTTGTGGTTGGTCTTCCTCCTCCTCCTCAAAGCCACATTCCTCATCTGACTTCTCTTCCTCACAATCCTCTTTCAGCGTTGCCGCAGGTCCAGCAAGCAATGCTGATAAGGCTGGTTCTGGTGGTGATGGTGACCACAACTCTTCCTCTTCACGCTCATCTACGGCCTGATCCAGCACTCTTCGCAGGGCATGCTCCAGGAAGAAAACAAATGGTATGATGTTGCTGATGGTGCCTTCGGTGCGACTGACTAAATTTGTCACCTCCTCAAAAGAACCCATGAGCCTACAGGCATTGCGCATGAGCGTCCAGTAACGTGGCAAAAAAATTCCCAGCTCCCCAGAGGCTGTCCTAGCACCCCGGTCATACAAATATTCATTAACGGTTTTTCTTGTTGGAGCAGGCGGTCGAACATTAGGAGTGTTGAATTCCAACGTGTCGGGCTGTCGCAAATCAAGCGCCTCACTGGCATGTTGTTTCGCCGCTGGATATCGGCAAAGTGCGCCATGGCCGTGTAGGAACACCTGAAATGGCCACACACCTTCCTGGCATGCTTCAGGACGTCCTGTAAGCCTTTGTACTTATGCACAAAGCGTTGTACGGCACATGTGTCAACTTGCCCAACTTCAATGCCGCCAACAAATTTGTTCCGTTGTCACAAACCACTTTGACGATCTCCAGTTGCTGCGCAGTCAGCCACTTTTCCACCTGTGCGTTCAGGGCGGACAGGAGTGCTTGTGCGGTGTGACTCTCTGCTTTCAAGCAAGTCAAACCCAAGACGGCGTGACACTGCCTTATCCGGGATGTGAAATAGTACCTGGGGAGCTGGGGGGGTGCCATTGATGTGGAGCAAGATGCAGCAGCAGAAGAGGACTCAGCCGAGGAGGTTATGGAAGAGGATGGAGTAGGAGGAGTAGAGGAGGTGGCAGCAGGCCTGCCTGCAAGTCATGGCGGTGTCACCAACTCCTCTGCAGAGCCACGCATTCCATGCTTGGCAGCCGTCAGCAGGTTTACTCAATGCGCAGTGTAGGTGATATACCTGCCCTGACCATGCTTTGCAGACCAGGTATCAGTAGTCAGATGGACCCTTGCCCCAACACTGTGTGCCAGACATGCCATTACTTCCTTTTGCACAATCGAGTACAGGTTGGGGATTGCCTTTTGTGAAAAGAAATTTCGTCCGGGTACCTTCCACTGCGGTGTTCCAATAGCTACAAATTTTTTGAACACCTCAGACTCCACCAGCTTGTATGGTAAAAGCTGGCAGGCTAATAGTACAGACAAGCCAGCTGTCAGACGCCGGCAAGGGGGTGACTTTCTGACATTGGCTTCTTACTCTCAAACATGTCCTTGACAGACACCTGACTGTGGGCAGATGAGCAGGAACTGCTCAAGGCGAGAGACGGAGTGGTGGATGGTTGAGAGGGGGCAAGGAGGACAGCAGTGGTTGACGTGGCTGAAGATGCTGGACCAGGAGGAGGCTGGCGGCTTAGAGTAGGCGAGCTGCTTGTACTCATGTGTTGATCCCATAGGCGTCTGTGATGTGAGATCATGTGCCTACGCGAAGCAGTTGTACCTAGGTGGGTGTTGGACTTCCCACGACTCAGTTTCTTTTGGCACAGGTTGCAAATGGCATCGCTGTTGTCAGAGGCAGACACACTGAGAGGGGGCAAGGAGGACAGCAGTGGTTGACGTGGCTGAAGATGCTGGACCAGGAGGAGGATGGCGGCTTTGAGTTTGTGTGCTGCTTGTACTCATGTGTTGATCCCATAGGCGTTTGTGATGTGTGATCATGTGCTTTCGAAAAGCAGTTGTACCTAGGTGGGTGTTGGACTTCCCACGACTCACTTTCTTTTGGCACAGGTTGCAAATGGCATCGCTGTTGTCAGAGGCAGACACACAAAAAAAATTCCACACTGTTGAGCTCTGCAATGACGGCATTCTGGTGGTGGACACAGCATGCGTTGATTGGCGTGCTGTCGGGCTGACCCCGGGTGTCGATGCATGCTGTCTGACTGTGCCACTAGCTCCTTGCGACGACCTCCCCTGCTTCCAACTCGTCTCCTCCTCCTCCCTGTCTCCCCATCTGAACTTTCGCCCTGTTCTTCTTCTTGACGAGCGGGCACCCACGTGACATCCATGGACGCATCGTCATCATCAACCGCTTCACTTGTATCTGATAACTCAGCAAAGGAAGCAGCAGCGGGTACAACATCATCATCATCATCACACCGTACATGTGTAATGCTGCCTGATTGAGACATATCCCTGTTATCTACATCCTCTGTCAATAATGGTTGCGCATCACTCATTTCTTCAAACGGATGTGTAAATAACTCCTCTGACATACCAAGTGAAGCGGCTGTGGTACTAGTGATGGTGGTGGCGGCAGGCGGGTGAGTGGTATCTTGAGAGGTGCCCGAAGCTAAGCTGGAGGGGAATGTTGCGTCAAGGTTCCGAGCGGAAGCTGTAGAAGATTGGGTGTCCTGTGTTAGCCAGTCAACTATGTCCTCAGAACTTTTCAAGTTCAGGGTACCTGGCCTCTGAACACTGGGCATTATTCTAGGGCAAAAGGGAATCACAGAACCACGACAGCCCCTGTGGGGTGGCCTGCCTCTGCCTGTCATTTGTTTTTCGATTAGTGGTACTATGCGTGCAAGCTACTGTGACACCAGATATGAGTGGCACTGTGAACTGGCAGAGGTTGGCAGAGTACACGCTGTAGGGCTGACACACCCGCTTTGAGACAACTAACTGTTATTCAATCTATAACAGTGAAAAAAGTTTTTTGGTTTTTAAATGCACGCTATTGTGACACCAGTGAGTGAGTGGTGGCACTGGGCACAGTATCCACTGTGAGCCTGACACACCCGATTAAGACAACTAACTGCTATTCAATCTATAACAGTGAAAAAAGTTTTTTGGTTTTAAATGCACGCTATTGTGACACCAGTGAGTGAGTGGTGGCACTGGGCACAGTATCCACTGTGAGCCTGACACAGAAGCTGGCAGGCAGGCAACTGCAATTACATTACACAGAAAAAAAAGGCAGACTGATGTTCTAGCCCTAAAAAGGGCTTTTTGGGGTGCTGTCCTTACAGCAGAGATCAGATGAGTCCTTCAGGACTGTAGTGGACACTGCATTTCCCTATCTAATCAACAGCAGCTACACTTTCCCTCCTCTCATTAAGCATGCAGCTTGAGAATGAATGTAAAATGGATGCCTTCCAGTAGGTGGGAGGGTCTGCTAGGGAGGGTGTGCTGCTAATTGGCTGGAATGTGTCTACTGACTGTGAGGTACAGGGTCAAAGTTTACTCAATGATGACGAATAGGGGGCGGATCGAACCACGCATATGTTCGCCCACCGTGGCGAACGCGAACATGCTATGTTCGCCGGGAACTATTCGCCAGCGAACCGTTCGGTGCATCACTAATTGTAATATGTAGCCTGCTCAAGTGCCCCAAAGTGGGACATGGACGCATCAAAACCCTCCATGAAAATTCACACTTAAAAACCTGAACTTGTCACGTCTCTTTTACAGCACTGTAACTTCACAAAATAGTGTCTAGGTCATACATTGGGCATATTGTTTTACTCCGAAGACGTAACTGAGCATAATTTGTGGATTTTTATGACAGTGGTGCATATCAAATGCAAGAAATACTCAGCAAAAATGCAACATATATGTAAAAATGCTATTTTTTTCCCCCTTACCACAAACATTGACATAAATCGGTAAAAAAATGATGACAAGTTAAGGCACAATATACACCATAATAGATACCCTGGGGTATCTGCTTTATCAACTGGAAGCCCTTTGTGGGGTTATTTGAACAGTCACACTGCTATAATACCCTAAAATGAGACATAGGCCCATCAAATCCATCTAGTAAAATTCTAACTATAGAAACTGAAATAGCCTTGTCTCATATATAGCATTGTAGCTTTACAGAAAAGTGCCAAAGGCATACAATGGGGGTATTGTTATACTCAGCAGAGGTAGCTGAACACAATTTGGGGTTCTGTGCAGGAATAGCACACTCCAGCTTTTACGAAATACACATTACAAAAACTTTGTTATATGTGTATATGCCAAAATAGAGAAAAAACAAAATTTTACTCCAATATTTAGCAGAGATTGGCGAAGAAATGGTTACGTAACAAGTGTCAAACTAACCTTAGGACAATAGCCTGTGATTTCTACGTTATATAAATATATACTTTTGTGTGGCAATTTAGAAAAAGTAATTCAAAAATTTTTTTTTTAACCCCTTAAGGACTGGACTGTTTTTGCGATGTTGTACATTTGCGACCAGGCATATTTTTACACTTTTGTGGTGTTTGTGTTTGGCTGTAATTTTCCGCTTTCTCATTTACTGTTCCCATACAACTTATATATTGTTTTTTTCAGGACAAAAGGGGCTTTCTTTACATACCATTATTTATATAATCTCATGTATTTTAATTTAAAAAAAATAAAAAAATATGATGAAAAATTGAAAAAAATACATGTTTTTTGACTTTTACTTGAAACATCTTTTACTCATCTACAAAAGCGAATGAAAAAAACTTCTAAATAGATTCAAAATTTTGTCCTGAGTTTAAAAATACCTAGTGTTTACGTGCTTTTTTGCTTGTTTTTGCATGTTATAGGGCTATAGGTACAAGTAGGATATTGCGGTTTCAAAACATACATTTTTAAAATTTATCAATAGTGACATTGTAACACTATTATCTGTCATAAATCTCTGAATAACACCCCACATGTACATATTTTTTTTAAAGTAGACAACCCAGGGTATTCAATATGGGGTATGTCAGTCTTTTTTAGTAGCCACTTAGTCGAAAACACTGGCCAAAGTAAGCATTCATATTTGTTTGTGTGTGAAAAAAGTAAAAAAACTAAATTGAACGCTAATTTTGGCCAGTGTTTGTGACCAACTGGTTACTAAAAAAGACTGGACATACCCCATTTGCAATACCTTGGGTTGTCTTCTTCTGCAAATGGTATGCCATCATGGGGGTAATTCTCATTCCTGGGCTACCATACGCTCTCAAAGGCAACGTAACCAACTTGGCCATTTTCAATGTAAAAATATTTGACCCATATATTTGACCTCGTAACTTTCAAAAATGCTATAAAACCTGTACATGGGGGGTACTGTTTTACTCGGGAGACATCGCTGAACACAAATATTAGTGTTTAAAAACTGGAAAACGTATCACAACAATTATATCATCAGTAAAAGTGCTGTTTGTGTGTGAAAATGCAAAAAAAGTCACTTTCACTGACAATATCATCGCTGTGATATGTTTTACTGTTTTGAATCACTAATATTTGTGTTCAGCTAAGTCTCCCGAGTAAAACAGTACCCCCCATGTACAGGTTTTAGGGTGTCGTAGAACGTTACAGGGTAAAATACAGTGCTAGCAAATTAAATTCTCTGGAATTTCCGCCTGGGTTGGCAGGCAGGTCCCTCAAATTGCAATCAATAAAATTACTGAATTATGTAAAAATATTACATAAATACGCACGTAGAATTTAAATATATATGCATATTTATATATTTGAAGTCTACGTGTATATTTATATAATTATTTATGTAATTTTGTATATGGACATATGTATATTTCTTATTATTTTTATTTATTTTTATATACATAGATATATATACAAATTCATTCTAAGTGTATTTTGATATAAATATATATATATATTAATTTTAAAATACAGTTAGAATAAAATTTCATATAGCTATATAATTTTTTTTTAATTTTTTATTATTATTTAAAAAAAAAATTATTTAATTTAAATTACTTATTATTTATATTTTATAATAATATATATATACAATATATATAGTTATTATATATATTATATATATACGTGTGTAATTTAATTATAAGTGTATTTTTATATTAATATAAGTACATATTAATATAAAAATACACTTAGTATGACATATATATATATGATATATAGACATATATTATATAGATATAATATATGTCTATATATCATATATACACAAATATAATTTTTTTTTATTTTTAATTAACATTAACTTTATTTTTTTTATTGATTTTACACTAGCAGGGAGACTGCCTGTCAGCACAGACAGTCCCCCTGCAGGCAGACACTAGGACACCTATTGTGACCATGTGATCGCTGTGTTGAGCGATCACATGGCCACAGGGGTCCTAATTCAGTATGGGGAGACTGTCTGGGCTGCAGGCAGTCTCCCCACAACCGGAGCCACGCTGATCGCCGCCGGGGGAACGACGGCGATCAGGTAAGTAAATAGGACTGTTAGGACGGTTCAGGACCGTCATCGGTCCGCAATGGGAAAATCCCGATGACGGTCCTGAACCGTCCTGGGTCGGGAAGGGGTTAATATAATTAATGAGAATGTATCTATGTATATGTGACATAAAATTAAAGCCCTGTTTGCCCTCTGAAAAACGGTATATAATATGTGTTGTTGCAATAAATGACAGAGATGCAAATTGCGTTTGAACACAAACAGCAAAAAAGGCTTGTGTCCTTAAGGGGTTATTAAAAAAAAAAATACATTTAGTATGATGTTATATAAAAGAAGTGTGTGTATATATACATATTACATAGATATATACACACATTTATACATATATTATATTTTTTTTATATATATATATTTTATTTTTAATTTCTTTTTTTTTTTTTTTTCACTTAAGATTTTTATTTGACTTTTTCACCAATGGGGGACTGTCAGTTCAGTCCCCCTGCAGGCAGCACTTTTGTCAGGCAGTCCCCCTGTAGGCAGTACTATGGACGCTCACGGGGCCCTAATTTGCTGAAGGGAGACTGCCTGGGCTGTAAGACAGTCCCCCCCAGACACAGAGGAACATCAATCGCCGGCCGGGTAAGTAAGTGGGAATACCACGGACTTACTAGGCATGTCCGAGGGACCATTTTTGCGGTCGGGCAGGGGTTAATAAATATATATGTGTGTATATATAAATATATATATGTATGTATAGTTTAACCCCTTAAGGACTCAGCTTCAGAAGTTTGTCTTACGCTTAATGACACAAGCAATTTTTGCATTTTCTTGCTGTCTGCGTTCAATTGCAATTTGCATCTCTCTCATTTATTGCACCGATACATATTATATACTGTTTTTTTAAAGGACAGAAAGGGCTTTAATTTGATGTAATAAATAAATATATAATTTATTATTTAAAAAACAAAAAAGCACAAGGAGTAAAATAAACTTTTAATGTGGAGCGATTTTAGAATTTGTTATGTTTGTCTTAATAGCCATAAAAGAAAACAAAATTGCCACACAAAAGTATATATTTATATAAAGTAGACATCACAGGCTATTTACCTAAGGTTGTTTTTACACTTTCTATGTAGCTATTTTACTGCCAATCTCTGCTAAATATTTGAGTAAAATTGTGTTTGTTTTGTTTTTTTGGCACACAAACTTATAACAAAGACCTTCTCGTGTGTATTTTGTAAAGTTGGTGTGTGCTATTCCTGTACAAAACTTTATTTTGTGTTCAGCTACTTCTGCTGAGTACAACGATACCCCCATTGTATGTCTTTGGCACTTTTTCGTGAAGCAACAGTGCCATATAGGAGACCTGTCCATTTCAGTATATACAATAGAATTTTGAGAGACGGCTTTAAAGGACCACTATAGTGCCAGGAAAACATACTCGTTTTCCTGGCACTATAGTGCCCTGAGGGTGCCCCCACCCTCAGGGTCCCCCTCCCGCCCCGGCTCTGGAAAGGGGAAAGGGGTAAAAACTTACCTTTTTCCAGCGCTGGGCGGGGAGCTCTCTGCCTCCTCTCCTCCTCCGATCCTCCTCCTGGGCTGAATGCGCACGCGCGGCAAGAGCTGCGCGCGCATTCAGCCCGTCGCATAGGAAAGCATTTACAATGCTTTCCTATGGACGCTTGCGTGCTCTCACTGTGAAAATCACAGTGAGAAGCACGCAAGCGCCTCTAGTGGCTGTCAATGAGACAGCCACTAGAGGATTAGGGGGAAGGCTTAACCCATTCATAAACATAGCAGTTTCTCTGAAACTGCTATGTTTATAAAAAAAATGGGTTAACCCTAGAAGGACCTGGCACCCAGACCACTTCATTAAGCTGAAGTGGTCTGGGTGCCTAGAGTGGTCCTTTAATGGGCCTATTCTTCATTTTGGTTTTTTTTAGCAGTTTGACTGTTTAAAAAAAAAAAAAACCCCACAAAGGCCTACCATTTGTAAAAGTAGACACTCCAGGGTATCTCATATGGTGCATATAGTGCCTTAACATGCCCCCATTTTTTCACCAATATATGCCAAAGTATGTGGTAAAAAATAATTTTGGGCATTTTTTACATACGGATTACATTTTTGCTGGGCTTTTTATATATTTTATATGTGCCACTAAGTTCAAACCCCCCAAATTATGCTCAGCTAAGTCTTCTGAGTAAAACAATATGCCCAATGTATGACCTAGACACTATTTTGTGAAGTTACAGTGCTGTAAAAGAGACGTGACAAGTTCAGGTTTTTAAGTGTGAATTTTCATGGAGGGTTTTGATGCGTCCGTGTCCCACTTTGGAGCACTTGATCAGGCTACATATTACAACTACACCATAAAGGTATACCCAGGGGTGTATCCTGGTTTTGTGCTGCCCTAGACAGGACAAAACTCACGCCTCCCCCCACCACCCTATCCTTCCCCCCGCCCCACCTTCTAAATACACACACAAACACGCTCACTAACAGACACATAATCACTTGCAGACACACACATTCACTAACAGACACGCATACACTCTCACTAACAGACACACACATAGTAACACACTCCCTGACATACACACACTCACTAACAGACACACTCACTAACACACACAGACACACACTCACTAACAGATACACACTCACTCCCTAACACACTCACAGACACACACTCACTCCCTAACACACTCACACACACTAACACACTCACTTGTGTTTTTTTTTGTTTGTTTTTTTTTAAATTCAACCCCCCCTCCAGTCTCCTTACCTTTGTGAATGCTGGGGGGGCTGAATTCTTCCTCTCCCTGGGGGTCCAGTGGCTGCTGGGCTGTCGGGCGGGCACCGCAGAGTGATGCTGGGAGCTGGAATGTGACACTCTGCAGGCGGCGCACAAGGGAGCCGAGCAGAGAGCTCAGGGGGAAGTGCTCCCTCGCCAGCGCCGTCCGCATGGACTTTTACCTAGCCGCCCGCCTGCCTGGACTGTTAGCCGCAAGGCAAATACATCCCTGGGCATACCATTTCTTAAAGAACACATCCCAGGGTATTTCAAAAGGCATATTGGGATAATTTTTCCGCTAGCTTGTACCAAGTGTAGTGGTGGTAAGCGTTTTTTTTGCCTTTTTGACACACAAAGTGAGTTTGCACAGTATATTTTGCAAATCGTATGTGTGCTGTGCCCATGTCCCATTTTAGAGTATTTTTACCAGGCTATATAATCCAAATACCCCATAACCCCTTAAGGACCAAACTTCTGGAATAAAAGGGAATCATGACATGTCACACATGTCAGGTGTCCTTAACCATTTCTTAAAGAAGACATCCCAGGGTATTTCAAAAGGCATATTCTGAACCTTAGCGTGGGATAATTTTTCCGCTAGCTTGTACCAAGTGTAGTACTGATACGTCATATTCATGTCCTAGATCCCGCCCTTAGTGTACTGCCCCTTTGTCAATTATTACACTTATCTCTGTTCTCAATGAACAGAGAAGGGTGGGAGGAAATCTATTCGGTAGTTTTGTACACACAGGGGGAGGAGAGGCAAATAAGTATATTAACCCCTTATAACACATAAGGGGGGATTGGAAGACAGGTAAAATGCTTGTATAAAATATGTATATAGAAGCCTCTATTTCTAATCACTGTGCAGATTAAAGGGCAAACAGACACAAGTGGAGTGTGCAGCCTATTTACCTCCCAGGCTGCTAATTAACCGCAGCCAAACTGACGAACGGCTGGGTGGTCACCGTTCATATAGTCGAACACGTGGCGGCGGCCATCTTGTTTATTCGAACGTGTTCAGCGGTGTTTTGTTGTTGAGTTTATGGAACTCAAATCTTACCTTCTCTGGGACTTCAACTCTGCGACGGGAGTCGAACGGCACTTCAACATTGACTTTGTGCACGAACGGTCCCCGTTTGTGCATTCAAAGTAAACTTAGTGATTGGAAATAGACTGGCCGCACAGCCAAATTTTCTGGAACTGTTTTGGGCATGAAATCATGCGTGCGGTCGGTCAAAAGAGACTTCCATGGAATTTTGGAACCCCTGCTCTGATCTAGGTGATTTTTTGGATATGTTGTTCACCTAGATCAGGGCTATCCAGGGATGTAGGATATCTATATATTTATGGGGATATGTTGGAGTTTTGGGGTGTTTCTGCACTTTGGGTACTTTCTTCCTGTGGATAATTGAGTTGGTTCATTATCCACCTTAATTATATCACAGGCAGAGAGGAGGGATTGCTGACTGTATGTGGGAGTATTACAGTGATAATTATTGTTCCCATTGGTTTATGTTCCTTGTGTCCCTGTTCCATCAGGTCCAGGGGGTGTGCCTCTGGCCTGAAAAACTGTATAAAAATGCAAGCTGTTCTATAAACCTTCAGACCTTCTTACCCTCAACTCGCAACCTCGTCTCGTGTTGTAGGGAACTGCTATAATCACATTGGGGGTTGCTATACTCTGTATACTCCCCTGGGTTTTAATCACTAGCTCTTCTAAAAGCTGTTCCTGCTTCACTCTCTGAAGGAAGAGAGGTTCACCCACTGGAGCCTGGTCGTAGGTCCAGGGTGGGTAGGAAATGGCGAGACCCCAACCAAGCTGCGGCGGTTTGTGGGGTCTGCAGTGCTTATGGTGTCTGGTGTGGTGCTGATGGTCCTTGGTAAGCACTAGGAGCATCGATTGACGGAGAGTCTGTTACAGTATTTATATGTAAACTGTCCTGTACATTGATATTATATCAAATTAGAAGTTAACCAAGTTCAATCACACTTTTACCCTAATTTACTTGGATTTGTTTGTTTTTTTAAACTTAATTAGAAATTATTTTATGGGGAAAAAACCCAAAACCAATTTGTCAAAAAACATTACACTCTGCTTTTTAAAAGGCTCTGGTGCGAACATTTCTTGGGAGGTTTCACAATGTTGGGAAACTATCAAAGGGTTCCACACTAAATATTAATTGGGAACAGCTGGTGTAAGGTATGTGTCTGGGCTCTCTGGCTCCTTTCCCCCCTCATACCCTTGTGCTGGCTGCAGTACTCACACAGCTCGGCACTTACAATGGCGGCAGGTGGCGCTTTACCATCAGGTGTCTGCCGCCATGCTCACATTGTCCCACACTCCCTTTCCTAATAACATCCTTCTGATGCTTTATGTCCAGCTCTCTGGACTTCAACAATGGAGGCAGATACTGCTTCACCATGAAGTGCCTGCCGCCGAGATGACCGGCTCCTTCTCCACTCCCTTATAGCAGCGACTGCTGCATTTTTTTCACCAAAACTGATAGCAGGCACCACGTTTACTAGATGCCTGCAGCCATGCTATGTTTCTCCCCGGCCCGCGCCCTCTCTGGGTGTCTGTCTCATTAAGTCAGGCACCCTTCAACCACCAGGTGCCAACTATAATAAGATTAATAAGAGCCTACATGTATTGTGGCCGGTGGCAGTACATGGTGACGGGCACCGCTCCAACAGTTGGTATCTGTCACTAAAGCCATTGGGCAAGATGCTTAATTTAGTTATAAAATTTTCTCCCGAGTAGAATCTCCTCATGTCTTAGATATTTTGTAACAAGAAATTTAAATGCAAGGTATCTGTTTTAATATATTTTTTATTATTAAATAGATTTCTATTTCATTTTACGGTAAAAAAAAAATCTCTAAAAGTAACCCTTTGGGGGCATCTTTTGGCTCAATTTTGTATTACACTTGTAATTTGCATTTAGATTAAAAATAGTCTGTTTCACTCATTAATAGAAATATGTCTATATGGTTAATTCCCTATATATCGGATAGTAGTTGTTTCATATTATTTTTATTCATGATTAAAATAATTTAGAGGCAGAGTTAAGTCAAAGTGTTTAGTCTGGTGCCCCACCAACTTGAAAAGTCACCATCCACAACTGGTATGTGATTGGATGGATGGATGAATGTGAGTAGTTTTGGGTATAACTGTATGGTAATTATGACTAGGTGGGTAGTTGGATGGCAATAAGTGCATGGTGGGTGGTGTTAGCTGACAGGTTACTATCTGACTGGGTGCAAAGGGAAATATGACTGTTTCGGAGTTTGTGGCTGGTTGGGTGGCTGAATAGCAATGCATATGTAGGAGCATATATGTGTGTTAGTGACTGCATCTGAATGATGCATGCATTTGTGTAGAGTGCTAGTTTGTGAATTTAGTGCTGTGTTTTTATAGCGTGCCAGTGTTTATGCAGGAGCATATTTGTGTTCATGAATAGTTTCTTGGTGTGCCTGTGCACTGTGTTTCCAATTCCCATTTGCCCCTCTTTATCTTTCCATCAATTTCTCCCTCACTTTTTTTCCACCTTCCCCAAGTTATGCCTCCTTTTCTCCAATTGTTCCCATCTTCTCGTTCCTTCTCTGTCCTCACTTGTTCCCACTGCCCTCACTTGTGCCCTTTTTCTTTTCCCCTACCCTCACTTGTACCCCTCTTCCCCATCACCTTCTGTTGGCTGTTTATGTGGTTCAGATTGACGTTCATATTTGTACCCATCAAGTCATCAAGGAGAAGGCTAGGAAAACCTTTCTACAGCTAGCTCCTTGGTTCTCGTATGTGGTTACTAACCCTTCAACTTCTACTGACACTGCCCAAGCTCTCTCAAATGAGTAACTCATACACCTAGTCCTGACATGTCTGAGGAGAAACACTATAGGAATAGGGAAGGTTTTAGTCTGTGTATGTCATAACGGCTTCTTAGGATTATCTACCTATCAGGCAGGAAAACACCCACCTTGGGTGCAAACACTTTGTTCCCTAAGGAATCTAGACTTCTTTTCCTATTCTGTCAGACAGCAATGGCATTACACTCAAGCTATTTTGGACTCTGGCCCACTGAAACCTTTATAGTCTCCAAGTTTATCTACCAATGTATCCTTGTCCAATACAGAGAAACAATTGGCATTTGAGGCTATATATGGTAGGCCTGTCTGCAATACCGTTAGTGTATTTTTGTGAGTGTTTTGCATTCAGAAGAAATCAATTTTCTTCCTTCTGACCAATAGTTCTGGGTTTCCTTTGCCATACTAAACATAACACCATCTATCCTTAGGCTCTAATCAGTGGATTCATGCCCTGATAAGAGAAGTAGGCAAACTACCAACCCATCGTCCCTATGACTGCACTAATAATTTCTTCCCTGGAGTTAGTTCTCTTAGAGACAGAAGTAAATTCTATCCAAACAAAACTATAGTGCTCTGTTTCCAAAACTCTAAGCAAGGGTTTTATATGCAAGTGATCTTCTCTAGCAGGTGCAGGGATTTTCTGTGTACAAAATAAAGGAATGGGGAGATAATGCCTATCCATTGATTATCAGGGTCTAAATAAGATCACATGCCCCATTCAACTTATCACTGAGTTATTTGACAGGATAAAGTGATCCAAGTTGTTGACTAAGATCTCAGAGGAGCCTACAAGCAAGTGAGAATTAAGGAAGGCAATGAATGGAATATGGCCTTTAAAAGTCACAATGGGCATTACGATTATGCAGTGAAGCCTTTCAGTCCTTGCAATGTCCCTGCCATCTTTCAAGCATTCGTCAATGATATGCCTAGTGATTTAATTTTTTTCATTCTTATGTGATAGTTTATTTGGACAATATCTTACCTATTCCACAAACTTTGAGACTCAACACCAACATATACGCCAAATCTTCATTAGGTTGTTAGAGAATAGGTTATAGTACAAACTAGAAAAAAGCCTTTTTGATATTATCTCCCCTTCCCAACCAGTTAACAGTTGTATGAGATGGACCTCTTCCGAGGTTTATAGTGTTCGTTAACTACTACCAGAGATTTATTGTGGGCTTTTTTTTTATATATATATTAGTTAGGACATCGGCAGTAGAGAAATATTGGCCATAGTTCTCTTCTTAAGGAATGGATACAGCTGCTCAAGAAGTTGCTCTGTCCTTATCCTCACTGATTATAAGAACCTAATATACATCAGTGAGACAAAGACCTTGTCCTCCCAACAAGCCAGATGGTTTCTATTCTTATCCAGAGTAAACTACAATATTACCTATCATTCGAGCATCAGGAATGGAAAGGCAGATAGATACTTTATCCCCAAAACTCAGGCCTTGACGAAGTGGAAAAAAAAAACAAATTTTATTTTGGCCGCCACATCCTCTTAACCCCTTAAGGACACATGACAAGTGTGACATGTCATGATTCCCTTTTATTCCAGAAGTTTGGTCCTTAAGGGGTTAAAATCCATGAAAGAAAACAACTAGGCTGCACAAGCAAGTAAACTCAGCACCACCCTTCCCAGGGGGCTATTTGTACTCAAACCATTCCTGAAAACAACTGTTAGAGCAGGCTTCCCCAAACTCCAGCCCTCCAAATGTTGCTGAACTACAACTCTCATGATTCTCAGCCTATTGCATTCATAGAATCATGGGAGTTGTAGTTCAGCAAATCTGGAGGGCTGGAGTTTGAGGAAGCCTGGAATAGAATGTTCATGCTTCGAGGTTTACCAGACACATAGACACAAACAAGACAACCTCTGTACTTTCAAGGGAATTTTGGTGGCCAGAATTATTTTGTTGCTGCCTGTTCCTCCTGTATAGATACATACATACACTATACTTCAGTTTATATTTTGAAAACATTTGGATTTGGAATTTTACAAGCAGCCCCTATGGGAGAAGATGACTCAGCCAATGGCACCCCAGTTGAGTTTGATGGTTTCAGTAGTTTATTTTTCACTCTGGCAGTTGGAGTTCAGTTCATGTATGGCCATTAAATGGTTTCCTCTTTTATTATTAAGAACCAGACTTCACACAGATTAAGAGCAACCACACTGTCTTTTATTCCACCACGAGCGGACGGTAACATCTGTATCCTCTATGCGCACGGGTGCAATCCAGCACACTGCGCTCTACTCCGACGCCAATACTCAAAGGCCTCCCACATAGAAGAACGATCGCAGAGGGAGACCAACTATACGCACATAACGCTACACAGTGTCACGACGGAACCCTCTGGCAGGCAGCCAGCCAGTAGTAACTATTGCTGTATCACCCAGTATCCAGCTTCTCTACAAACTACCAGCAGGATGCCAGCATCTATTCTGCCGAATTAGCAAGCTGCCAGCTACCTTATAAGGTTGGACTTTCTCCTTTTTTTCAGCACGCTGGTTTTTTCTGTAACTTCATTTTTTATTCTCACATTTTGCTCTCATTTTTATTTATTTTTTCATTTTTATGTTTTATAACATTTTTACCTTCTAAAACTTGATATAGTCCCTTTTCTGGCTATACCTACAAAAGAGTGTGTACACTCAGCACTAGTATTAAATATCATTTTATCTATTTCACTTTGTTTTTGTATTTTATATACATTTTTATATTGCACAGAAGACCAAATAAATGTTTAATATGTTTACTACTATTATGTGATTAGTGTGTGTATTTTTCTGCGCTACCTTACTTACTCTCATGATATTATTTTACCTGAACCAACATAGAAGTATGTAATAGCTCTGCTATGCTGTTTTGTATTTGTTACCATGTATAAGGGACATTTGCAAGTTATTCCTTTTACAAAGGGAAACAATATCAGTACAGTAGTTCCCATTTTTACCACTGGCAATATATAATTTTTTTCATAACATCATCTGCTGGGATGCTGTCCTATGTGACCCTATGGACTGTCTGACCCTTTCCCCTGACAATGGAAAACAAATACAGACATACCCTACTTTTAAGTTCACAATGGGACCAGAGCATGTATGTAAAAACGAAAATGTACTTAAAGTGTAGCAATACCTTGTTTCACTTCCCAATGCATGTTCTGCATTGCAATACTCATTTACATGCATACCTGATACTGCAACTGCAGATTTCCAGTGATACTGCAACTGCAGATTCAGTGATTTCCAGTGGGCTTTTATTCAGTTAAAACAAACAGTAAAAAGAAAAATCTCATTCCAGTTGTACCATTTATCTTTAATGTTTTACTCATCTGACAACCTTAAACTGGGAGGAAAAGTAAAATAAACCTGCCCACTGGGCCATTTTCTGTCAATACAGTGCCAATTTGTATTTATTAGCAGCTTATTCGCACCATTTGTTTAGAAACACCTCTTCATCACTTTGAGGATTCAAAGATAAACCATAAATGCTTAGAGTTGTGGCTAATGCAGCTAAGCTGCTAAGTCATAGTTATAGAAAACGGCAGGGTAAACCCTTTCACTGGATTGCGCCGATTGCAGAATATGTACAATGTATGGGTAGAAAATATATATATATATTCAGCTAGGAGTAGACATTATACATTTGAGATGATTAACCTGTGCCATGTCAGAAGGTGTGAAAAGTTCTTGCCCCAAAGACACTGAACTGAGCTGCTCCTGGCGAGAATAGAACCTTCCATTTCCTGTTCACTCGCGGACAGAAGAGGCACGGGAATGTCTGTACTTGCGAGGCACCTTTTAAGTACACTCGCGGGTATGTCTGTACCTGCAGGTGTATGTAAAGTGGGGTATGCCTGTATTGCCATTTTGAAGAAACTGCAATGTTTACATTTTGGCTATACTCTAGTGGCAGCCACCAGATGCACTTTCTTATTCTTCACATTCAAGGTCATCACACAAAATAATAATGTTGAACAAATCCATGGCTATATATATATATATATATATATAATCATTACTTCGGCCAAAAATCATTCAGAGGAGTCTGACCTGGCATTGGAATAAAGGCAAGGGTTTTTTTTTATTTTTTTGGTTTTGTTTTTTTTAATCAAAAGATGTGCCTCCTTTAATTATTTTAGTTGGAGATTGTATTCTGTTCCAGTGGCTTCATGTACCATAATTTCTTGTAGGGAAATCTCTATCTTGAGTAATTATAATGCTCTATGTTTGGTACTGGATTTATCTTTTATGTGCGTTACCAGAGGTAGGTAGCTCTTGCTATTATTTACTTCTAGCAGATTTATGCTTATTTATTTTTCAATTGTTTTAGAAAAGTTCCTGAACCCCAAGATCACTATTGATCTTTATATTTTTTCACACACACAAAAAAAAAGTTTTGTCAAACATGTATCTAGGCTTCCAATGTATGGGGTGGAAATGGAGGGTATATTTGCAACCAGTAAGGGTTTTGGCCCTCTTTGTCTTCAACCCCTTCATGATGGATAATTTTACTGGACTCTCAATTTTCTTGGATGGGGTTTAACACATGACATTACGACAATGACTTTGATCTTGTGGGGTTTACAATGTCCAGTTTAATTTGGGTTTTATAGTAAAAACTATTACAAAGGGATATGAATGTAATTGAGTATAGTCAATAGCTGCTGTCACGTTCCTACCTGTATTCAAAGTTTCATAGGGCCGCTATATCTGTAACCTTACATACAAATCAGCCATAACACTAAAACCACCTGACTAATATGTTCCTGCTAAAACAGCTCTGATGCGTTGAGGCATGGACTTCACAAGACCTATGAACATATCCTTTGCAATATGGCACCAAGACTTAAGACTGAAAGGATCTGCAGCTAAAGTTTCGAGGTTGGGCTTCCATGGATTGAATATGTTGTTCCAGTACTTCCCACATGCTCAATCGAATTAATATCTGGGGGATTTGGAGGCCAAAGCAACAAACACCTTGAACTCTTTGTCACGTTCCTCAAACAAACCCTGATCAATTTTTGCAGTGGAGTGGCTGAAAGAGGCCACTGCCATCAGGGAACACCAGTGTCATGAAGGGATGTACGTGGTCTGTTACAATCTCTAGGTAGTTGGTATGTGTCAAAGTAACATCCACATGAATAGCAGGACCCAAAGTTCTATCATGACCAGCATTATTACATTTTTCAGCAATTTGAGCTACAGTAGCTCTTCTGTGTGATGAGACAAGACGGTATTGCCTTCGCTCCCCATGTGCATAAATGAGCCTTGGGCGGCCATGACCCCGATGCCAGTTGTACTTCCTTGTACCACTTTTGGTAGATACTATCCACTACATAATAGGAACACCCCAAAAGCCATTTTGGAGATGATCTGACACAGTCATCTAGCCATCACTATTTGGCCCTTGTCAGTCACTCAGATCTCTTTGCTTGCCCATTTTTCCAGCTTCCAACACATGAAGTCCAAGGAGGAAATCATAGAGCCAGGATAAGGACTTAACATGTGAGTCTTCTAATATGGATTATTTGAGAAACTAAAGTCATCATATACTACACCAGGATGTGTGATTTGTTTTGTTTTTTTAATTCTTGCACGTGTTTCCAATTGACACCTAAATTATCCAATATTGTTGATGTACCAATCTTCATTTTATACTGTTTGTCAACCAATTTTAGTTGCACAGAACAAAGTTTAATTTACCATAAGTGCTTCACCATTAGTAGGTTCTTTTAATGAGATTGTTACCACTTTGCTAGGAATCCTGGGGCAAAAATGAGTTAGTCATAATTTAACTAATCTGTATAGCATATAATTAGCCATGCCTTTTCTTAATTGGGGCCCTCTCTCGCAACCACATGTTTTTTGCCTTTTACTTCAATTCAGTTATATTTTTTTGGTTTTCTAGAAGAGAATAAAATAACAATTTAATTATTTTTTTCAAATATTGAGTATTTAAGACATGTTTTACCACAGCAGTTGTATGGAGTTTTTTAACCTATGGCAAGATTCTCCCATTGGGTTTTTCAATAAAAGGTACATGTTGCTTGCTAGTTTTGGCCACTGCCTTAAATACATTGGTTTTCTCACCAATATTGTGGCTAGTGGACTACAGGTTGTGTGTTCGTTATGTAAGAGTAATACAGAAAATTGTGTAATGCACCATTGAGTGAAACTGCAAACACAAACAAGTCACAAATAATTATGAACAGTGAATGCATTTTGTTTATTTGAGAAGGAAGATCTGAGTGCCAAACAAAGTTGGCAACTGTATTGTTTACAACAACAACAAAAAACACTGTAGCCTCCAGCAGAATACAAAAATACACATCTCAGTGACTTCCATACAATAAATATGTAATCAATGCATTCAACAAGAAAAAAGGCACAGAAAAAACTGGTCACTTAGTAGTCATAAAAATTACTAACTACATTAACAAAGCCACCCAATTTCTGTACAGGGAATTGTAACATTATATTCCAAAGGTGAAAACACAAAAAACATTTGAATTTTTGTAATTTCAATAGTATGCAATAAATACCTTAAAAGTTGTATATATTAAAAAATAAAAACTGCCATTGTAAACAGTATGTAAACAAACATAACTCACTTTTTATAAACATCATCATAGGAAAGCTGAAAAAGTACAACCTTTGCTGTCTGTAAATACACATTGATATCAAATCTGCTGGGCAGTTGTAGGAGGAGGGTATTTTCTAAAATTCTACCTAAACAAAATCTGTGTAGAAATAAAAACCTTTGCAAGCCAGAGAGGTGTACAAGCAATAACCCGTTTTACCTTCTGACGCACAAAGAGCTGACCAACCATAAAAGTTGTTGAAATTAATGTTATGACCATTCAGACTATATTTTCACCATTTCCTTGTGTATTGCACAGATCATTTTCAAGAATACCATTCTCTTGAAGACAGATTTAAAAAAAAAAAAAAAAAAACACTGCAAAGCACTGGGTTAACACACAATCAACGCTAAAGGGAAGTCTAGTTGGCAATAAGAAAAGAAAACAGTCCACAGTAAGTTGGTTGGTTTGTGTGGTAAAACTCAGGCGAATCGTTATTATGAACGGAGCACCATTTTGTTTGTTTGTTTTTCTCACTTTACCTGTTTTGTGTTGGGAAAAAAAAAAATAAAAGGTGGACAGTTTTCCCACTTTCACATCAGCTCTTGCAATAACACCCAACTTAAATCCATTGACATACACTGTAACCAGCTTATACTACCCAGTACAATGGTGGAATTACCTTTTCATGGGAAGAATTAAAAAAAAAAACATAGTTCTTTATAGAAAATACCAGTGAAATAGATTTAAATTGTGGAAAGTCTAAGAGAGCTAGTAATCTCCCAATGACTGGCTGAGAATTCCACAAACTCTCTGGATCAAACTAACGGTAAGTCTACCGACTGTCCTTAAGAAATACAAACCCCTTTGCCAACCAATAAAACATACACTTCTGGCTAATAACTCACTTTTCTTGCCATGCTTTATATAATGAAGTCACAGGAGGATAGTGTGCCATCTACTTTTTGTACATTATCCCAAGTACAATTTGGCTTTGTTTAAAATATGGTTTTAAATATTTTATGTTTAATTATATATTAATCTAAAATAAAATTAAAAAAAACAAAACAAACATGTTTACTAAACACTTTCCCCAATTTACAGCTAAAATAACCTAGGAAGAACTACCACGTCACTTGTATATGTGTTTTAACATACACATTCCACAAATATCCAGAATTGTAAATATTAATATAACAGTCATGATAGTTTGAAATTTTACTAGCTATAAATAAAATTGATATATTTATGTATGGTACACAAACATTTCTATAACGGTGTGTGTGTTGATTAAAAGTTTGTAATTTAAATATGATGCAAATACAGAATAAAACCATATACAACTAAAGTAGATAGAAATGACTCTCAGTATTTCTATACTGTGTATGTTGGAAGTCCCGATAAAGATTACTTCTTTACTGAAATCTATACAGAATGGAATGTCTAAATATCACAATCTAAATCAGTAGGTTTGTGTTTAGAGGGAAAATAAAAAAATAACGCATTGCTACAATTTGGTTACTGGGTGTTAAAATTGCATAAATATCAAGGCCTTTATTTTTTAAACAGCATGGCATTTTCATTTATAATGTCAATGTAATTCAGTAAATGAAGTAATAATTAGGTTTAAAAAATATCAATTTATGTTGTGTTTCGTCAATAAAAAAAATCCTTTCAATGAATTTGCTGCAATGTGCACAAAACAATTCAATATCAAGATTTAACATAAAAAGTAAAGATAAATTTCAGCGATGGCTTTTGAAATAGTTATGTAACTATTTACCCAACTTTTTAAAAATACAGGCTTTGTATAACACTATAGAGGCCTTGATGTTGCATGCGAGAACATTAGTATGTGTAATCCAAATATTAAAAGTTATGTCATCGTATTTTCTGTGAAAGCATTGTGGTATATTGCATAGTAAGGCTGCAGGGAAATGTGGCATTTATACAATGCGGTGTTCACATTTTATTTCTTTAGTATTTTACACATCTAATACTAAGATATTTTTCTTTGAGTAGGTGCTCAAGAGTAATTCCCTTCCTCGGGGACACGGTCTCCTAACTAAAGTGTAGCGGTGACCACAATAATAGACTCTTTAGTTAAATGAATGTAATGACCTAAACAGCCTATGCCATGAGCTGGGTTTTTTTTTTTTTTGGTTTATTTTCAATCATTCAGTGCAATGGTTTAGATATTTTTCTATACAAGATTAGAGAACATTTTACCTTCACATAGATAAGGTCACAATACATGGATGGTAGTAAATTTCTATATCTATAGCTAAAGACGATACATTGGAACTTACTCTGTAGAAAAATCTGAATTAATTGTCCCCCAAATATTAATCGATGTAGTACAACTGTAAGGGTAACCCGGAATAATTTTCACAACTATTTTAATCTTAAACTAAGTTTCCTTAGAGAAATGTGTGTAAAATGGCTTTGTTTCACATGCCAAGAAACCATTTCCAGTGAGGTGTAAGTTACGGATTGCAGCACAATATTATCAGAACAGCAATAAGAATGACCCTGTACTGCATTTAGAAGGGATACTCACCACAGACTGAATTACCGAGCGGTGCACTAAAGCTTTAAAGGAGGGCATATTGCCCTTATACAAACTGTCTTAAATTAAAGCATATATTATAAAAAGAGCTACATTTCAATATAAAAGTGTGCAGCATCATAGCTTATGAAGACATGCCTCCCGCATGGTTCTTAGTGCTGTTGTAGTTTGTAGACCAGCCATCATTAATACATGTAATACATAGAACCCCCACCTTCCCAAAATTACTCATATAAGATTTACTTAGATATGCTTAGACTAAAATCAGTAAGCAGTTTTTAGAAGATTTTAAACAGAAATGTAGGAAAATGTTTTTTTAGGAAACTGATATTAAATTACAGTAAGAAAGACTAAATGCTTTTTCATTTTTAAAATCTACAAGTGGATTTACTATACTCATAACCTTGCTTTAAATATACAGCCTTAAGAAGTTATGGTTTCATCCACTGACTGTGACCTTGTCATCCTGTAAATCAAACATGCGCAATTCAAGCCTTATATATAGGTAAAATTCTGCATATCTGAAACTGTAAAATAAAAAGATTATGTCAAACAAAAACCATTTGCCCAATTTGTTCTGATCATTACAAGACCTATATTTGTTCTTAATAGAACCCTTATATGCACCCTGGGCGTTCTTAAAATCATTGACTGTGTTGGACTTTACTAAATTCACTGGAAGAGTCTTCCAGGTATCTGCTACACTTTCAATGAAGTAATATTTTCTAATTTAACCAATACAGTTGTAATTTGCTTCATTTTTTGTATCTATTTTAACTAATTTATGTTAAGACTATAAGATGTTGCACTGATTTGTTTGGTGTAGAAAAAGCAAATCACAGTAAGTAATTATAACCGTAAGGCATGGATTCACAAATCTAGTTATATATCTTATCTTGGTCCTTTTGTTTAAAATGCAGTGATGATAATAATGATGCAATTGAATGTCTTTGGGATTATAACCAATTGAAGGAGCACGAGTTAAAGAATCGGATTAAATATCCAGTACGTAGATGATACATCAAGTGATCAGTTTTTAACTTGCTTATGCCAATAGTCATGTTGGAAAAAGTAGTACTGATGGATGTTCTACAACAGGCCACAATTTATGGATCATCTAACTCCTCACCTGCCCCTTTTGTCTCTCCCCTACAGTCCACTGCATGCTCCTCTAAATTTTGCACCCAGGCTGAATTTCTGTACTCCCTCATAATTTTAGGAGCTCGTCAGCGGCTGTCTGGCTGCCATCAACAATGGCATTAAACAAAAAAGCAGGCACCAGCAAATTAAAGCTCTGTTGAGATCGCAGAATTCACACAACTCAAGTTAACAGCCTGGGTACCCCCAGAAAGGTGTACTGATTTATAGGAGATATAGTTTCTATTACTTCCCCATACATGTAAATGTGCAGTGATCACATTTTCAATGAACAGCCACTACTTTTTTTTTTTTTTTTTTGTAGTGACAAGTAAATTGTAGTCCAGGCCTGTGGTATAGTACTTCCTTGTATTCTTATCAGTCCTATTATTGCTACATTTGTACTGATTTTTGTAAAAATATTCAATAAACGTGCAATTATTACACACACACACAAAAATAATATACTTGGCTAATGAGTCTGAAGTGACACGTCAAGGAAACCTTGAGAATGTATTACTTGATAATTTGAGCACTGATCATCATGAGGCATATAATCCAAAATAATCCCATCAACTACTTGTTATAGGGAGAAGACTGCTCTATACAGGAAGCAGACAAAGAAATATCTCTCTAACCTTTTGTAAAATGGCACATATCCCTACTGTTTTATCAATAGTTAATATGGCCCAAAAGGTATGCTGGGAATCATTTCTGTCCAATAAATTCTGAGAACAGCATGCACAGCATGGTGCCTCCGCTTGTATTAAACAGACTGCCCAAACTATCCTTATTAATGTGCCAGCAGTTTCCAAGTCTGGGAATGAACATTATGTTAAAAACTAATACGTACACAAATAAGGGGTATTTTGATTTTGACATTAAAAACATACTAGCCTAGAACAAATCAATTATGATTTGCCTACAAATATCACATAATTTATATCTGTTTTTTTAAACCGGGACCGCTAGAGGAACCAGAGATAAATAACTAATTTATGTCCAAAACGCACCCATATGATGATTTTTTTTTTTTTGCGGTAAAAAGCATCTATTGATTAAAAACCCTAAAAGTTAAACTATTTGTGGGAATGCTGGAATCCTTATTTTCTATGTTATATATTCTTCAGTGCTAAAATAACTAAAAAGATTTGCAGTTCCAGGGTCAATTTAGAATTCAAATAAGGGATTTATGCATAGTAGGTTTAAAGTTATGAGCTTCTCAAGCACTTAAATATATTATAGATACATGTTTACAACTGTAATAATTTTTTTTTTTAAATGCTTTCATTATGAAAGCTAAAATTGCAATCGCCTTTCAATCACTTGCTACATCAGAAAACTGCAACATATTCGCCTAAATAAAGAGGTCAGGATGGACTAAAAAAATTGGCCTACCACATGTCTGTTATTGTTCTGTGCCACAGTATGTAACTTTGCAAAGGAGGTACGAATGCGTGTTTAGTCACCAGAACCACTACAGCTTAATGTAAGTGTTCTGGTGTCTATAGCCTATCCCTGCACTGTAAACACTGCCTTTTCAGAGAGAGAAAATGAACTATTTACATTGCTGTCTAGTAACACCTCTAGGGACAGTCACTCAGCTGGTCACTATAGGAGCTTGGAGACGCTGAGTATTCCCCATAGATATGCAATGATTCAATGCATTGCTATGAGGAGATGCCGAATGGCCTGCGTGACGTTTAGACATGCAACCACGCTACATTCTTCCAATACTTTCCTAAGGGATTTATGATCTCAGTCATGGAGGTGGAGCCAGCCACAGTGAACAGATATTTGTATTCCTGACACTATAATGTTCCTTTAAATATTGGGAGAAGACATTTGAACCGACATCACTAATTTAAGTGTAATTTTGCCTTGAATGGGAAATTCAGTGTGTTAGTAATAAATCCCAGAATTAAGGCACATCTGCAATAGAAAGAAGGGCTAACCGGTAGACTAGAACCATGCAATAATTCAGCACAAATGCAATACTAAACCTAGCAATATAAATGGCTTGATAATCTTGATGCGGTGGGTAATTATTTACTAAAAACAGTGAAATGTAAACTGAAAACTAAATTTAAGCCAAAAACCACCAATCTGTGAATTAATGTATGTTGAAGATATTTTTTTTTCACAACTTGACGATACACCACTATTTACTACTAATCTTATAAAAGTATAATTTGGGACTGAATCGCAAGGCCAAAATATTTTAGTTTACAGCACTTATTCAAAATGCATTAAATAGGTTTCGTTTTATGTCAATATGTTGTTTTTATTATTACTTTAGAATATGCAAAGCTTATCAGTAGACTCTGCTCTGATATGATCTCTGGTACAATCAGATGCTTCTAATAAGTAGGAAGTGTCTTTACTGGCCCGCAGGTTTTTCCCCACCAGTAGAATGTTCCTGTTCATGAGTTTTAATATGGACTTCAATTAAAACAAAGTATTTTATCAGGAATGTATGCATTTGTGATTTTGGATTGGTTCTTCAGTTAAACCATTTTGCCTACTGATAAACCTTACAGCAACATATTGAGAAATCAGGGTTTAAAACAAGACAACTTGCTCACCTTTAGTTTTCTACATTTATCTTTCACTGCAGTTACTGTTTAGCATCTCTTTAATGAGTACCGCAGATTGTTAATGACATGGAACCGATGACATCAAGGGTTGCATCGAAAATAACCACTCAAACACCTGTAAGGTGCTTTATGTTAGATAAATCTCATAATTCGCAAAAAAAACATGTATCTTACAGGTTCTGTATGGTTCCTTTCTTTGTACTTATTCTGTATTTAATTATGTTGCTTTTCCAGCTAGATGACTGTAGAAAGACAATATTTTATATAAACCCCCAAACGCCAGTAAATTGTACAAATTGATGTGTATATAGCAGTTTAAAGTGAAACCATCCATGACAGGGTCACTTTAACAGAGCTGCTCTCAATGCTGTTAAAATATTATTTATCACACTGAGAAATTATATATTGGATTGTTTTGGGAGCTGTTAAAATCTTGCTTATCTGTCGCCCCTCGCTCCAGTGCCAGCCTCCTTGAGTGTCTGCTCGAAGCAGGGCTGACACCAACATGCTGTATTTACTGCCAGCGCATCAGTGTCAGAGTGCCCCCTACTTTTCCAGAAAGTACAGGTCAAATGTCTCAGACTGATATATGGAAAAGGAACCAACATTTCAAGGAGCTTTAAATGGACATCTATACATTTGCTAGGTGTTCAATTGCACAATATACCGATTTAATCCTCTTTAAAATAAACCTAATTAGTGTGTACCATGACCAGAACACTTTAAACTTAATTTAAAAAAAAAAAAATTCAAATAAAAAAAATACAACCCCCCTTGTAAAAAACAAAAACAAAAAAACATACCTGAATTTCCTGAGAGTGGTAAAAAATTAATTTAAAAAAAAAATAGTCATCTTAAAACTTGTCTTCTGGGTACAAAAATGTATTGGCATTGTATTTTACAGTGAAAAATCTTAATTTAAAAATCAGAGTGGACTTTAGTTGGAACGGTCACCATATTTTTGTAAACATGTATATTCATTTTAATATGAATGTGGTAAGTTTTACTCAGTGTGGGCATTCATTAATTTAGCTCTTTTGGTAAAACAGGCCCTTTTGATTTATTTTCCTCTTGGCTGATATGTGGAAAATGCGTTGGGGTTCCTTATCTGCCTAGCCTTCACATAATATTCAAAACTAAATCCTGTCCGGTTATTAGCGGTCAGACTAATGACAAAACAAAGTAGAGGGAATTTGCAACTATTATGTTTGTACATGATAAGAGTATGCATCCCAGGCATAAATAAATAAAAAAAAATAAAAAATAATAATAAGGCAGCCCAAATAGCATACCCACCACCGCTGTTGTAGACATTCAATTACCAAGATGCTTTGCCAGCCTTGAACCAAGCAAATGATTGTAGGAGTTATATTTCTCCAAACCATCTTGGAATCTACCTTATGGCCACCCCTCTCATAAGGCATTGGGAAATAAATGGTTCATTTGAGTTTTCCACCCCCTCCCAAACAAATAATTGTGAGGTAATCAGCTTTTAAAATTGTTTTCTGAGAAGCACTATTACTATGTTAATTAAAAAGATATCGACTAGCTACAATAAATAAGTCTAACATACATAATGCACATTATTTTCTGAATATACATGGCACATAAAGCTATGTGTTTTACATCCACAAATCCCTTGCCACAAAACACGTTCATGCAAAAATATACACCACGGAATTGAAAAGTGCTTCTAACCCTTTCTAGTGCGGGAGTGAAGAAGACCACCTCTCCTCTGGCACTCTCAAAGGGTTAAAATAATAATAATATAAAACCAAAACACCCCAGACACAACATTTCAGTAGTAATAAATTAAACCGTATTAAAATATAAAAATTGTTCAAGTTTTTTTTTTCTTTTAGGATTTGTTTTAGAATCAGTTATATCATGCAAGTACAATACAACCCAAGCTGGTATTCCATGCATTATAGATTGCATTCCTTTTATACAAAGCGTTATCTTCAATTATATTCCTTGGCGAGTGAATGAGCCAACCCTGAGGCAAAGGAAAAAGAAGGCTGCAACCAAGTGAGCCTTTATCACACCTGTATTTTGGCCTTCCTTTGGAAGGAAGCACAAGCCCCATTCGAGCCAGCCTAATCACTTGTTGCCAATGTTATGTTAGAATAGACTGAAGATGGTAATTTTACTAGGCTGCTGCCACTAGAAGATCTAGCCACCACTTTGTCTTTTCAGTATAAGCCAAAAGATTTCGGATGGATAGATCCAAACTTGTCAAAATGGCTTTGTGAACTTAACTACTTATTTTGGCACAAACTGTAAATTCTTAAACCAAGCTTGCAATACTTGTGACTTCTTACACTCCAGCTGTATAACAGTGCTTGCTTTTTCATACAGTAAACTAAAGGACAGTGTATTGCCCCAACAGCTTTGAACATCTGAAAAAGCCTCGTCCGTGCTTTGCTGGAATATCACCAGAGCCGTCACACCTCGGAGAAAGATGCGTTCTTGCCGAGTTCCTTAATTCCCTGCAGAATTCGCTTCATATGACCCACTTTCATTATCCCCAGATCCTGAAAGATACACATATAAGTGAACACTTATGGGAAAACCTAACAAAAAGAAACAAAACAACTGAAATTAACCAAAACATAGGGTGAGAATTCAAAGTGATTTTTTAATTTAAGGTAAAAATAGCTGAAATGGAATAATTCTAAGTCAGATATGCTTTCAGCTTGGTTGCTCTGTCCTTAAATTTGAAATTCACTTTGAATTTGCACTTAAGTGAATAGCCCTGACAGTATTGGCAAACAAACACCAAACTTAACTATTAAGTCCGTAATGAAGACATGCATAGCAATAATTTAGTGGACTTAATGACCTATGATTGTGGATATTGCTGACCAGATACCAAAACCTGGGTAGCAATATTTCCTTTTTGAAAATTGAAAACATACTTGGATAAACTCTTAATTGCAAGCTTTTGGGTTAGGTCCTCGATATGTGCGATCTGTGTAGTACAGTCTTGCCCTTGCGCTAATGTACTTAGCAGAGTATGCTGGAGCTTTACAATCAATGATTACACTCACTTTTACTGGAGAAAGCCAATCAGAATTGCAACAGAAGATTTTTAATTTGAAATGAAACTGGCAAGAACATGTACGCTTAACAATGTGTGCACACAGGCAATAATATGCAGGCTATATGAGAAGGAAGACAATTTTCTGAGTCATGCAAGCAATGGAGTAGTGGAACAGTCAGTAAAAAGGTACAGCACAACTCAATACACGTTTTGCTTCCCTGGATACTGAGACAATGGAATTTATTCACTTAACAGGAGGTTTCAGTAACTGAGCAACAAACTTGCAAAATGTAAAATAAAAAAAATAAAAAATTCAAGTTAGGTGGAATTGGAGAGATATACCAACAAAGCCACTGTCGCCTTCATTCCAGTTGACAATTTACCACAACTCACTATTTATAGTATAGACCCCAACCAATGCCAAGCAGGAGAACATTCACCTTACAGTCCCACTTTGGGCCTTAAAGGGACACTATAGTCACCCAGACCTCTTCAGCTCAATGAAGTGGTATGGGTGCCAGGTCCCTCAGGTTTTAACCCTGCAGATGCAAACATAGTTTCAGAGAAATTGCTATGTTTACATTTGGGGTTAAGCCAGTCTCTAGTGGCTGTCTTCTGGACAGCCACTAGAGGCGTATCTGCGACGCTGGAGGCATATTATGCCTCCATCACGCAGAGCATCCATAGGAAAGCATTGAAAAATGCTTTCCTATTGACAGCTTGAATGCGTGTGCGGCACTTGAGGCGCATTCGGCTCTGCTGCCGTCGGCGGGGGAGGAGAGGTGACCAGCGCTGAGGGAGCTCGGCGCTGAAAAAAGGTTTTAACCCTTTCAGCCCAGCGGGAGGGGGCACCCTCAGGGTATAGCTTAGTTTTCCTAACACTATAGTGATCCTTTAATGTATGATAAGTGTGTGTAAAACAAATACAAAATAGTGTGCATTGGGTTAACAGATAGAAAACAGCAAAGAAACATAATGAAAATAATGCATGCATGAGGAAGGAAACATGCTGGTGCTAATGATAGGAAATGCCAGTATTAAAATAGGAAATGATACTCTGATAGTTGCATATGTATAAAATTGTATATAAAAACTGTGGGGCAAATGCATTATCATCAATATAAACATTCTAATGGTTTCCATGGAGATCACTCCACTTTTAGAATTTTGAGCCCAAATTGTTCTTTATATATAACTCCTACTCCCCCGCCCCCCCCAATACAACTTCAGATTACACATATGTGCATATAATATATGTTCACAAGCAACATACTTACAAACATAAGACATAAAAGTAGCTTACATGTCTCAGAAAAAGTCCTGATGTACTATGGGACAAAATGTTTATGCATTATTTTACCCTTACTGTTTGGGATGTTCATTGTATCGTTCCTTTTTATTTTACAAAAAAGTAGTATTTCTATGAAAATGTGTCCTGTTTGTATGAAGCAAGCTACAATGTATGAATCACTAAAGCTTTGATAAGAAGGGACTGCATTTGAGAAATAACCGATGGCGGAGATCCACATAGTGGATGTTGCGTTCACAGTTGCTTTTTCTGTATGATAACGGATCACACCTTATGGTCGAACTATTCAGAAGGTAGACGTGATTCACACAGACCGGCTCTAGGAATGCTGGATACCTGTATCTGCTAGCATTATCCATTGTAGTTAGTGATATCTCTCCCTTGTGCTGTTTAAGGAACCTTTACTCACATTTGTTTGTGAGCGTATCTTATTAATTTATATGTGATGCACAAAATGGTTTTGCACCCTGTCATTTTCCTTTTTACTGCCTACTTGCACAAGTAAACTAATATAATTAGCCAATTTTTTTAGAAATAAAAGTATGAATACAGTGCATTAAAGTGAATCTGTCACTTTTGTGAGTCTTTGCATATTTTTCTGGTTGGGTTCTGGTGGACGTGGGTCTATGGAGGATCCCACAAGATTGATGCCTAAATTCCACATTTGTCTCTTGTGCCGGCTGCAGGGTTGGAGAAAAGTTGAGAGCAGAGCTATGCCTTTTGTCAACCTCAGGCTTGCATATAAGAGTAGTCTCTAATTGGTCTTAAAGGACCACTATAGGCACCCAGACCACTTCAGCTCAATGAAGTGGTCTGGGTGCCAGGTCCCTCTAGGATTAACCCTGCCTGCTATAAACATAGCAGTTTCAGAGAAATGGCTAGGTTTACTTTGGGGTTAATCCAGTCTCTAGTGGCTGTCTCATTGACAGCCGCTAGAGGTGCTTCTCAATGTGATTTTCCCACATGCTTCCAGCGCTTCTCAATGTGATTTTCGGCTCTTGCCACGCATGGGCATTCAGCCGATGACATCAGAAGAGGGAGGAGAGTCCCTAGCGCCGAGGGAACCCGGCGCTGGAGAAAGGTGAGTGTTTAACCCCTTTCCTCCCCCTGAAAGTGGGGGAACCCTCAGGGCACTATAGTGCCAGGAAAACAAGCTTGTTTTCCTGGCACTATAGTGGTCCTTTAAGGGATGTTTAGATTGTGTTGGATTTTCAATGAGATTACCAACACAGTCAGAATTAGTATTTCATAAACATTATACTGTGACACAGCCGCTTTAAACTGCAAAATCAAGAGACAAGGGACTGTCTAAATAAACATCTTAAGCTGTATTATATATTTTACTTGTGGGCTCTTTGCATGCTTTTTCCAAAGACCTCCCAAAGGAATATATCTGCTAGTAAATGCTACCCAGTGGAGCAACTGATCTACTAATATCGTTCTAATCAAGGAGGGAGAGGTGAGAGAGATTTAACCCGACACTGTCCCTCCATGGAGCCACCATGTTTGTTGCTGCCATGCCTCTTCAGTGACTAGCATCAACATCTGCCAGAAGCATTTCAATCCGTACGAATAGAGGGGTCAAACCTGAGGCACTCTAATGAAGAGGGTTTGAGTCATGAAATGCGAAGGTGTAATCATGGTGGTGTCTTTTCATTGCTGTACTGCCCCAGCCACACGTTGGAAATAAAGATATAAATGTATTTTGTTTTTAAGATATTTGAAAAAAAATAATACAGAGTTGCACCAACAGAGTTCTGATTAAGTTATTTTTAAAAGAATGAAAAACTTAAAGTGACAATTTGGGTTTAAAGGGTCCTCCTTAGAGCAATAGCATGTTTAAAGTTCTGTCTAGATATAGTCTGAAGTCTCTTCATGTAGGAAGCCCGAAGAACAGAACATTAGCCACTTTTCACTTAGGTACCTTGGGCAAACAACATTTATTACTGGGTATTGTTTAACTTCATATCCATTACTGTTGAACCCCACCCTCTTTACTCGTTTGGGTTGTTTTTTGTTGATGTTGCCGATCTTTACACAGTTAGTTAGCGCTATCAGGTCATCCGAGCACCTACATGTTTTCTTAATTAAATCCAGTTATTTCACATGGCCAGTCAAAGGGCCACCAAACTGTTTAAGCATCTAACAAGCCAAGTGGCTACTGTTCTTTTTGATATTACCATTGTGTCAGGTCAATAACTCACTAGTTTTAGGATATGCAGAAGGCAATGCTACCACTAAGAAAACCACTTTGGCATTAAAAGTAATTAAAAATATTTGTCTACTTTTCATTTCCTGTAAAATCTAGAGGCTGAAACATACACCTGTCAATGAAATTAGTGCCTCTCAATGCCATATAAGAATGTAAAGTGTCCACATAAACCTACTATGGTAACTAAAGGCCACATATATTAAGGCACTAACAGATGTATAAGCAAACAATGATACATAAAGATCACACTAAAATGAGTAGACCGTGTTGAGGTATGAAATGACACAACATAAAAATGTACATAAATACAGTAAAGCACTGCTATGTATCTCATGGCCCCTTACAGGTGAACATTAATAGCAAAGCTGCAGTGAGAGAGGTCAAAGAGACTAGTGGAAATCAGCATGGGGAAATCCGACTATTTCACCCCCAAAAGCCTGCATTTGCCTCCATACACTAAAAAAGTAGTGTACGCTGTAAACTCTCCCTTAACCCAAACTCCGGCCCTCCAGATGTTGCTGAACTACAACTCCCATGATTCTCAGCCTCTCTCTTTTATTCATAGAATCATGGGAGTTGTAGTTCAGAAAAATCTGGAGGGCTGGAGTTTGAGGAAGCCTGCTTGGAAAGAGCAGGGGTGGGGGGAAGGGTTTTTAGAGATAAGCAGTTGACTATTTAGCAAAATTAGAAAACCAGCAAGCGTTTGTTGTGTAAACTCCTTGACTTTCTCCACCCTTTTCAGGATTGACGACTCTGTACATCTGTTCCATTTAATATGGTATGGCAAGGTAATAAATAGGGTGGGTTAGAGGCCTCATTTACTCTTGCCAAAAAGGTGCTTTGAAGCCAGGGGGATCTTATTCTCCTGCCCACTTATATTTGTCTATTAAAATAAAATAAAACTACTGCATTTGAAGAAAAAAGACAAATAATCCATTCCTGCCTTCTGTGAGAGGACATGAAGGTAAGAAAGAAGTAAGATAATCCATTCTCCTCCTGTTGAAGGCAAGAAGGGAAATAAAGTTGTCTTCATAAGGATGCCACTCTTTTCCAGCCATTCCTTTCCAGGACTGTAGAGGGGATTTCCCTTAAATGTTGGTCTCCTGTACTCTAGTTAGCATTCAATAGACCAATCATGGGAACAATTAATGAAGATAATAAAATAAATGTAAGATTTACACTGGCATTTGAAGACTTTGTGATCAATAATAAACTAGAAGGGGCATGAAATAGCAAAAGAAAAATTGAGTATTAGCAGTCATCAGGTGAAACCGAAAATAATCTGCATCGAATGCAACACTTAAATTGGATTATTTGGCTATAAAATTGTAATAGATTCCTAGGACAATCGTCTACTTTTAGAACTTTGCCCCAGCAGTACATTTTATATACAACCTCTGGGCCAATTTTAGGGGAAAGTGTAATTATGACGAAAGTGGTTATAGTTCCTGGGATGCCCTGGTGCCGTCCTTCAGTTTTAAATAGTTTTTAACAGTTAAATGCTAAATGAGAGTGCCCAGTAGCCCATCCCCTCTAAGCAGTACAGGCTAATGAGGAAGCATTCAGCCTATTACAGTCACGTTTGCTGGTATGAATTATTAAAGCCAAGAAAGAGCCATACTTCCAGTGGTGGCTGAGCTGTGGGCCACCAGGGACCCTCATGGAGTGTAAAACTGCTTGAAAATGGTTTAACACAGAACGAAAGGATGGCATTTGTGGATTCTAGCAACTATAACCAATCCAATGAGATAGAACGGTTAAATAGCCCATTTAATTACACCCCCTGAACCAACCTATTTTCAAGCAGGGTTTGCTGTACGCTACACAAGCTATCCACCAAACTAGCACAAGCTACATTTACATTTTAATTGAATTATGAAAAAGACATCCAAGTCAATGGCACATAGAAATTACATCCTTTTTTTTCTTGAATGTAATTTATTTTGTAATAAATTGATATGTCACATTAAAAACAATAGTACACTAGACAGCACCTTTCACACTGATCCCATTTAATAATCTGAAAGTAAATTGAATTAGATATTTTTATTTTTTATTTTTTTAAAGGTGCAAGTCACTGGTATTGTATTTATCCACCTAAAGCTATTAAAATACCCAGTAGAAAGCATCTAAACAGCTTTGCCCCTGTTAAATATTGCTGAGGTTGTAGGCTGCAATTGCAGTATAAACACATAAGGAGTGCAGGCCACGGAACAATGCAAATTAGTTTACAAAGAGTTTGTAAATATAAGCCAAGCTACAAGCACATGACAAGGGGACAGGAAAGAGGTTTAGTTCCCACCAAAAAAAGGAAAATCTGAAAGACTGGAAATAATGAGCACAAAGTAAATACCTTAAGGTCCCGCCTTTCCAGGTGCAATAGCTCTGAGCCTCGGATGTCATGACGGACGAAGATTTCTCTGTACTCTCCCAAACTGAGCTGATCCAGCCAAGCTGCAACTTCATCTGTGCCCCATTTTTGAACTACCAAAGTTAAGAGTAAAACCCCCTTAATTTGTACATGCACAAATGCATTACAAGCATAGGTTAGGCCAAATAGAGTGGAAAGTAAACAGAGAAATGCAGTGCTAGCAAAAGGGAAAAGAGAACAAATCTAATGGTTTGATTATTATTCTGCATGCGGGTTAAAATAGGCAGTAATTAAAAGAAATGTTCAAAGACAGGGTTCATTGCTTTGCAGCCGTGCTTTCAGCTTCCCACCCCACCCAGCTTGTTTTTTTTGTTTTTTTGTTGTATCAATATTAAGTCATCCATAAAATAACAGAGAATTTGCTTCAAACATTAGGATCAGTGGTGCAAGGTATAATTTAGCACATAATGGGTTTTGTTCAAGTGAAATCATTATTTGTGTCTGCAAATGTAAATTTCAGGTACATTGTAAGACATTGGATGACAGTTACTCTTACATGCAGGAGCACACACCACGCACATGTATGATATTAGATTATGTAGTAATCAAATCCTTCTGTTCAGACAGATGCCAGAATGCTGACCCTAAATACAAGTGGTACATTATAAGATAGTTCCCATAACATTGTTAACATTAGAACCTCTAATCACACTTTGTGCAGGTTCCTGGTGGAATGTAGTGGTTTACAGAAAAGCAGAATAAGGATTATAGGAGTAAAAGAAAATCAATGTGGAAGGAAACATAGAATAATGTTTTGTTTTTTTTGCCTTCCGAAGAAGAATGAAGTCCTTGGTGGGTGGTACCTCTTTATGGAGAACAAGGGACAGTGAAGTGGTGAGGTTTGCTGTCATGGAACAGCTGCTGGGAAGGAGGTGGGAGTAAATCCACAAAGACAGCATGATTGGCTCCTTCTACTCAAAAGTAAAGACTCGGGTTGGGGGGCGAGGGGGGGAGCTGCATGCCATGCTCATGGGGCCCACCATGTTCACCAATGTTCTAGTCCACGCAAGTATGGCATGAAAAAAAAAATACTAAACCAAAAGGTTTCAATTAAATCAATTTCAAAACAATTATCTTTGTCATATCCTGCTCCACTATGATATCCAATTAAGATACTTATATTATTTGGAGTTATGAATGAATTCATGGATTGTACCTTTATGTCAGTAATCAAAATGAGAAAATGGAGTAGTGTTTAAAGGCGCTCACTATAATGGAGAAGGTTAGGGCTGCAGAAAACCTCAGAAGGATTCCCACTAAGTTGTGTAAATACAATAGAAGCAAAAACAAACAATGGTAGAACGCGCCCAAAAAGTAAACAGTTAAATTTTAACCACAGTGAGAGAATGTACCTATAAACTCACAAGGGAGGAATGAGACAGATAGTAGTGCAGTATATTAAAACAGGATGACTATATTTTGGGGATGCCAGAAAACAAAACAAAAAAAACACTCACACTGTATAGAGCTACGAAGAGCTCTGCTGTATTTTGTATGGTTAATCCACCACCTTTGGATATGTGGTGTTGTCGGGAGGGGTTTATAGCCTCACACCAAATAGCAGTAAATAATGTGGAGAAAGAGAGAAAAAAAACTAATGGTGTAGTATAAAAAACTATTTTTTATTAATTCTGAAATATCCTACTTGCACTTTCCAGAGAAGGGCCCTTCTCTGATAGTGTAAAGTTTTGGTGGTGTAATACCCACCTGGGAAATGCAGTAAAACCAATAGGGGAAGTGAAATAATAAACCTCCAAGGGCTATATCAGATTTAATTAAAACAATGTAGCATTAAAAAACAAAACATTTTTATTAAGTGAAGTATATTAGGTAGATATATGTTCATCTTGTTTTAATATACTGCATATACTTCTCTTCCCGCTCTCCCCCTCCTTTTTTTTTTTTTTTTTTAAATACCCTGCTGTTTGCTAAAGAATATATCTCTATATATTGTTGTATATTAAATCTTTATAGATGTATTATGTCACAGTGGTTAAAATGTAACTGTTTACATTTTGGGCACAGTCTACGTTTGTATGTTTTAGTCCTCAATATGAGCAGGAGCACAATACAATGGGTCAAAATACAGAAGAGATTTGTATAAATGTTACAAATCCTATCTTATCTTCAGACTCCACTAGTAAATCTGAAGTAACCCCCTGAAAAGGTGGTTTGAGTAAAAAGAGGGACTGTAAGCCCTATGAATGAACCAGACAAAACACTATTAGCACTAGATTCCATTTTTGTATGGCTAAAGGGACACTATAGTCACCTGAACAACTTTAGCTTAATGAAGCAGTTTTGGTGTATAGAACATGCCCCTGCAGCCTCACTGCTCAATACTCTGCCATTTAGGAGTTAAATCCCTTTGTTTATGAACCCTAGTCACACCTCCCTGCATGTGACTTGCACAGCCTTCCATAAACACTTCCTGTAACAAGAGCCCTATTTAGGCTTTCTTTATTGCTTTAAGTTCTGTTTAATTAAGATTGTCTTATCTCCTGCTATGTTAATAGCTTGCTAGACCCTGCAAGAGCCTCCTGTATGTGATTAAAGTTCAATTTAGAGATTGAGATACAATTATTTAAGGTAAATTACATCTGTTTGAAAGTGAAACCAGTTTTTTTTTTCATGCAGTCTCTGTCAATCATAGCCAGAGGAGGTGTGGCTAGAGCTGCATAAACAGAAACAAAGTGATTTAACTCCTAAATGACAGTGAATGGAGCAGTGAAATTGCAGGGGAATGATCTATACACTAAAACTGCTTTATTTAGCTAAAGTAATTTAGGTGACTATAGTGTTCCTTTAACAATATTTGTTACCATGAAGAAAGATACAAAAGTGTGTGTATATTTCTCTAGTTGCCTAACACTTGATGTTCTGTGGGATACGGTTGGTCTGGCAATACCCAACTAATCATAATAAAATGCTTATTGTGTGTACATTTCTTATTAACAAGTCCTTAAAGGTATTCTATACTGTAAGCAATGCAAAGTTATATTCCTTACACTATAGTTCCCTCTGCTCCCCCTTCCCCCCCACACACCTCATAGAAAGGGTTTAAAACAAAAATAAAAAAATTTGTTTACTTACCCGATTACCGCACAAATGTTTTTTGGCACTGGGATGGCACTCCACCTCCAACAGAGGAGCCTAATGAGCATTAGGCCATCCCCATGGCTTCAATGTTTTCCATAGGGATTTCGATTGGGATTTCTCTGATGCTGGATGTCCTCATGCAGAGCATGAGAATGTCCAGTGTCAGTTAAGGGACCAAAAGTCTGTTAGGATACAGGAAGAGTCTCTAGTGGCTGTCTGATTGTCAGACACTAGAGGCAGTCTTAGTCCTACAATATAATCATTGAAGTTTCTCTAAAACTGCAATGATTTACATAGCAGGACTAAGTGGGACAGGGACACTGCACCCAGACAACGTCAATGATCTGAAGTGGTTATGGTGTCTTTAGTGCTCCTTTAATAAAAACAGACCACCTTCCAGTACTTATTTCTAATCCTTTGTTAAAACATGGTTGCTAAAAGAGGCCACTGAAAAAAAAACCTTTCTTAAAAAAAAAAAAAAGGTTCTTATTCTCATTCTTAAAATGTTACAGAAAATAAAAGACAATTTCAAAACTAGGTAGTTATAGGGACAAAGGAGCATCTTCTAGACTAGTAAACATCTGTGCTCCCATAGATATAAGAAATAGTGTTCATTTAAATAAACAAATCTATGTGGATGGAATATAGCGGTAATAATGATACTGTGTTAGGAGTTATCATATTATCTGGTATTCAAGCAAATCATTTCCTAACTGCGCATTTGCCAGAAGAGTGAATTCCACCTTTACTCCAAACAGAAAACACCCCAGTTCTATCGTAGGCCCTTGAGTTAATTTGCATTTTAAATGGTTTATAATGAAATAGTCTATGGTAATTTGACTATACAAAAATACAACAATCTAGACTTTCCATCTATTTATCTAATCTTCTTGTGCAGCCAAGTCATTATCAGTCACAAAAATTTAGAGCAATTGAGAACTTTATATATGAACCATCCCAAGCCACGTTAAAAATTAACACTTTACAGTCAAGATTTTATGCAGCACTACAATCACAGAAACAAACAGCCCTCAGGAAAACACCTAAACTGCCTTAAATTTAATCAGAGGTATCAGCTCTGGCTTTTGGAAGCTTTAAGCATCCCAAATTAGTGTAAATCAGGTGGAATAGCTATAGACTGCTGAATCCTCATGCTGGGATTAGATTAATGCCAATCTCTAACATGGCTTTTCAATAAACTTGGAATTTTTGCAAATATAATCCGAATTGAAAAATGGAAGCAAAGGCAGTTGATCTGGAAAAATCTCAAACTCCACTTTAGTTACAACTTATTTTGCGATTTGGACTTATTTTAACTGGCGAACAGAAAAGCAATGGTCACTTTTTCAGGAGGCTGCAAATCCACATTTTTCAGAATTTGCTAGCCTAAGGCTTTTTAATTCAAAGCTGTCCACAAGCTCAGCCTCTGGCTGTTGTTAGACTACACTTTCTTTCTAACCCTACCAGATGCCAGTTTAGCTACGCCTCCCCCACCTTGAAGTGTAACAGGGAAAAAAAGGTTTGGGCCAGTTCTTACGAATCAGATTTCTTTTACTACACACCCGAATGAATCAATCGATCTGGGATTTGAAGGTGGAGTATTAATGTGTCACCAGAACAATTACAGCTTATTGTATTTGTTCTGGTGAGTAGAATCATTACCTTCAGGCTTTTTGCAGTAAACACGGTCTTTTTAAAGAAAATGCAGTGTTTACATTACAGCCTAGTGATAACTTCACTGGCCACTCCTCAGATAGCTGCTAGAGATCCTTCCTGGGTCAGTGTCTCCACCCTCTGCATGCAGACTTTGAACTTTCCTCATAGAGCTGCTTTCAGGGGCAGAGGAAGCAACTGCAGACGTGAATAGTAAGTAAGATGTTAATATATTTAGGGAGGCAAGGGGGGGGGGGGAATTAGGGGGGCTAGATGTTTGTTTTAACACTATAAGGTCAAGAATACATGTTTGTGATCCTCACCCTAGAGTGTTTCTTTAAATACCAGACAAATCATTTCGTTAGATGGTGGTTTAAATGGAATTTAATCACAAGAAACCGTTTCAAACTAATTTTTGCACCAGAATTGTGTTAAAGTAAATAAGACAAAAACAGTTCTCCGATATAGAAGGTTGACACACAAATTTATGCTTTGTGTTTGGATACATATAAAATCTTCCAATGGCCTCAATAGCAACTTCCAACAAAAAAACAAAACAAATTATTTAGTGAACAAAAATCATTCATTTATCACGAACAAAAAATACACAAGTGTTTGGGACTAGTAACCATAGAAAATACATAATTCTAATTAATATGTATGGGGGGTTTCACCACTGTTACGTTTTTTTATGTTCTCAGATAACAAGACGTAAGATGATTTACCCAGCACACAAAAATTGTAAACACTGAAGACACATTAACTTAACACTTGTTCACTCAGTCAAAGACTAGTTTCTGAGTAAGTTAGAATGGTAGAATGCAATTGCATTGTGGCATGTCTCAGTGTACTTGCACACAGGCACACATATAAATGATCAGGTCATCATATATACATGTGGGTATATGCCTAGCATGATATAAACACAACACCACATTGTGGATAGTGTATTTGTTGCTTCCTTGCCCCAATACCACGAGAATCGGCAGAAACATACCAGGCTGAGGGCTGGACTTATGCTTTGGAACCTTCTCTTTTTTAAACTTTGGCACTATGCGAAATACTGTACTTCTACTGTTTCGTTTAGCATATTCCAGGGGAGGATCCTGTTTGAAAGAATTTGGAAAGAAGAGATAGGCTTAGTGATGGAATTAATCAAATTAAAACAAAATTAAAAGGAACTGAAAAATCACAGTAAAACAAAAAGTGAGACTTGGGACAAGAAGGTTTCTTCTGCCATCTAAATTTAAAAAGAGGGCAGGAGGTACATTCCAGTATCCTCACCATTCATCAAGACTCTCAGCCACTTGTTTTCAGTGAAACATTTAACAACATTTCCAACTGACTTGAGATTGTAAATCTTATGAAATGTTCACATAGTACATTTATAAAGTGCCAGGATAGCTAGCATTGTTTTTGTCAGTAATTCAGATCCTATTAAATGCTACATTGAAAAGAAGGTAGGCAGGCCTGCTATTTCAGATTCAGTATAATCGGCTATGTCTTAAAGGCATATGGTCTGCAGATTGCCCATTCTAATTGTTTACACACTCATGCCAACAAATCTGTATTTTCTTCACAAAACAATTAAATAAGCACTCAGATCCTGTCTGGTCTGTGTTCCCCCGCTGTATAGAAACTAGGACTACTGAGCATTGTATTCACCTCTTCTTCATCAGGTTGTAAGACATAGTATAGCCAGGGTATCTCTGCCAATTTGGTTAACTCATTCTCCACACTGTGCAGGGCATCTGACAAAAACTCTTCATGTTGGGATTCCAGCTGCTGCAAGAAACAAAACATAAAACTAAATGGACTTTGTAATGTAAACCATACACATAGAATCACCCATTCTAGAATCTAAGAATCTAAGATGTGCAGTACAGAATGTTTTTGTTTTATAAATGCAAAAAAAACTGAGAAACAAAGTTTAGACAAAGAAAATGTAAGCGTAGTGGAATATTTTATTATAATAATTATTTTACTATGCATAAAAACAGATCATTTACTTCACAAGACTTTAAAAAAAATAAAAAGTTTGTACAATCCTAGAAACAACTGTTCAACAACATGTCACGCAATGGCATTTTTACTAAACCATTGCTTTGCTTTTAGTTCTACATAATATATGCATACAAGGATCAGTTCTGCAAATTTAATATATATGACTGCAACAGCCTATATCGGAAAGCTTGATCTACAGTTTTATAGAGATAATTGTTCTTCGGTGTCTCATCATGTGTTCTATGTAGAACGGTTTTAAATGTGTTTGTGTTAAAAATAATTCTAGGAAATACATTCCAGCAACAGCTGGAGGGACAGAGATGAGCCCCAGAGCTATAAGACATAGTATGCAGTTCCCCACACATCCTTAAACCAGGTTAAAATGACACATGCCTTAAAGTCACATAATCCCATTTCCTGTTCCACCTATTAAAGGATTGCTGTAGCATATTGGGTAAAAAAAAAAAAAAAAAAAGAAAGACTATAGGAAAGAATTGCCATATATCCTTATTCTATTTATTTAAGAACATATAATGACTAAAGCCTAAAATTGTCAGAACATGTATGAGTGAGAGAAAAGGTTTACTTGCCTCTTATCTGATGCGCGCTGCTATATCAACATTTGTCCGACCTCCTTCGCTGAGACCACAAGCTTGATGATCTTAGCAAATCCAATGCTTTCGCATACATTAGGAAAACATTGGGAAGCGCCTGCATGACAAAACTGAAAGCTGCGCCAATCAGATGGTCTCTATGAAAACACCTGATTAAAATAGCCAAGTTTTACTTTTAAGAGGAAGTTCCTCCAGTGGCTGTCAGTGTAATAGCCACTAGTCATTTAAACCCTTCAATGTAAACATTGCCGTTCCTGCAGAAAGACAATATTTTAACTTGCAGGGTTAAACAGAGGGGGGCAAGGCACCCGTACCACTTCATTGAGATGAACTGGTCTGGTCATCTACAGTGTCCCTTTAAAAATTTAAGAAATGAGAAAGTAATATATACATTGCCCTAGTTAAAGTGCTAGAAAGGTATACTTGAAGTCATATTTAAATATTTTTGGCTTATTGGCTAAAATTATAGCAGCTACATATGCGTTTAGCCCAAATTGTTTGTGTGGTGTCCCGAAATGCTTGGCAGACTGCCTGCATGTACAGCTCTAGTTTGAGCGGGAAATAAATGTGGAAGATGCTCTTCTTAACCTTAAAAGGAAACTATAGTGCCAGGAAAATAAACGTGTTTTCCTGGCACTATAGCTTCCCCCTCCAAACCCCCCAACCCCCCATAAAGAAATATTAGATTGATTTATGTATGTATGTGCTTTCTAGATGTTTCCATTCATACACTGGAAGGACCTAGATAGATCATTCATGCTACTTGATGAACAATACTGGCATTTGGAATAAATTGATTCCAACAAAGTATTTTAAGCTCTTACCAATGGAACCCTTCCCACCAGGAGAGATTCTGTTTCATTGTGCAATGCTTTCACATTGACAGCCACTTCTATGGCAGTGCTTCGAGTCAGACTCTACACAAAAACAAAAAAAAACAAAACAAAAAAAAACACATCAATGACACTGGACTTTTTCCTCAGAAAGGCTGACCTAAAACCATAATTTTAAAAATGTATTTGTAGAAAAAACTGATGATGGTTACCTTGATTGAAAGTTATTTCTATAGATTGTATGCTGTGGATGACCTACCTCTGGAAAACGTGGATTAGCTTTATTTAGTGCATGTGAGCAGGCATTCACTGCATGAGCTAGCTCTTGCTCCAATAAACTGTGTATTTTTGCAGCTTCACATATTCTAAAAATAAATAAATAAACAAAACCAAAATGTATTAAAATTAAACCAATTGAATGATGGCTAATTAGAATGTTTCCTAATCATTAGTGGAGAATTATACAACTTATAAAGAATTATAAAACAAGAATACATTTCATCTGAAAATTAATTTCCATATTATTATCTGTGTAAAGTAATTGATCTGGCGGTTTTTAAAATCGGTGTGACCCACAAACAAAAAAAAAAAAAAACTTTCCTCGACATTTGCAATTTTTGATCCCCATTTAAATGCCTGTTTGCAATGCTCACTTTGAGAGCTGCAAACAAAGGATCGGTAAGCCTGAAGCCACTAATTCTGACCCCAGCTGAGGGAAGCTCCAGTAATCGACTTATTAGTTCCTTGAATATGTTTCTCATATCTGTTATTACTGATGAAGTGCACTGACAAATCATTGCCAATCTCACATTGCATGACGCTTCTTTATATAGTAACTGTGCATTACTACAACTTAGTCATGTACTGATTTATTACCCTCTGTAAACAAAACAAACAAAAAAATTCTCAGGACAGACACGTTCTTTTTATATTGGGACATATAAGAATAATTTTTTGAAATTCCCTGGATTATCATATGGAAGATCTGAAGGACTCACATCCTGAGGTTCCAATATAGCAAGGTCTCATTTATCCATTTATTATTTTTTTAGTTAAATAAATGCTGTCTGATTGTTGCATCACATGTTTGAGAAACAATACCTATATCCCTATGGGAAATTACACAGCATGGTCAAGTATGATGAGCACTGCACATTGCAAAACATTTTATGCACTAACTATATAAAGAATGAGATAACTTAGAGTGTCCTCCAAACCCCTTAAGGATTAATAATCATCTATGCTGTCATTCTGTTCCAAATGTCCAGCTCATATATTAACACAAAGAGCTGTCAAAACTAGAAGAGCAGAATGAAAAGAGATCTTTTGAAGCCAGACTGTTCGATGGCAAAAATGGTCACTGGTCCTCCATGGGTTAAGGAAAGTCTGTTTATAATTTTATAAGTGGAAGAAAAGAATTGATTACACTTACATATACAAGATTAAAGAAAGAATGTAAATGGAAAAAGGCAAAACTAAAAATCCAGGGGAAAAAAGTGTAAAACAAAAAGTAATCTGTTTTAATATATCACCCCACTATAGAGATATGTAACTGCTTTAAGACTGTTTTATTGCCAAACTTGGCAGTAAAGGCATGCGTCTGATGACTAATTTTATATAACCAGCAGCTATAAAACGTGCCAGGAAGCTTGGCAGAAGCACAGTCCCATTTTATTAGTTTTAGCAATAGTGGTGCTAATTTTGATCTGCAGTAAGTTAGGTAAGTCTACTGGCCCGGAAAATAACACACCTTGTAATAAGTTCCTCTGCTGCTTGTGAACACAGCTGCACAAGACCGACTTCCTCCTCTGAAGCCAAGTCTATAGCTTGAGGAGAGTATAGGAGAGGACGAAGTGCAGGTTTACAAGAATCATACTTCTGTTTATCTTCCCATGACTTTAGTGTATTTTCAAATGCCTGTTCGAAGGAGGAAAAAATAACAGTGTGTTAAGGCTTGTTGTAAAGATCATAATAATGGATACATTTTTGTACAACTTGAATCTCACATTTATGCCATTAAAGTGTTACCAGCAAGGACATATGAACAGTGACCTTCCAATAGACGAAATGGTCTAAACTTACTTATGTAGTTTCTTTGATAAATATTGAGACATGTTATACTGAGGACATGTAAACCGGTTTAGAGTGCAAGACTAGCATTGACCCTTTGTGTATATTAGCAGTTCACTGAGAATCATTTATTCTAAACAACTATCTGCACATGTTCTAATCAATAAGACCAGGAATAGCTGAACACAGACAGATTTATTGCAATATACAAAATTAAAAAAAGTAAATAAATAAAAATGACCTGACAAGTGATGGTGACCTAGAAAAAAAAAAAACACACAAAGAAAAAAAAAAAGCATGCGATGGGTCAAAATAATGCAAAATTTGTCTTCTGAACCTACTCTCCATAGCTGCCACTACAAAGTGGGTGATCTGTAATGTTAAAACACTACAGCTTCACAGGGTTCACTGTGGGAGGTGGAGAGCATAGGGTGGCTGCATATGCAGACGACCTGCTATTTTTTATTGCAAACCCGATGGTGACACTGCCAAATCTACTTCGGGCCTTTCAGATCTATGGGGCGCTCTCCAACTTAAAATTGAACACGGACAAGTCCGAGGCGATGCCGCTTTGTCTACCCCAAGCCTGACGTCCCAACTGAGGGCGAATTTCCCCTTCAGATGGTGCTCACAGCGCATTAAATACCTCGGCATCTGGCTGACGACGGACTTGACCAGACTGTTCCCCGACAACTTTCTGCCCCTATTGGCGACACTTGGGACGGACATGAAGAGATGGGGCGCGACTTGTGTGTCCTGGTTTGGGAGAATAAACGCGGTCAAAATGAACCTCCTGCCGCGGCTCCTGTATTTGTTTCAGACAATTCCCATCACCCTCCCCAGGGCCTTCTTCGGCTCCCTGACCACGGGTGCAGCTAGACTCCGAGACGCCCAGCTGATTCGCCCAAAATGCCAAGGCGGAGTGGCTCTCCCCTCGCTCCAAACCTACTATCAAGCGACACACCTCCTCAGAGTGGTGGACTGGCACGTACCTGACACCGATAAGCAATGGGTCCACCTAGAACACGCACAAGTCAGGGAGCGAATACCTTGGGTCACGTGGCTACTGCGGGCCATACAGACGAGGGACATCCGGAGGCACCCGCTCATAGGGGCAACTCTGCAAGTGTGGGCTACTATTCGCTACAAGTTGGAACTAACGACTAGCCCATCCCCGCTAGTCCCGGTGATTTACAACCCCGAGATTGCGGGAGGGCTGGCGCTGAGAGACATTACTGGACTGGGAAGCCCAGACAAACCATACTTAGGGGACTGGTGCGCGGGGGGACAGCTGAAACCCCTGGAAGCATTGGCCTCCCTGACACCCTTAACTGGGCTGACCCGATTCAGATACCAACAAGTTCGGCATTTTTACCAAACTCTACCGGGCAAGCAGCTGGTACATAGGGAGCTGACCAGCTTCGAGGCCATTTGCGCGGAGGGGAGGCGCATACCTAAGGGAGTCTCCACGCTGTACTCCATGCTGCTGACTGCAGCTCAGAGCCCCCCCGCACCATACCAATCTAACTGGGAACGAGCCACAGGTGTCACTCTCGCGGGCCCAGACTGGGAGAAGATACACACCCTCACGCACCAAGGTGCGACCAGTGCGAAACTGCAAGAGATGAACTATAAGCTCATGACTTTTTGGTATAGGACGCCCTCCCGACTCTTTCGCATGGGCCTGTCGCCAACGGCCAGCTGCTGGAGATGTGAGTCCGACGACGGCACGGACCTGCACATCTGGTGGTCCTGTCCTCTCATCGCACCCTTCTGGCAACATATACACGAAGCTACGAGAGCTGCAAGACAGCCGGAGCGGGGGGGCCGAATAGAAGGGTGAGCGCCGGCACGTGCGGGGTTGGGACTTGGGGGGGCTGGCGGATTCCCCCCTTTCCTTCCCCCCGCCCTGGCCGACATCCCCCCCCCCCACTTTTCCTCTCCCTTACCATGCATGACTGACCTTACACCAACACACCCCAGACAGATAATGGTCATTGACTTGTTAACGCAGAGTACGGGGCCCGGACTCCCGGGCACGCACTTGAACTGTCCACGACAGCACTCAGGTCATTACCTCAAGCCAAATACATGAGCGGGACGAAAGCGGGGGAAGAGATTAGTCCCCCCCCCCAAAAAGGGAAGAAAGAGAGGGAAAAAAGGAAAAAAAAGAGAAGAGGAGAAAAAAGGGGGGGAAGGAGAAGAAAAAAAAAAAAAGAGAGAAAAACACAATTCCCTTACCCTACCTTCCCCAATAGAGACATACAGAACACGTTCTAAAGTTCAGTTTGCGCAGTTGCGCTCGGTTGTTCAGTTAACCACAGAGGCTGGGTGGGGAAATACAGGCAGGAAAAAGGGAGTGAGCATTACCATATGTGCGATAACATGCTTGGAGTCTGTAAGCTTTATACTTGTTTATTCTCTGTATACATGCATACTGTGCTTCAATAAAAATGAAGATTGCCAAAAAAAAAACACTACAGCTTTAAAAAAAAATTAAAAAAAAAAATCACATGCACTTCTGATCTTAATTATACTTTTCATTTTAGAACACCAACTGTAAGTGATTACACACAATCTGTAATTAAAAAAATCTACTATCTATTAATTTCACATAAATTAAAAGTAAACAGAATCAACTTGTTTTAAAAAAATGATAAATAGCCACAATAGTACAATGCAAGAGTATTAAGAACATCATTATCATACCAAATACATTATCTACATTAGTATTCATACTTGCTACAACAGTGATATCGAAAAAAATATATATGAGCTGTGGAAAGCATTGCAGTTCTAGCATAGTCAGGGACATCTGTCATCACATTGCACATATATTGTGTCAGATGCCTTCACAATATTCTCTTATACTGTACTGTGAAATATATCACTATATATTCAGTGTGATGCAGAATGACTAAAGACAGTTTTCACCCTGAAAGAACTCTAATTTGAATAAAAATATACTGGCGGTTTTCAGAGTCTGAGGAATTCCACTGAAATGGTTTTATAAAAAGCACAAATGGATGGTTTACTTTGCCCATTTCTTTTGTAGGAGCTATAACAAACCTCTGTAGGAAGGAGTTTAGCAAGAATTACTTACAATATTACTATAGCTGTCAATAACCAGGAAGATAGAAACCAATTACACAAATAATAAACTTACCACAATGTCATTCTAACACACACATTATTCATCTTGCAAACATCTAACTAACAAATATTCGGGGGAGCAAAGCTATTTAACTGTAAAGTTATTCCTTTTTGGTGTTCGAGGGATGCTTGATGCATGTAACACATATTTGAAACACATGACATTCATTATATACACATTACATCTGCAGGTTTTAGCATGCTCGTTTACTCAGTAGTAAGCAGGCCTGGACTGGCCATGGGCCCAGGGCGGCTGGGGAGATTACAGGATCTCCCTGGCCAGCCCATGCAGGGCCGACACTGTCCGAGCCCTGGCCCTGCTTTGTGCTTTCATAGGCCAGTGGGGAGATCAAAGATCTCCCTCACCGTCCCACTGGGCTGGAGTGGGAGAGGAGGACCCGGGGGCGCTCTAGCAAGCAACTCTCCCTGATTCCTCTGTCGAGGTCAAAACGTTGCAACAGTTACCATGGCAATGCTCTGATCTCGCGACAGTCAACTCACCTCTCTGACCACCAGGGATTCACCTTCACTACGACCACCAGGGATTAAAGGGATTCACTACTATATCCCTTCTCCCAGGCACACACCGCACCTTTCATACACACTGCACCCTTCACACAGACACATCACCTTTCATACACACTGCACCATTCATGCAGACACACACTGCACCTTACACACACACACACAGTGCACTCCACACACACACACACAGATTGCACCATTCAAGAGCATTGAACCAACATGCTAAGTTTGAGAGGGGGCGTGCTTGTCATTGGTGATGACAAAAACACCCTCTCTCTGGCCCCACCCCCTTCTCAGAGGTCACATAGACTTTGAGGTGCTGCAAAAAGGAGAACTGACATGTCAGAAAAGAGTAATACTCTTGTGAAAACAGCAATGTAACACTTCACCTGTTAGCAGACCAACACCATGCAGAGCAACTACAAATTTTTTTTCAAAAATCAGACATTTGTTAAGGAAGGCATTGTGCATTAACAGAATGTGCTCATAGTGACTTCACCGTATTAAATATATCCACCAAGGTTATCGAATAGTAACAAACAAATTCAAGGACAGTTACATGTATAAGACTTATTTAACAAAACAATGACAACATTTTCCCTCTACTACTACATTAGTAGAATTATTGATGGATCCTGATTCTCACCCGATCCCTAGTTAACATCTGTGCTCTGTTCTTGTGCACGATTTTAATAACCCCCGGAGGCTGGATCCAAGCCTCTCCATCTACTTGGACAGGAACACCCTCCTCTCCAAGAATAGTGATCTTCACTGACCGACACTGCAAAGCACAGCACAAACAAGTTAGGCAAAGGATAAAACAGGGATGGTTAATCTTGGTACCACAGATAATTGTCAATACATTTCTGATTGCGTTAAAGAAACTGGCATGCAAAAATTAGCTACCACTGGGCCGGAGAATCTGAACACACTTTACCTTAGGTTACGTTAAGTAAGTTTATATAGTTTTGCACACATTTCAGACACGCATCTTATTCTCGAATATAATAGTATATTTTCAATTGTTTATCTTTCATTAGTTATGTGTTTACGTATCTGCTTTCTTAGTTTGTTATGCAACGCTCATAACAATGCTCAAAGTCTATTGTGTATGTGTGAATTTTTCTCAGTTTCTTGACAGTGTTATGTATATAGGAAAAAAATAACTAGTAATAACACAATACATGACAAATATGTATATGTATGTGCTGTATGGGTAATTGCATATTCTATTAATTCTGGAATATCTACCTGTGCTATCCGGTGATGCTGCAGCTTGAGGACTCTTGAAACCGCCATCTGCATGCTACCGAAAACAGCTACCACCTCCAAGATTTTATCATCAAAAGACGGGGCACCAAATATCTAAAAGGGTTGAAAAGTTTGAATGCAAGATGCAATAAATAAAGTTTTTATAAAAAAAAAATACAAAAAAATTCAGGATCAGGCAAAGGGTTTGCTTATTTAACATACTACAACAGCACAAGAGTAAATTAAAACATTTAGTCCAAAACTAGCTGAGTTTTCCATTCTCATTTTAAGAATATTGTCCTTAATTTTGCAATACCTTTTTAAATTTAATACACTTTACAGTAATTTTAACTGCAATTTCTTAAATTCCATTCGCATTACTAAAAACAAACACAACAAAGCAATCCACAGACATTAGCACAACTATTTAGTATATAAATTGCTAGTACCAATGCTACAGTAATGCTACAATGCTACAGTAAATCAGGATTGCTATATTGCATTCAAAAGAAGGAACTCTAGAGGGTGCTGTTGGCAAGTAAATTATCAATTCATTTCAGAATCCGTAACTGGAGCTAAAGTAGTGTTTTGCTTAATGTCAATGTGCTTACATAGCTTGTGAGGGTACCAGCTACTATTACTAACCAACACGCTTGGTTCTCATTGAAACACGCTTAAATTATAAAAACTTTGATTTCTCTGGCATGTATTAAAATAATCATGTATATGCTTGGATGTCCTATTTACAAAAACATTTTCTCCACAGGTGACGGTAATCATTCCATTATAAATATCAACAAATGAATAAGAGTCACATATATGTAAAGATAAAACTGTTAGTTTTATAAGCAGCTTTCAACGTATTTACTGTATCTATAACAGTAGTGCTCCTCTTGCCATACCAAATTTTAAATAATGCTGGTGATAAGTGGCTATTTTTGCCCCTTCTGCTCACCCAACTAATTGAATCATTAGCAATGCCAATCAAACTATGCCTTAATATTAAACGTATTTCTTCTTCAGCAAGCATAGTTACATTTGTTCATTCATAACATTACTTTATCCAACAAACATCATGCTCCCATTAAAGAATGGCATACCGAACATGGCCCATATTTCACTTTCTGGTTCCACCATTATTGCTTCATATAGCCTAGCTAGGTGGATTTGTAGTTAGGGCTTCTTTTCTCCCTTAATATTTCATGAGGCTCTTAGTTCTCATTTATATGCCTCTATTCCTTGGTCTCAGTGGAAGGTGCATGGACATAGAAAATTATTATCTATGAAGGGAACAAGTTTTGCCGTCTTGCTCAATAATTCACAGTTTCCTGAAGACAAAGCTTTGCAAATGTTTTAGAAGTGGAGGATAAGAGGCCTTTCATTATTCATTCTCTCTGACCAGGTTCCTGTAAGAAAGAATTGCATGAAGCTCATCAAAAAGTCTGGGGCCTCTAAAAATTGCCCAGTTGACAGCGGGGGATCCCAGGTATCTATTGCTGTCCCTATTGAAAGAGCTGCCTGACGATTTCACTTTGAGCTTTTAATAACTGGGTTTACTAGTTGGAGCAGGTATGTAATGTGCTCACACCATATTGTAACAATGGGGATTTTTAAATTTTTTTATTTTTTTTTAGCAACGGATCAAATATAGTTCTACGCCATTCTATTGGGTATTAATAATAGATAAACAAATGAATGCAAATATGATCTAGAAATTGTACTGCAATATTATTGCCAACAAAAGCAAAACCATTTGTATGACACCACCAATCACAAGAAAAATGAATACAGATCTCAGAAAAAGGAACTGAGCACTTAATTTTAAAATATGAAGCCATGCCAAAGACCGAACTGTATGGTAGTGTATGGAGCATTTGTTGTTCATAGAAACACTATTTACAGTAAAACATTGCAGTAAGTCATTCGTTAACTACAATCCAATTTGGAGAACTTACATCATCCTCTTTAGTTCCACCCCAGAAATTGATGCCACCAGCATAGCTGCGAATATTTAACACTGCAATACCCTGGAGGCTTGGAAGGGGAATATACTGCCCATCACACTGCAAAATAAAAAAAATACAACTCATTAAGGAATAATAAAGCAGGTCATCAAGGAAGTGCCAGTATAATAACATGATGTGAGAAGTGACAGGCATCAGTTCACTTTTATTTGGCATGCAGCAACAGCTTCCTAGTGCGCAGTATTGGAAAACTGAAGCAGTGACTTTAAATCATTGATTCAAAGCAAGTTAACATCACAGCTTCCCAGCTTCAAAGCAAGTTAACATTCACCTGGCCATTCTGAAAGTGTGGTGGTATGACATTTTTGTTCAGAAATGCAGCTATGAAGCAATGAAAATCTAAATTGTGAACACTTGCAATAACACAGTGATTCATAATTGGTTTCAGTTGGCAAAATAGCATTAATTCATATATCGTACTTTTGCAGGCTCTACAATTTAAGGAAACCAATGTATACTGAATTACATTCAATATGCTCTTTTATGCAATGTCAATCTGCCGTTGCTAAGGCCAGTAAGGTTTTGTCATGTATAAATAAGGGCATAAATTCTCGGGATGAAAATATAATTTTGCCTCTTCTAAATCGCTGGATATGCTGTGCAATTTTGGGCGCCTGTTCTAAAGAAAGATATCATGGCACTAGAAAAAGTCCAGAGACGAGCTACAAAATTGATAAAAGGAATGGAGCATTTTAGTTATGAAGAAAGGTTAAAAAAAATTAAATCTGTTTAGTTTGGAAAAACAGCACCTGAGAGGGGATATGATAACTTTATACAAATATATTCGGGGCCAGTACAAACCTTTATCTGGAAATCTATTCATAAACAGGGCTATACATAGGACACAAGGTCACACATTTAGGCTGGAAGAAAGGAGATGTCATCTAAGGCAAAGAAAAGGTTTTTTTTTGTTTTTTTTTTACAGTAAGAGCAATAAGGATATGGAATTCTCTGCCTGAAGAGGTGGTTTTGTCAGAGTCACTACAGAGGTTTAACCCCTTAAGGACCAAACTTCTGGAATAAAAGGGAATCATGACATGTCACACATGTCATGTGTCCTTAAGGGGTTAAACTGCAATTGGATAAATACTTACAAAAACATAACATACAGGGATATAATTTCTAATTAGTGGGGTAATAGCTGCTTGATCCAAGGAGACATCTGACTGCTATTTTGGGGTCAAGAAGGAATTTTTTTCTAGTTTGTGGCAAAATTGGAAGCACTTCAGACTAGGTTTTCTGCCTTTTTTTGGATCAACAGCAACAACATATGTGAGGAAGGCTGAACTTGATGGACACAAGTCTCCTTTCAGCTATGTAACTATGAAAGGTGCATTTTAATTAAAAGGAAAGTAATGCACAGACCTCATATGCAGGCATCTTTACATGTGTTAAAATTGCTTTTTCAAAAAGATTGAATGTGTTCGTGCGAAAATATGTACGATCACACAAATTAAGGATGGAACATCTGCAGCTGCAGACTCGAATGCAAGTAAGATTTCACTATAATTATGAAGGCAAGGGGGACCATAGGGGCCTGATGGTAGTTTTAACAACACTATAGGATCAGGAATACAAGTTTGTGTTCTTGACCGTATAGTGTTCATTTAAGGATACAGAGATAAATAAACACTGACTCTAAAACAAATCATGAAACATTATTAAAACAGCTCTGCATGTAAACAGAACTATTAAATGGGGTATGCATAAACTCATTCTAAACAGAATGAAGTAACCTTTTGCTTTACTTGTAGAATTATGTTCCACAATGTGGTATATGATGCCACCCCCAATATAATCTATCCATGCTGTCAGAAGTTTACCTCCAGTTGAACTTTTTGTTCTAAGTTTTTATAAGTTCTCTGCAGGAGCTCTTTGGTACCAAGCACTCCATACCACATCATGTTTTTAGTTCGACTTCTGTAATAAAAGAAAAAACTTTAGATGACTATTCTGTAACTAATACAAGGTGCAAAAACCTAATAGATGTCAATATTTTGTAATAAAACTGTAATCTGTACTTGGACATATAATAATAATAACAAAGTATTTAACCAGGAAAGGTACATTCAGATTACTCTGGTTTTCAACAAAAAAGCCCAACATCCAGGGGTTGTTACCATTACCCAATTTATTGGTACTCTACTAGCACACTACACAGAGGCATATCATATACTGAAATATTAAAACACAAAATTTGTTGTTTTGCAAAAATCAGATTACCTGCATTTTTCAGGATGCTCTTCTCGTTTATTGTTAAATTCTAAGGCAATTTTTGCATCCAAACCAATTCCAAAGTAATTATTCATCACACACTTTTCTGAGTAGCCTTCTCTGCAAAAACAAATATTATACAAATATGTCTTATTAGTAACATTGACTTTTACAGATCATTTCTGACTTGACGGGGCTTTGTTTCTAACTGCAACAATTGGGGTTTATCTGCTTAACCAATAATTGTAACATATTGAAGTGGGACTTGCAAAGTTTAAGAAAAAATAGCTAAATTGAAAGAAGACAACTTGCCTGTTATTCTATCCTAGTTATTTTGGCTTACTGTTTGCAATTCACAAGACACTTCCCAACAAATTCCAGGTTCAGTGAATAACCTGTATAACACGGCATTAATTTTCCTAATATAAAAACTAGATGATCCGGCTCACTGCATTTATTGTAGGATTACAGAAGATTCTTTGTTCTCCGGCATGTAAGGATTCTTTACAATCCTTCAGAAATTCAGATGTATCACTAAACTATTCGTTTATGAAATATGAATTTATTTTCAATATAAATTAATGACATTTGATGGAAAGGTTTTATTTTAGTACTTTTATACTTGACTTTTGATATATTCAGAGAGCTATCACATTTAAGGAACGCCATCCCCCCTCCCCACCGCCCAACTAGTTTCAGTTTAAGTGAGGGACATCTTTTAACTTTTTATTCTTTAATGCAATGTGTGGTGAAAGTCATAAACCAACGATAACTACTATTTTGGTTATGGTCCTTATGGGGTGCCCTCACTAGATAATGTTGCAGATATTTAAGATAGACAAGCAGTTGCATTTATTGCCTTAACTTTCATTTAGACTTATAGCTTGAATACAATTAGAAATATTCTTACAAAGAATCAGGATCTGGATCAATAAAAGGAGTAGCAGCAAAAGTGTCAATGTTTGCTAGCAACATTTTGTTGATGATGGAACTCCCGGCGATGGAAGCTGCCAGCCCTGCCCTTAAACCTGTTGGACAAAACAAAGGAGAAAAACTGTTACATGAAAGCAACTGAACAATGGTGTAAACACTACCATTTTTCTTTATAAACTATTAAACATTAGTTTTCTTTGCTTTTTTGTATTAGCCATAGTGTACATAAAAAGGAGTCAATACAGGTTTACATTGCAGGATTAAATTCACCTGTAGTGATGGTGTTCCTGACAGTCACTTAACCCCTTAAGGACACATGACATTAAATGGACAGGGAGGCGGGGAATAAATGTGGACAGGAGAGAGGGAATAAATGGACAGGGAATAAATGGACAGAGAGGGGGGAATAAATGGACGGGGGAATAAATGGACAGAGAGGGAGGGATAAATGGACAGGGGGGGAAATACACGGACAGGGAGGGAGAGAATAAATGGGCCGGGGAATAAATGGACAGGGAAATAAATGGGAGGGAATAAATGGACAGGGAGGTGGGGGAATAAATGGACAGGGTGGGGGGATAAATGGACAGGCAGGGTGGGGGAATAAATGGACAGGCAGGGTGGGGGAATAAATTGAAAGGGGGGAAAATAAATTGACAAGGTGGGGGGAAGAAATTGACAGGGAGGGGAATTGACGGGGTTAGGAGGGGGAATGAGAGTGGGGAGGGGAGAAGAGAGTTACAACGGGGGAGACGAGAGTGACAAGGGAGGGGGGAGAAGAGAGGGACACGCAGGGGAGAAGAGAGTGACAAGGGAGGGGGGAGAAGAGAGGGACAAGAGGGGGAGAAGAGAGAGACAAGGGGGGGGGAGAGAAGAGAGTGACGAGGGAGGGAGAGGGGGAGAAGAGAGGGACAAGGGAGGGGGGAGAGATTGACATCCATCACACACACACAATGCACCCCTTGCACACAGAAAAACACACAATGCATTACACACACACACAAGCAATTCAACCCTTACACACAATGAAACACACAATGCATTCCTTACACACACTCAATGCACCCCTTACAGACGCACACACTGCATCCCGTACATACATAGAAACACACATTGCAGCCCTTACACATACAAACACAGATTCACACAATGCATTCCTTACACACATATCAGGACATCCCCTACTCCTGTGAACAAACTAATTGGTGGAACATGAAGATGGACCCTGGGGCCCAGACCTTGAGCTGTGTAAAGGGCCTTAAAAAAATGGAGCTGCTTCCCGTTCTCCCAGAACACAAACAGCCTCCAGAGAGCCTGTTCTACACCAGACGAGTGGAGCCAGACTGCAGCTAGAGCCCATCACCATCCTCATCCTGTTGTAAGTAGGCAATCTAGTATATTATTCGTGGCACTAATCTCTAATTTACCTCACATTAAAGAAACACTATAGTCCCCAGAACCACTGCAGCTTAATGTAGTGGTTCTGGTGTCTATAGCCTGTCCTTTCAGGCCTTTTAATGTAAACACGGCGGCACTGCAGCACTTGCGTTAGTTAACATGGGGCATTGTGATGTCATATGGGGGGGCGGCAAACTTTACTTTTGCCTAGGGCGGCAAAAATCCTTGCACCGGCCCTGAGTGTAAGGACATATTTCTTCACGAGGCAGGGCCCCAATGGTGCATAGTACAAGTAACACTTGCTTATCCACAAGAGACAACAGAGAAAGGCCTTAAAGGGACACTATAGTCACCTGAACAACTTTACCTTAATGAAGCAGTTTTGGTGTATAGAACATGCCCCTGCAGCCTCACTGCTCAATCCACTGTTAAATCCCTTTGTTTATGAACCCTAGTCACACCTCCCTGCATGTGACTTGCACAGCCTCCCATAAACACTTCCTGTAAAGAGAGCCCTATTTAGGCTTTCTTTATTGCAAGTTCTGTTTAATTAAGATTTTCTTATCCCCTGCTATGTTAATAGCTTGCTAGACCCTGCAAGAGACTCCTGTATGTGATTAAAGTTCAATTTAGAGATTGAGATACAATTATTTAAGGTAAATTACATCTGTTTGAAAGTGAAACCAGTTGTTTTTTTTCATGCAGGCTCTGTCAATCATAGCCAGTGGAGGTGTGGCTAGGGCTGCATAAACAGAAACAAAGTGATTTAACTCCTAAATGGTAGTGAATTGAGCAGTGAAACTGCAGGGGAATGATCTATACACTAAAACTGCTTTATTTAGCTAAAGTAATTTAGGTGACTATAGTGTTCCTTTAAATTGAACCTCAAATAAAATGTTCGGCTCTCCCCTGATCCATGTAATGCACTTCTATCTATGGATTAGAATTGCAACCCATGGATCTGATGTAGAATTATTAAAATCTTTATTAGAACCTGTATTGAATTATTGTACTAACTCCATTTTGTTCACCTTACATGACAGAATTTCCTGACAGTATTCAGTATAATGAATAAGAGATTGTATTTTCTCTCTCTAAGGACATAACTAGCCCCGGAGTTAGCGGATCTCCGATGACTTGCAACATAGTATAATCCAAGGCCAGGAGAACAGTGACAAAATGAAATGTTCTATTCATAAAAGAACCTTGGAACAGACCACTAGACTGACATCACTAACTACGTAAAATGACGCCCAAGCCCCCCTTTCCACCGAGTAAGCCTCGTGCTAAAGAGCAATGGCGACGACATCCCATGATGGGAGGGTGCCTCACTAGTCACTCAAATCTCTGAGCCAATTAATAATATTAATGGGTGGACACTGACATAGCCACTTAACATTTAACCCAATTAATGATGTTTATTTGTTATTATCTGATATTCAATGATGATGTCATTTTGCATATAAAAAGGCCTGCGTGCCCACTTTTTAACTGGATGCTAATAAATTTCCTGAAGTGTTTTTAACCTGAACTGCATGTGTCAGTGTGAACTTACTTCTGCGTATACGCAATTTATTCATCTCAGATTTGGACAGGAACAGATAGACTTTTAAACATTTTTGTTTATTTCTAAATTAATCTACATCAGATCTGATGAGAGTGTAATCTCAAGACACTGCAAGAAGCATCAAAAAATATCCTCCCATGGAGATTGGACCGGAGAGACACCATGAAATAATTAGATAGCGCTCCAGGTGTAATTATGGACCATGTGATTGTATTGTGTGGTCATAAATGTAAGTAGACCAGATACATTCTTATTAAACTACTACAAGATATTTCTAGATTCTGTAATACCGCCCCTTCACTAAGATTATTATAACACATTCATACTCCCAAAGTAAAAAGGAGGTCCCTTTTTATCAGCACGCCTAATAAATTAGAATTACTGAAAGGTGCTCATCAGGCACACACAAACTTTAGCCACAGAGGATGAAACGGCCTTCCTGCCCTGGGACCCCACACCACTAACAATTCAAAACAGAGACCATTATTATTTGCTGGCAAAAATCCCCCTTAGTGCAGATCTCTACATTTGACAGTGGATGGGAATGCTAAAAATTCAAACACAGAGATATCACCACTGGAGATCTATGCTCCAAGCTCTCACAATATTCCACCAAATGGATTTCTAATTCCAACAGAAACTCCCTTTAGCACATATCACCTCTTTTGCATTTTTTCACCTCCATAGATCTATGCTTTCTTCCCTGCTCCCTCTTTAATCCTCATTTACTTCACAGAAATCTCACCTTCTTTTGAAAAAAACTTATAAAGCTCTCAATACACCAAACAATGGTGTACAGCACACTAATAAATCCCCACCAATACATAACAGGCCTTTATACATACAGTCATGGGAAAAGGAAATGTTCATTGAATTCTATGGTTTTAAATATAAAGACATAACAATCATCTGTTCCTTAGCAGGTCTTAAAATTAGGTATATAAAACCTCAGATGACCAACAACACATGACATATTACACAATGTCATGATTTATTTAACAAACATAAAGCCAAAATGGAGTAGCCATGTGTGAAAAACCCAGTACACCCCTACTGCCTCCATAGGAATTAAGAGGCTATGTAGCAGGCAGGCGCTGCTAATTAAAAGCCATTGATTAATTGATCAAGAGTGACAACCTCTATAAAAGCCGACATTTTGGCAGTTTGCTGGTTTGAAGCATTCAGGTATATGTTAACACAATGCCATGGAGGAAATACATCAGTAATGATTTTCAAGAAGCAATTGTTGCTAGGATGGGTTATAAGGCCATTTACAAACAATTTAAAATCCATCATTCTACAGTGAGAAAGATTATTCAAAAGTGGAAACATTCAAGAAAGTTTCCAGTCTTCCCAGGAGTGGATGTCCCAGCAAATTCACCAAGGTTAGACTGTGCAATGCTCAGAGAAATTACACACAAAAAAACAAGAGTTACATCCATAGACTCTACAGGCCTCAGTTAACATGTTAATGACATTACAATTTGAAAAAGACTGAATAAGTAAAGTTTGCTTGGAAGGGTTGCCAGAAGAAAGCCTCTTAACTCTAAAAAGAAAATGGCCGATTGGCTTAGGTTTGAAACGTTGCATCTGAGCAAACCAAAAGACTTCTGGAACAATGTCCTTTGGACAGACGAGACCAAAGTGGAGATGTCAGGCCATGATGCACAGGGCCATGTTTGGCAAAAAAACAAACAGCATATCAGCACAAACCCCTTACACCAACTGCTTGTTTTTTCTTGTTTTTCAGCCACAGGGCCTAGGGACCTGGCAGTCATTAAGTCGATCATCAACATCTCTGTATACCACAGTATTCTAGAGTCATATGTGAGGCCTGACAGTTTAAACATGGCCAGAATTGGATCATGCAACAAAATAATGATCCCAAACTCATCTGCAAATTTACAACAGAATGGCTGAAAGAGAAGAGAATCAAGGTGCTGCAATGGCCCAGTCAAAGTCCAGATCTCAACCCAACTGAAATGCTGTGGCAGGACCTTAAGAGAGCTGTGCATAAACAAATGCCAGTTTACCTCAATGAACTGACGCAAAGTTGTAAAGTTCCTCCACAATTATGAGAGACTGAAAAAGTCATACAGAAAACTATTATTCTAGTTATTGATGCTACAGGTGGTTCTACAAGCTATTGAATCATAACGTGTACCTAGTTTTTTCACACATGGCTTGCATTTACAAGGTTGCATTTACCTAATTTTAAGATCTGCTGAGGAACAGAGGATTGATATGTCCTGACATGTAAAACCATGGAATTCAAAGAGGGTGTACTTTCTTGTTCCCATGACCATATACTGAACTCTGCAAACACAACTTTTCATTAACAATTCAATCTGGAACAAAATATTTCACCCAACACAACACTGCTCCAACTCCACAAGAACATCTGAGTTATCATTTACACTTCCTTTCTTCTGGTATGGATTACCTTCTTTAATAAATAGAATGATCCCAGCTGGCGTGGTTACCAACCAAAGGGCAGTCTCCTCCACGTTTAGGAGGATTTCTCCAAGTTCCAACCATTATAAAAGTGCATATCCTTCGTCATTCCGTCCAACACCAAAGGCATCTTCTCCTACACAATATACATCTACTCAACACAGCTAAAACACTCATTTATTGTACTCAAACCCTCCTACATACTGGGAATGACTCCATAAGGAAATTATACATATATCTCTCATAAAATTTACGACATGAATTGCCATATTTGGGTGAAATGGAAAAATCACACTGCAAACGCAAAGAGGTCAGTCCCTTCTCTCAAGTGTTCAATTACCAATCAAAATAGTCAAGTTGTAATATTCATAGACTTTTATTAATAACATATTTGTCTCCTCTACCACCCTTTCTTTTCCTTACCACCTTTGTTTCTCTTCGTGTTTTTGCCGTCTACCTAACTAATATTTATTTTAGGTTTATTTATGAAAACATTTTTTTGAAAAGGTAGTAAAACCAGCAGACAATTGGTAAGAGGTGCATTCTGGGAAATATCTACTCAGTAAGGGAGACAGGAAATGATAAGTGAAAATGTATCATTCAACCATCAAACACTGGTAAACCGTTTAACAGAATACTTTTTTTGAGCACATAACATACATACATGGCAATTCACATATCATTTCCACTAGTACAAAAGAGACCATAAGCTTGGAATGAACAAATTGTAAAAGTATTTATTTAGGGGATAAGAAACTTACTCTTTGCATAAATTATTCCAACCAATTAAAAAAATAAAATAAAATAAAAAATTAGAGTGAGTCCTAGGTGAGATAAAAATAAAACAGCATGCAACTATGGAGATGTGAGCCACTGTGAATACACTGCATTAAGGATAGAGTAACGAACAGTATATCTTGCTCAAGGACTTCTCCGTTCACAAGCATTACCTGGACAGATGATCCTAGTGTTCAACACAGGAAGATTTTCCTTGCTTGCAGCCAAGGGTGGGCTGGAGAATGAGCCAGAATGTGAATGGGTGCTGCGACTTGTGCGTCTGTCAGGCGACCTTGGAGCAGCTTTGACTTTAAAAAAAATAATAAAATAAACATGAAAATGTTTAAAGTTATATCTATATATATATGTGTATATATACACATATATATACATATATATATAAAGATAATAATGCAGTAATAAATGCCTAGCTTCTTTGATTTCAGTAACTTACAGTTTATAGATTTATTTATAGAGAATACGCTTTCTGGAGCACCTTATGATATAGTGATAGTTGTAGAAAGTCTCCTAATAACGGTTTTCTGTATGTATTTTTTTCAGTGGGGACCAATTGTTTCCATGTCTAACAAAACTCACATGATGATACTTAGATGACAAACCATTATATGTTAAGCTGTTTATTGGCAGTGTATGAATAACCCATGGAAATAAGACAAATACAGTGCAGAGTATTTGGATGATGACAAGGTTTCCTGTTTTCACTATGTAAACGGCACACGACATTCTGTGAACTGTGTAGGAGTCTTTTAATACACAATGTTCCCAATTTAGGGGACCAGTTATCAGCTTGCTGTTCAGTGGTTTCTTCATCAGATGTGTATTAAAGCTTTGGTAGCAAGACGGATAACAAGAGAGTTAAGAAAAACATGACTCTGGGTATGGGATTTGCATACATGGTTTGTTGTGGTCTAACAAAGAGCAAAGTAATGTCAGTGCAAGTAAAGCAGACTCTCGTCAGGCTAATAGTTCAGAAAAGAAGGTTGAACATAAAATAAGATTGCATTGTTGAGACCAGCAGTAGCATGGTGCTCAGTAGAAACATAGAATGTGACGGCAGATAAGAACCAATCGGCCCATCTAGTCTGCCCATTTTTCTAAATACTTTAATTAGTCCCTGGCCCTAGTCATATACCTATCCCACGCATGCATAAACTCCTTCACTGTGTTAACCTCTACCACTTCAGTTGGAAGGCTATTCCACGCATTCACTGCCCTCTCAGTAAAGTAATACTTCCTGATAGAGACATAGAATGTGACAGCAGATAAGAACCATTCGGCCCATCTAGTCTTCTCAATTTTCTAAATACTCTCATTAGTCCCTGGCCTTATCTTATGTCTAGGATATCCTTATTCATATCCCACACATGCTTAAACTCCTTAACTGTGTTTACCTCTACCACTTCACATAGAAACATGTGAACCTGGAAGACTGCCGTAGCCCAAGTCAGTCTTTGAATGACCTTGCCTCAGGTATAAGCAGAGATAAATACATTAAATAACATTGTGCAGAAACTACAAAATAATATATTGTTAATCTTTTTTTTTTATTTAGAGGTTACACAAGATTACGGGTTGTTTTACAGCTGATTGTTTTGCAACATTAAAAAACAAAACAAAAAAAAAACAATCCAATCACCATAACCACTAGAGATCGTCCGATATTGACTTTTTTAGAGCAGATACCGATAATCTGTGGACTTTCAGGGCGATAGCTTAACAATATTCTGAACAATTACCGTATTTTTAATTTTTTTGCACTTTTTTTATTAAGTGGTAAATGCACAAAACATACATGCCAGTCAGATATTTTTTTTTATGTTTTCAAGAATATTTATATGTGTGTGTAGTGGATGCAGTGAGAGTATTTTATTAGTAAATGTAGAGTGTGTGTGTGTTTGTGTAGTGGATGCAATGTGTATGTTTGTGTAGTGGATGCAGTGTGGGTAGTGGATGCAGTGTGTGCGTGTTTGTGTAGTGGATTCAGTGTGTGTGTGTGTGTATAAATATGTGCGGTAGGAACTCCCCTCCCCCCCACCTCTTACTTACTTGTCTTAGTGCCCCCCCCCTCCATTCCCCTGTTCCTCTCCCTTCTCTTTTAGTGATTCCCCCATCTACCTAAGTGTTCCCTTTCTCTTCCCTCCCCTGTACCTTAGTGTCCTCCCTTAATGTTCCTCCCTCCCCCCCATACCGTTCTCCCCCCTCCCTTGTCCCATCGTGTTCTTTTCTCCCCCTTTTCCCTGTCCCATAGTGTTCTTTCCCTCCCTCCCCAATAGTTTTCCTTACCACCCCCCTTACATAGTGTTCCTTTCCATCCCCCTCCCCCATAGTTTTCCTTACCACACCCTTCCCAACCCCCCACCCCCGTCCCTTAGTGCCCCTCTCTCCCCTCCTTGGTCCCCGCTCCCCAGTTTGTCTCCTGGTAGCGTGGAAGAGCGGAGCAGTGCACACCGAGGTACAGGAGATTTAGTCTCCTGTACTCGGACGGACTGACAGTGAGTACTTCCTTTCAGTCCGGCCGGGTACAGAAAACATAAGTTCCTGTACCACGGTGCGCATTGCTCTGCTCGGCCATGCTACTCAGGGTGTCTGACAGGAGGGAGCGCTGTGCGTCCACCTTAAGCTGGTCACTCCAATCCACCCCACCCGAAGCGATGCGTTGCCTTATGGATGTGCCAGCCTACTCATTCATTGTTGGTATTGACGGTGATAAGCCGATAACTATATTTACAAAAAAAAAAAAATCTGAATGGCAAAACCGATAATTGGTCGATCCCTAATAACCACCAAAGCTTGCTGTAATAGTTACAGTGCCAGGAGTGCTCTTGCATCCTCCTAGAATAAGTAGTCAATCTGATTTAGAAAAGTATGGCAACTTATTGGGGGGACTGCTTCATCTCCTGCTGCTAGAAGCTCCTGCACTGAGCTAAGCTTTGCCATACTGGGCTATGTTTCACTGGCTGAGAGGTCTCTGTTAACTGTTAATCTCAGTGGCGCAAATGGAAGTAAGCAGTAGTGGTTCTCGAGTCTGATGCGTTTCTTAAAAGGCATGCAGCTCTACAGCAGCAAGTGATCTACCTTTTGCTGTTCCTTGTATAAAACAAACTAATGAAAGGTGTTTCAAATGGCAACAACATCTGTTGTAACCTTTGTACATCTTCATCACTCAAAAGCTGACTGTGTCATTCTGGGCCTCATCTATACTCTGTGATAAAACAAGTGCTCACTAGACCATCTGCTCTTTATTATGACAGATGGGATTCATGGTGCTAAGCTGCATTACAAATACCCTTTTCTTGATCGTGCCAGGGCAAAAAAAAAATGGTCCTGAATGATTGAAAATGATTAGTTGCAGGTACCTGAAAACCAGTTTGCTTCACTCCTCTATTACCTGCTAATTCAGGCAGCAATTTAATTTCCACGTCAAAAGGCTATAAATTCATAGTTTTAGGACCAAGCATGAGAATATGGCATTTATTGCCAATAAAGTTAGCTGGACTGACTAAATGATTTGTGTTCAGGAAAACATGAAGTATCTGTCCATTCTACACGGAATACATCATTGCCGGTGTTTAGGTTTGTGCATTGGTGGCGTGGCACCCCTTGGACTTATTGGACTCTACCCACTTAAACTTTACTCAACACCTGACCCAATGTGACATCAAGTTATTACCCAATGAAAGCTCCAAAAAAAGAAATTTACAAAAATAATAGGACAATACGCAGGCCTGTGCTTTAGATTATCCAGGAACTGACAGCCCCAAGCCAAGCCAAATTTGGATAAATTGCCAAGTCTCTTAAAACAATCTCCAACAGTGAAACACAGGTGGATGGAAACTGAAAATATAAAAATGACAGCCACAACATTTCTTAAAATACCCTTTTGATTCATTCTTACCACGCCAATGATGTTGATTTGTTTTTCTCTGCAACAAAAAGTGAAAGACGCTAGCCCACTTGCCCCTGTGGCCCAGCCTTTACTGGGTTTGTGTGCTCACCCTTTAGGTAAAATAACTGATCTAAAAAGACTACATCCTAGGTTGGCAGAACATGTCAGTCAGTTGAAGAGTCTGACTGTCTGTCTGTAACAAACTCTGCAATATTGGAGTTGAAGGGTCTATTATGTTTATTGATCTTTCAACAGATGAACAGCACAAACGTTTGCTGTTACTGAAGCTGAACTCAGGACTGACAAAGAAACCAGATTTCAACGGACACAGGGCACTTTTTTGGACAGTCAATAAATACCACAAGCTGTGGAGTCTTGCTGAATCTTCTGTATTACTACAGAAAGGGCAAGTACCAGTGGACACAATTATATACTCACTCAGGATCCTGTCCTTCAGAGCAAAATCTCAGAAGGACTACCCAGTACAGAGATGCTGTTGAATGCCAGTCAGTATCCCACAAGTAGGCATTCAGCCTGGTAGGGTTTGTAAATAAGTGTCACTGAGACACGAAATATGTTAGCATATTGTGTCTAGAGTATTTTTTTTCCTGATGTGTCCCAGCAGAAGGTTTTTATAAAGAAATAAAGATTCTTTGATTATTTTTCCTTTAATTGGCGGTTTGAGTATTTTTTTTAGTTTTGGTTTGGCTTGCATTTTCACAGAGGGTTTGGCAAGACTTCTAAAAAGGTTTTATAATACTTCTAACAGGAGGCACAGAGAAAATGGGTGCCAACAACCGGTGCAACCCCCAACAGTGAAGAAACCCCTGTTTTAAAGCTTGAATGTCTTCAGCTGTTAATGCAGTGGGCAGAATGCAAACTGGGAATTGTAAGTAACGATTTCTGCATGTTCTACCGGTCTCAAGTAAAGAAACCTTGCCCAACAAGGCTTTCATACACTCGATATTTTAAGAAAATACATGTTTACTATTTTTATTAACATCCAATGTTTCAACACACTTTTGGGATGCTCAGAATAAGTTAGTTATAAATGATCAATATAGTGCACTTAACCATAAGCATAACTGCAACTGGAACTGCACACATTTAGGAAATGAAACAATACACGTGACAAAGTCAAACACAACTGCACAACAAAAGCCATTCGATGTGAGAGCAAAATGTTCAAAACAACCGAGGTTAAACCGGAAAATGAACAAAAATATGGCTGTTACTAAAACTGAATGATTATTGTAGGTAAGACATCTAGAGATTTATAGCCCATTTCGTTCATTCAGAACAGTGCCATTAGCTGTACTGTAAAAAAATTAAACCACAAAAAACGAATTCTATTCACTGACACTGATCTTTATCTTCGATTAAGTGGTTTACTTTCGGAAGAAACTGTTTTGTCTCATTTACTGATGCTTTTGTGTTCAGTGCTCTACATGATCCTTTCTTTTAGCTTAAATTACAGTCATTTGGCAGTAAATTATACAGCTTATTTCACCACATGTAATTCCTCCCTGTCATAAACACACTTTATTTCTGTTTGGCAAATAAAAGGTTTGAAATAAAAGAAGAACTTGGTAGCATTTAAGTACAGAAGTAATGTAAGCATTAAGCTAAACTAGATCCCATCATGGACCGCACAATACGCAACCTAGAAATAGCTAGGAAATAAAAGAATCCAAATAAGCTCTTTGAGTTCTGTTTAAGATATGCAATTACTGAAAATAGAAAGACATGTAAAACCTCAGGGTAGTGGTAACCTGGCATGTGGTAAAGGACACAACTTTACAGATTTGCAGAGGATCTAGATCCATATCTATATACATGGGATAAAGTAATATTCACAATATAATATGAAGCATGGATTTAGAGTGTGGGCTGAGAGTGTTTCACTGTTCCAAGCAAGCCACACAAATCATAAACGAAGGTAAGAGAACACAAGTAACCAGGATCTAGGTGCTCAACCAATACAGGAAACTGAAGCCAGTTTCTCGCACATATTGCAATAAAACAAGGGCAAATTAACTTGTACAGCCAAAACACTGCTTTTGATGTAACACAGCAAGTTCACCAGATTATCTATTGGCTGAACATAATAAACAGAGATTTTTGAAGCACAAAACTAAACAGCAGTAGCTTCTCTCAAGAAGAAAGATGACTCCTCTGTTTATACAATTATATATGTTTTGGGTCTAGGTGGCTCTTTTGCAGAAGCATTGCTTCTAATGTGCTAAAAAAAATAATAATAGGAAGCTCACTAGATTACATGGCTATAACAGTATACAAAGATTTTTTGCTAAAAAAGGTTTGCTCGATTTCTTTCCTCAGATGCTGCTCTAAAAGAAAAAAATATAGACTTTGATAGTGAAAATGCCTTTTGTAGAGCACTAAAATAATACATAGACTAGAGATATTTCTTTATCATTAACATCACAATAATGAACAAAAAGAAGAAACCAAACTCACAAAAAAAACAAACAAAAAAAGTAAAGCATTTACTAGAACAGTTGCGCAAAACAAGGAGAGAAACCAAATCCTCAGTTTTTTGCAAACTTGAAAGAAGTTTCAGAATTTTCATGGTGCCTACAGACGTTAATGCTCATTTTTCTTATTTATAAAACGTAAAAAAAATTGTGCAGCGCTGAATAATAGTTGGACTGACAAACAAGTATCTGTAACAAGACAAGTTGCATGTATAGGAACAAAAGGTGTTGAGGGCCCTGTTCTAACAAACAGATTCAAGGAGTGGGATAAAGTGGCACAAGAGGCAATTTCTTTCATGTATGGGAAAAGTAGATTGCTTAAAGAGTCAACATAATGTTTTGCATGACACCATAGCAGGAGAGAAAGCAACGAGAGTTTCTAAGGAGACTTAGTGAGAGTCTAAGGGAGGAGGGAAGGGAGTTCCATAAGAACGGTGCAGCCTTAGAGAAGTCTTGTAGGTGAGTGTCAGAGGTGCAAGTATGAACATAAGATAGATGCAGGTCTTTGGTGAAGCGCAGCGGCCTGGATGGGACATACTTGTTTATCATGGAGAATAGGTAGGAGCAGCCATGTGACTAATGGGAAGTCAATGTAAGGGCGGAGATCTGTGAAGTGATAAAGGACAGGAAGATGAGCCTTGCTGCAGCATTCATTATACACTGTAGTGTGGCAAGCTGGAAATACGTAAAACCAGTTAGAAGCAGATTGCAGTGGTAAAGGCTGCAGAAGACAGTGGCATGGAATAGCACTTTAGCCACATCCAGTTTTCTGTAGGGGTGGGTGTGAGCTATGTTTATGAAATGGAAGTGGCGGGATTTGGCAACTGACTGGACACGAGAGGTGAAGGAGAGATTGGAATCAAAGAGAACACTGAGGTAGCAACCCTGTGATATTGAGCTGATGGTACTGCCACCGACTTGGAGGGAGGAAAACACGGGAGGAGCAAAGTTTCAGGGAGCATTTTACATTTATTTTCGAGCAGTATAAATAGGAATGGACACCTTTTTGCTGGCACTTTGTGTACACATCCCAGTAAACAATGTTTATTATAGTGGGACATACAGCAGAGGAAAACATAAAACAGGAACTGTATTGCATTTATACTTGGCCAGTACAGCCATGTTTCGAGATGCTCTTGGGGACATACATTATTGACTGTCACATCTTCCTCACATTACAATAAGCTGCAGTGTTATGCTGCCTGGAATGGCCTCTTAAAGGAGGGAAGTACTGGAAAAGAAGTCTGGAATGTACAGGAATCACAAGTATCAGAAATATGATTCTGCATTTACCAAAAAAAAAAAAGGCACCATATTCTCTTGGTAGTACAAAGTGGAGGATTGCAGGGACACTGTTATAATGCAGTGAAATGGTGACCAGGCCATTAGCTGATGAAAAAAACAACAGTGAAGTGGGTTAGGTCATGGCACCTCTGCCTATCTCTGACTCTCATTGTAATGTTACATTTTCATAATGTACAGCTTTTGTTTACTTACCCGATAGGGATTCAGATTCTTTTGTATCTTCATCCTTCTCTTCATCTTTGGACTCTTCTAACTCCTTTCTATATTCATCAGGTGACAGGTTCACTTGTTCTTCCGTGTGGGCATTCTGCTCATCTACAACTAAAATGTATAGCACGTCTATGGTTGCATTATTCTCCGCACAAACCAAAAGAACACAAACAATGTCGCATACACTGGCCTGTCTTTCTATTGCAAGGTTCAGCAGCAGTGTCAATTCAGTACATCTACCTGATCTTATAGGTCACCCAACTCTTTGTTGACATTATTTCATGACTTGTATTTGGCTCATTTTAAAAGAACAAAAAAAAAAAAAATGCATGGAGCTAAAAACCACACACAGACCAAATTTGTGATGCTATGTCATTTGGGCCGCGTGGAGGCTGCTATATTTGTACTCTTCACATTTATTTAAACAGCAAAGCTATATAGCTCAGATAACACAATGAGAGCAAACTAAAGGCATTGCATTCCATAGTAGTTTGGCTAACACAATTTATAGATGGCTTTTTATTCTCTGGGGCATTTAGTCATTTATTTCTTGACAAGTGCACTTTAACAGAAATTATTAATCTGGAGGCTTTCAAGAGAAGGGAAAAATAAAGGAGTTATTTTTACATGGTACATACTCCTTGGAATGGTAAATTATATTTAATTCATATAGGTTGAAAATGCACACCAACCTTTCTCTGCTTGCTCAATGATTTGGCGAACTGCTTTTTTCAAACTATTCGCTCGCAGCATCAGCTGCTCTCTAGGTTTGAATAGTTTTGGAGTGGAAGACTTTGCTATGTTTTCTGTTAGCTGCTCCTTGCTCTCAGATGAGGAATCTTCACTAGAAAACTCCTCCTCAACTTCTTCTTCTACAATAGGTGGTGTGGGATATGCCAGTAATGGAGCGGCCTGCGCTTCTGCATGTAAGGTCTGGAGAAGCAGATCCAGCTTCTCATTTAATGTTGAGCACTAATGAGGAAAAAACAAGAGTGAAATATTAATTTATGGTGCGGAGAACAACATTGTTCTTTAAAGAAACATTCTAGGCTGGAAAGTAATATAAATGTATTCAACGCAGAAGGAATTGTAAAATGTAATATATAATTAGAAACAAAATTCATATAAAAACAAAAATACTTTTTAAGCCCATATAACTGCAGTTCTGTTCCACATGGTTTGCAGCCTTTTGTACTGAGCACTGTCAGTACAAGGAATTAGCGGACACCTGTCAGCCAATCCTAAAAGTCCTGTTATTTTCCAATAAGTATTTCTGGTGCTTTGTCATATTTCCATTCATCAGATAAAATTAAGGAAAGTGCTGTGTATATGGATAGCAGCTGTTGGTTGCAGAAGTTAAAATGACAATTACTAATCTCTTTAATTACATGCCACAAGCTGTCCAAATTTTACAATTTAAAAAAAAAAATATTAATATATTTTTTCACCCAAGTGGCACCATACCAGTGCCAAAATGTATGTATCCAAGACAGGCTAAGAAACAAATTTTTACAAAGAAGCACCAACGTTTCTTTAAAATAAGCTATTCATCTATTAACACTAGAGCTTCTCAAAATGGCCAATATAAAAAGATATTTAAGATTATTTTTCGTCTTTTTAATTTATTTATTTTTATACCTCCACTCTCACACGTGTGTCTCAAAAAAATATGGGCTTGCTCTAACCAACAGTCAGAAAGTGATGTCTAAAATATAAAGAAGACGGTTTACCTTTTAAACAGTTAATTAGCTTTAAAAATTAAAAAATCTAAATTAAACTTGATTTAGTTTTGCCTTTCTTAGAAGAAACATATTTACTACTGATTATTATCAAAAAACACAAAGAGCTAAATAAAATGAGGACTGAAAGCTAAACAAATACCAAGAGTACTATAATTAAATATTAATAACCTCAAATTGCCAGTGGCAGAACAAATAAAGTGTTTAGAGAGGTTTTGAAAACATAAAGTGTTGTTCATTACAATACAGGGTTTTATTCACTAAACATCAAATTATATGGACTAAAAATTAATCTTAAAATTTAGGCTTATATCGCCAAGCTGTTACTATGGCGGAGTTGTTGATTTTTATTTATTTTTTTCAAATTAGTACTTTTTGCATTTTGGGTTTTAAAGCGCTATTTTTGGTGTTTAGTGTTTTTGTTCCCTAATAATGCAATTGTGTATTTTATGACAAGACACTGAGGCTCATATTGCATATCCCTTTACAAACAGAATGAAAAATAATGAATATTCAGTAACATAGGCCCCTTCCAAGTCCAAGTCCCAGTATAACAGGCAGCATCTCCTTCCCATAATCCTCTTTCTTTGCTGCTCCACAGTCAGATAAGTATTTTTCTCTCTGTCACGATTGTATTATATCTTGTATTTTGATATATTCTTATGTGTTTATTTTATATCACATTTATATTTATATGTTCCTTTTAATATTCTTGCACTTATATTTTAGTGTTTTGCATTTGTTTCTCATCTGTTCAGGTTCTTAGACCAGTTGTAGTATTGTTATACCCCTTGCTCTGGATGTGTTTCATCCCTCTCTCTATACCCTACCGGGTTTAACTTGTTTCCTTACACTTTCCCCATTATCTGTTAATTTCTGCTGGCTTCCCTGCTTTTGCTTGCTGCCACGGCTCTCGGTCTGTTTTTTGGCGCCATTTTGCGGTGTGTTCATACCGCCATTCGGCTCCTTTCGGCGGTTCGGAAGTTTCATGTTCGTCAGGTTTTCTCTTTCGCCTGTTTTTCCATGTCATATATGTTTCCTGTTCAACGCACGAACGGATGCTGTTCGGAAGTTTTTGTTTTTGTTTTCACTTTCGTGCAGTTCTCTGCTCCCCTGATTTTTGCGAGTTCAGAGCCTGCGCGCTTCCGGTTTTTCCTCCCCCTTGTATTCCCTTCCTGCCTCATGTGTGTGTGCCACTGGTCTGGGCCCTGGTGAGATCTATATTTGTTTTTCCTCTGTGAGTTTCAGCCTGGGTGACTAACCCTACTGTGACTTTACTATTTTGCTACCTTTATTAGAATTAGTGCCCTTATATGCCAGTATGCCTAAGCCCAGGCAACTCTCAGTTTCTCCCCCATCCGAGGAGTTAGATGTCCCTCTGGCCCTGGGAGATACTCCGGCCTCTACAGAGGCTTCACCCACATTGGCAGGCATGCCCATCCACTTGGAGGGGGCCCAATTTTTGGCACTTCAGCGCTCAGTGATGGAAGTCATTATGACAGCTATGGGATCTATGTCTTCCACCCTCTCCTACACTATTTCCCAGGCAATAAAATGAGGGTTTTGTGCCCCAGGCCTGTAGTGCCAAATAAGGTGGATCCCAAGATGACCCAATTCCTGACTAAATTGGGGTGGAACCCGCACAAGGGTCAAGACTCGGCCCTTAAGTCATGCCAACACAAACATCTGGACATCTTTGGACCGCTAGCAAAGCTCTTTGACTTGGCGGAAGATGCCAGAGCTGGAAACCGCATGGTTGACACTAAAGACCTACGTGGTTGGGTCCAGATAGCAATTTGCATTGCCAGGAGAGTCAACGCCTCCCTCTCTATGGAGCGGCATAAGGCCATCCTTTTCAAAATTGAGCCAAAATTGGCTAACCTGGCTCTCATGGAGGTTGGCAAGAACGGCCAAGGTCTACTGTTTGGCGACTCCTTTATCAAGGACTTCGGTCGCATCATGGGGGCATTTACAGCCCTTGACAAGGCACAAGCCTCTATGAGGAGAGTATTTCAAGGGCGGGTCTCCACCAGGGCCGGCAGATCCAGAAGCTGTCTGTCCGGCCGTCCCTATTTACAGTCCAGTGGCTCGGGACGAGGCTCTTACCAACAACGCTCCAACTACCAGGAGGCGCAGACCTGCTCCTCGTTCTTCCCGCCTGTGGCGATCCAGAGGTTTCCATAGAAACACAAGTTCCAGGCGCCCATACGGTGAGTTTACCCAAACCTCATGTTTTTTCTCATGCTTGTGTAGGGGGCAAACTCCAACATTTTTTTCCAGCTTAGTCGGCCATAACTTCCGACACTTGGGTATGAGACACTTTCCGTGGGTTTCGGATAGAACTCGTAGGGGACCTTGCCAGTATCCCAGCTCCTCGGCCGATCTGCTTCTCCCGGCAGAATCGCAAATTGATCAACGACGAGCTATCTACTCTCCTCTCCAAAGGCGCAATAGAACCAGCCCCTTAGGCCTCCTCAGGCGTTCTAATCAATATTTTCCTGGTGGAAAAGAAGGGCAGACAAATGAGCCCGGTCATAAACCTACACCCCCTTAATGCCATGGTTCAATACCACCATTTCAAGATGGAGGGTATTCATCTGTTGCGAGACCTACTCCTTTACGGAGACTGGCTGGCGAAGCTGGACCTGCAGGACGCCTGACAGTGCCAGTGTCCCGAGACCTGCTTCGCTTCTTATGGCGGAACAGGACTTAGCGTTTTACCTGTCTCCCCTTTGGCCTCTCGTCAGCACCCTGGTGCTTCACAAAGCTACTGCGCCCAGCTATGGCCTGGCTGCGCAGTCGGGGTATTCGCCTAATAATTTACCTGGACGACATCATGATCATGGCTCAGGATCGCTCCATCCTCCTTCGGGACATTCGGCAGACCATAGATCTGCTCTCCCACCTAGGTTTCCATATCAACTGGGAGAAGTCCTGCCTGACCCCAGCCACTTGTATGGAGTTCCTGGGTTTCCTCGTAGACTCGACGGAGGCGACGCTGAGCCTTTCGACGAACAAGATTCGGTTGATCCGCAAGGAACTTGGCATGGTCCTCACCCGCCCGCAACTCTCCTTGCGACAGTTGGCTCGGCTCATCGGCCTATTAACATCGTCCATTCAAGCAGTGTTCCCGGGTGCGCCACTACCGCGCCCTTCAGCGATTAAAGGTAGCCCACCTCAGGGGCGGCGCCTCCTACGCAGACCTGTTTTCGCTAGACAGCGAGACGAAGGACGAGCTGCGATGGTGGATCCTCAACCTGTCTGCTTGGAACGGCAAGGCGATTTTCTGCTCGCTGCCTGAATTCACCATCTACTCAGACGCAAGCCTCCATGGTTGGGGGGCCCACTGCGAGGGAGTATCAACTGGGGGTCGGTGGTCGGACATCAACGCGTTGGAACTCTTGGCAAGTTCGTTCGCGATCCGCAGCTTTGCGAGGGACCAAGCGTGGATATATGCACTCGCCTCCGCATGGACAACATATCAGCTGTGAGATATGTCAACCACATGGGGGGGAACACAATCTGCGATCCTGGCAGGTTTGGCAAAGGACTTCAGGGAATTTTGCCTAGAACGGAACCTGCTGGTTCAGGTGGAGTATTTACCTGGTCTGCACAATGTCCACGCGGATAGGAATTCGCATTGTCTCTCTGACACCAGCGACTGGAAATTAGACACGGGCGTATTTTCCACTGTTTCATCTCTTTGGGGGCCTTTTGCTATAGACCTATTCACGTCCCGGCTCAACGCTCAACTTCCCCGGTTCTTCAGCTGGAGACCGAACCCTGCAGCGGAAGCAGTAGAAGACTTACTGCAAGACTGGCGCGGAGATCTCCTGTACGCCTTCCCCACATTCTCCATACCTCGCACACTCCTTCACTCTCGCAGACATCAGGCCGAACTAGTGGGAGATGCAGTCTTGGTTCCCTCAACTTCTCAAGATGACAGTGGACTACCCCAGGCTGTTACCATCCTTCCAGGACCTTCTGCGGGACCCGACGGGAGGATGTCACCCCCTCCTGTCAGAGGGCTCCCTTCCCCTCCTAGCGTGGTGGATTTCAGGGGACCCTGGGAGATCCAGGGAGTTTCGGAGACTACTAGATGCCTGTTGGCAGACGCATGGGCTCCCAGCACTCGACAAGCATATGGGTCACCTTGGCGAGCTTGGGCTGGTTGGTGCCTGGCTAGGGACGTGGATCCCATTTCGGCGCCTGTGACCATGATTCTTCAATTCCTGTCTTCCCTCCTAGAGGCGGGTAAAGCCTACCGGACTATCCGCCTCTACCGGTCGGCCATCTTTTCGACACACCAGGGATTCGACAGGTGCCCAGCAGGTCAACACCCCCTAGTATGCAAACTTCTCAGGGGCTCTCGCCTCTCCCGGTCTCCTAGGCTTCGCTACTCGGCTACCTGGGACGTCTCAACCATATTGTCGCTGTTCACGACCTGGCCCAATAACACTTCTCTCTCATTGCGCCAGTTATCGGCCAAAATTGGTTTGCCTATTCTACATCATCTTCTGCAAGAGGCTCTCTGACGTCCGAGCCTTGGACTTGGATGCCAGATGCTACGCCCCGGAGGGAGTGACATTCAACATTAGTAGGCGTACTAAGACGTCTATTAAGTCGGTGTCCTATCAGAGTTTCCCGACTAATCCGGAATTGTGCCGGTGGGTTGTTTGCGCGAATATGAGGATCGCACCAAGCTTCATCATTATACGTCCTCTCCTCAACTGTTTTTATCCTTACGTCTTACGTTTGCCCCCGTCACCAGCACTACGTTTGGAAGATTTTATGAGGATGGCAGACTGGTCGAGAGAATCTACCTTTCGGGAATTTTATTTTCGACCGACTACGCACATGTTCGCTGCGGTGGTAAGTCAGCTGTAACCCCTTAGTGACCAGGCAATGTTTCAATTGTATTACCGTTAAGGACCAGGGCTCTTTTTCTGCAGTGGCTGTGTTTAGATGTATTTGCCTCTTATATATTTACTGTGCCCACACATATTGTATACCGTTTACCTCACTATTAAATGTTCATTCTAAAGATACCATTATTTTCATCATATCATATGATTTACTAGAATAAAAAAAAGTGAAATATGATGAGACATAAAACACAGCTGGCCATCATGCCCCCATGTCCCAGTTGGAACATTTCTGAAGCCAGCCAATGTAATTCACCTCCGTCAAACCGTATGTTTTGGAAAAGTACACAGCCTAGGGCATTTCACATGGTGGCATTTCAAAACTTTACATGCACTTATTCTACCACCAGTCTCTGTCAAACGTTTTTGTGATGTCCTTTTTCACTCACACATTCATGTTCACTTTTTCACCCACACATTCTACTTTGAGCATAAATTCTAACCTCCTGTTAGGTGTTCCTGCCAAAGGACACCCCAATATGTGCTCGGCAACATCTCCCGGGTACAGCGATACCACGCATGCATATGTTTGTCGGGTTCACTGGGGGATGCAAAGCAAAATGTCTGATATGCGTTTTTCAAATTGTACATATCTTCTTTGCCGATCTACCTTATGGGGGACTTATCAGATATCCCAATGTATTTTCTTGACATGAGCGTGCATGTATTTGAAAAGTTGACACCCTGCAGTAGTTGAAGAACGCTTGTGGAGGTAACTGTTCAATCCTCATTTTCACACACACACACACACTGCTTTTTGACTGTGATTTAGGAGAGCCCGCTGTTGGTTATTGCAAGAACACACCCCAGGGGGTTTTCTGCAAGGCTTCTCCTTAGGACACCCATGCCCCCCACGCATAGGCTCGCCAGGATTTTGGGAAGGTATGGTTACAATTGTATGACTTTTCAGTTTGAGTTGAAATTGAGAGTAGTTCTTCTGATAGGCCTATCTTTAGCTTGGGGCTTATCACAGAGCCCAGTTTTATAGATCGCCACGAAAGGATACACACTTTGAAACGTGGACACCCCAAGGTATTGCATGTGGAGTGCTTTGATGCAACTTTTTTTCTTTTTTTATAGCCAGACCAAAAATAAATAAATAAAATAAAACAGTTGAAGAACGCGTGTGGAGGTAACTGTTCAATCCTCATTTTCACACACACACACACACACTGCTTTTTGACTGTGATTTAGGAGAGCCCGCTGTTGGTTATTGCAAGAACACACCCCAGGGGGTTTTCTGCAAGGCTTCTCCTTAGGACACCCATGCCCCCCACGCATAGGCTCGCCAGGATTTTGGGAAGGTATGGTTACAATTGTATGACTTTTCAGTTTGAGTTGAAATTGAGAGTAGTTCTTCTGATAGGCCTATCTTTAGCTTGGGGCTTATCACAGAGCCCAGTTTTATAGATCGCCACGAAAGGATACACACTTTGAAACGTGGACACCCCAAGGTATTGCATGTGGAGTGCTTTGATGCAACCTTTTTTTCTTTTTTTATAGCCAGACCAAAAATAAATAAATAAAATAAAACAGTTGAAGAACGCGTGTGGAGGTAACTGTTCAATCCTCATTTTCACACACACACACACACACACACTGCTTTTTGACTGTGATTTAGGAGAGCCCGCTGTTGGTTATTGCAAGAACACACCCCAGGGGGTTTTCTGCAAGGCTTCTCCTTAGGACACCCATGCCCCCCACGCATAGGCTCGCCAGGATTTTGGGAAGGTATGGTTACAATTGTATGACTTTTCAGTTTGAGTTGAAATTGAGAGTAGTTCTTCTGATAGGCCTATCTTTAGCTTGGGGCTTATCACAGAGCCCAGTTTTATAGATCGCCACGAAAGGATACACACTTTGAAACGTAGACACCCCAAGGTATTGCATGTGGAGTGCTTTGATGCAACCTTTTTTTCTTTTTTTATAGCCAGACCAAAAATAAATAAATAAAATAAAACAGTTGAAGAACGCGTGTGGAGGTAACTGTTCAATCCTCATTTTCACACACACACACAAACACACTGCTTTTTGACTGTGATTTAGGAGAGCCCGCTGTTGGTTATTGCAAGAACACACCCCAGGGGGTTTTCTGCAAGGCTTCTCCTTAGGACACCCATGCCCCCCACGCATAGGCTCGCCAGGATTTTGGGAAGGTATGGTTACAATTGTATGACTTTTCAGTTTGAGTTGAAATTGAGAGTAGTTCTTCTGATAGGCCTATCTTTAGCTTGGGGCTTATCACAGAGCCCAGTTTTATAGATCGCCACGAAAGGATACACACTTTGAAACGTGGACACCCCAAGGTATTGCATGTGGAGTGCTTTGATGCAACCTTTTTTTCTTTTTTTATAGCCAGACCAAAAATAAATAAATAAAATAAAACAGTTGAAGAACGCGTGTGGAGGTAACTGTTCAATCCTCATTTTCACACACACACACAAACACACTGCTTTTTGACTGTGATTTAGGAGAGCCCGCTGTTGGTTATTGCAAGAACACACCCCAGGGGGTTTTCTGCAAGGCTTCTCCTTAGGACACCCATGCCCCCCACGCATAGGCTCGCCAGGATTTTGGGAAGGTATGGTTACAATTGTATGACTTTTCAGTTTGAGTTGAAATTGAGAGTAGTTCTTCTGATAGGCCTATCTTTAGCTTGGGGCTTATCACAGAGCCCAGTTTTATAGATCGCCACGAAAGGATACACACTTTGAAACGTGGACACCCCAAGGTATTGCATGTGGAGTGCTTTGATGCAACCTTTTTTTTTCTTTTTTTATAGCCAGACCAAAAATAAATAAATAAAATAAAACAGTTGAAGAACGCGTGTGGAGGTAACTGTTCAATCCTCATTTTCACACACACACACAAACACACTGCTTTTTGACTGTGATTTAGGAGAGCCCGCTGTTGGTTATTGCAAGAACACACCCCAGGGGGTTTTCTGCAAGGCTTCTCCTTAGGACACCCATGCCCCCCACGCATAGGCTCGCCAGGATTTTGGGAAGGTATGGTTACAATTGTATGACTTTTCAGTTTGAGTTGAAATTGAGAGTAGTTCTTCTGATAGGCCTATCTTTAGCTTGGGGCTTATCACAGAGCCCAGTTTTATAGATCGCCACGAAAGGATACACACTTTGAAACGTGGACACCCCAAGGTATTGCATGTGGAGTGCTTTGATGCAACCTTTTTTTCTTTTTTTATAGCCAGACCAAAAATAAATAAATAAAATAAAACAGTTGAAGAACGCGTGTGGAGGTAACTGTTCAATCCTCATTTTCACACACACACACACACACTGCTTTTTGACTGTGATTTAGGAGAGCCCGCTGTTGGTTATTGCAAGAACACACCCCAGGGGGTTTTCTGCAAGGCTTCTCCTTAGGACACCCATGCCCCCCATGCACAGGGTAAATGTAAGAACCCCCCCCCCCTAAAAAAACCAAAAAACCTCTGAACGGCAAATGTTAAAAAAATAAATTAAAAATGGACCAGCGTGTGGTAGCGTTTGAAACAGTCGCCAATGCAGAGTCCAGGCTGTCCAGGGCAATCAGGACAGTAATATACACTGTCTTTTCTCTGCCCCCTCTTAGAACAGACCCTGCATCTTTTTTGGGGATTCTGCTTTGCCGCAGTAGGGGGGATTTTAAAAATGAAATGTGTAGCCCCAACTCTGCTCTCTCCCATCACCGCCCGGGGAGCAGGTGCATCACGGTACAAAATCCCCGAAATGATCTGGAGCTGAAACTGTAAAAATCTCAGTTGCGTCCCGGGGTTTGCTTTTTTGAACAACAAGAAAGCGTTGTGGGTTGCAATCTGCATCAGGTAGATTGCAACCTTTTTGTACCAGGCCCTTGTCTTTCGTATAATTAGGTAGGGCTGCAGCAGCTGATCTGCCAGATCAACCCCACCCATGTGCCGGTTATAGGCCTTGATGCACACTGGCTTCCTTGTCCTCTCAGCTCTGCCACGTACAGGGACCTCCACAGTCCCCTCAGTGTGGATGCTGGTAAGAAGGTACACATCCTTCTTGTCTCTGTACTTAACTGCCAACAGCTCCTCTTGGCGCAGAGCTGAGGTCTCCCCCCTTCGTAGCCGGGTGCGTGCAAGTTGTCCTGGGAAACCTGTGCTGTTCTTTTTAATTGTGCCGCAAGCTACTGTATCAAAACAGTACAGTAGCTTGAACAAAGGGACACTTGTATAAAAATTGTCAGTATACAAGTGGTACCCTTTGTTCATGAGGGGGAAAATCAGGTCCCAGACAATCTTGCCACTGGTTCCCATATGTTCTGGGCAACCTGGAGGGTCAAGGTGGCTATCCTTTCCCTCGTACACCCGGAAGGCCTGAATATACCCATTCTCGCTATCACAGAGCTTATACATCTTTACACCATACCTAGAGCGCTTGGAAGGAACATACTGCTTGAATCCCAGCCTTCCCTTATACTTCATCAGGGATTCATCCACGCATATATTCCTTCCAGGTGTATAAGCCTCTGCAAACCTGGCAGCGAAGTGGGTAATCAGGGGGCGGATTTTATACAGCCTGTCAAATTGGGGATGCTCCCTAGAGGGACAAAGGCTGTTGTCGTTGAAGTGCATGAAATGCAGAATCATTTCATACCTCTTCCTCGACATACATTGGGAGTAAATGGGGGTAGAGCAGATGGGGCTACTGCTCCAGTAGGAGCGGATGGAGGGCTTCTTTATGATGCCCATCAGCATAGTCAATGCCCAGAATCTTTTAAATTCTGGCACATCGATGGGGGCCCATTGCTGCTTTGCCAAAAAAGAGTCAGGATTTGTAGCTCTGAATTGATGGGCATATAAATTAGTTTGGGCGACAATGTTCCCCAATACATCATCGCCCAGAAACACCTCCATAAACTGCTGAGGGCTAAATCCTGTGACATCCAAATTAATGCCAGGATTTGCAGTAAAGGATGGGATGTCTGGCCTCTGGCGATGAGGCACTACCCACTCCTCAGCAGTTCTGCCAGCTGTAGCAGCACGTCTCCTTCGGGCAGGGGGACTAGCAGGCACAGATACAACATCACTAGATGCATCACTAGCAGCAGACACTGTATCTAGTGATGATGTATCTGAGCACCTGGCTGGGTCAAAATCAGGGTCAGAGTCTGACATAGACGCGTCAGACTCTAGCGCAAGGGTGGCATATGACTGCTCAGCGCTGGTTGACTTCCGTGACCCATGTGACATGATCACAATCGCTTTACTTAGTGACCTGTCACAAAAAAAAAAAAAAAATGAACAGACAGCAAAATAAGTGCTGCTGTGCAAGAGCCTGTGAACTGCAGAGTGATCACAGGCAGGACAGGGGTTAATCGTTCTGAAAAGAGCTTTTGGGTCTCAAAAAAAAAAAAAAATTCACAAAAAATGAACCCCTAAAAAAGAAAAAAAAAATGCACAAACAGCAGACAATTACTGCTGTGCAAAAGCCGGTGATTATAGTGATCACTGGCAAGACAGGGGTTAATGGCTCTGAAAAGAGCCTTTGGGTCTCAAGAGTTTACAAATCCCTACCTATAAACACCTAAATCTCTCTAGCTAAACCACAGATCTCTCTCCTTCTCTCACTAAAGCACAAGTGAGGAGAGGGAGGCAGATCCACACTAATCAGAGAAATGGGGAACACACTTGGGATGAAATTGCTAATGGGGCAAGCTGTGATTGGATGACCCCAGCCTGCCCCTTATGATGCGGCATGCTAGGGACACCCCCAGAAGCCCCATGATTCACTGCCTTTAGAAAGGGATGGGGGTTAATTTTGATCATTTTATTTCTTTTCTATTTAATTTTTTAATATATAGTATTATATATGCACTGAGTGCCAGGACCCCTCGAGGCACTCCGCACATGCAGAGCATCACTGCAATACTATCAGAGCTTCCAGAGCTCAAAATAGCTGCAGACGTACCAGGTACGTCCAAGGTCATTATGGAATGTTTTCTGCCAGACGTACCAGATACGTCCATGGTCATGAAGGGGTTAAACATGCACTATGAGCCTCTGTGTCTTGTCATAAAATTACATGATTTTTGCTATTACATGACGAAAGTCATGATTTTATTAAAGACACGGAGGCGAGTATTGTCCCACCCATCTTGTAATTCTCACTTGATGCTCATTTGTTTTCCCACCCTATTTGTTATTAATGTATTGAGACATGTACGGACTCGGGGGTACGGTAAGTGGGGCATGTTTCTCAGTGAAGGTTTTGTTAAGTACCTGAGGGTGTTCGGATTTGTCTATGTTATTTTTGGGGATGTGTGTGGGGCTCTGCTTTGACTGGCCCTGATGTTGGTCTCAAGTACGGGTCTAACCCTAGGGCTCTTGTTCTTTGTGTTTTCACAGACTGATTGGGATCGATGGAATGTAGAGGCTGCATGTGTGGAGTTTCCCTGGGGATGGAGTTCTTTTTGTCGCCATCCTGATGTGCTTCTTCTGTTTGGGGAGTGATGATCGTAAGGTTTGCTCCGGAATTGTTCTATGGGTCCTGTTCTGGACTGTTTAAGTGTCGTATCTGCAGAAAGAGGATTATGGGAAGGAGATGCTGCCTGTTATACTGGGACTTGATCAGGGAGGGACCTATGTTACTGAATATTCATTATTTTTCTGTTTGTATCCTTTGCTGCTATTGGTGGACAGTAAAGAAAGGGATATGCAATGCTCGCCTCCGTGTCTTTAATAAAATCATGACTTTTCGTCATGTAATAGCAAAATCATGTAATTTCATGCTAGTGTTTAGTTCCACATAAACAACACTCTGGAAAGGGTTCTGGAAAATTAACATTTGGTAGTTCACTGGACGTAGTGCTTTCTCTTATTTTTTATTGTTAGTTGTAGAAATGTTTCTGCATATTTTTTTAAATTAAAGTGATATCCTTAAAACCTACTTTTAGGGCCATGGCTTCTGCCTCCTCCGTGTTCTCCAAAGGTTTTTCATACGTCTTCCCAACTTTTGCAACAAAATCCTTTACAGTTTCACATAAAACCCTTTTTTAGAAAAGACAATTTGCATTAGACAAAACAATAATTGATTGCCTTGGCATGTTAAGGATTTAACATAAGCAGGTCTGCTGTTTTATAATTTCATTGACATTTAAAACAGAAGAACAGCAAAACCTTAGGTGAAGCAATGACAGAATGTAATACACTATGTGCAGGTATTCAGTTTCACCTATTTTTGTAAAAACCTATTTATAAACTGTCAGTTTTCTTTGGAATTCAATAAGTACTTTGATGTTTTGTTTTCTTTTTATAGCAAGACTAAACAACTTGCTTAAAGGAGCATTATAGGGTCAGGAACACAAACATGCATTCCTGACTTTATAGGGTTAAAACCACCATCTAGCCCCCTTGCCCCCCTCATGCCTCCCTAAATATAGTAAAATCTTACTTGTATTCAAGCCTGACGCTGCAGGCTTTGTCCCGGTTTCCTTTAGACCTGCCCACTGCTGACATCAGCAGAAGTGGTAGCCTGATCCAATCACAATGCTTCCCCATAGGATTGGCTGAGACTGACAAAGAGGCAGATCAGGGGTAGAGCCAACACAATTCAAACACAGCCCTGGCCAATCAGCATCTCCTCATAGAGATTTATTGAATCAATGAATCTCTATGAGGAAAGTTCAGTGTCTGCATGCAGAGGTTGGAGACCCTGGATGTTTGGGTGCATTTTAGGCAGCCATGACCCAGGAAGGAGCTCTAACAGCCATCTGAGGAGTGTCCAGTGAAATTATCACTAGGCTGTAATGTAAACACTGCATTACACCAAAAAGCCTGAATGTAATGATTCTACTCACCAGAACAAATTCAATAAGCTGTAGTTGTTCTGGTGATTATAGTGTCCCTTGAAAGCATGTTGTGGCATTCATATGATGTTTAGTTGGTATTAAGAGATCTAAATATTTTCATATCATTATACCACCAGGCTGTACCTGTTGACACAATGTAGGCTTGATTTTTACAGCTTACAAAGCTTAAAATTTGAAGTCATATGCTACTAGCCAGGCCTTAAAAGTTACTTGCCACTGCAGCACAAAATAACCACCCAGTGCTACATTTTGAGTTCAACTAGCTGGTAGAAAATTGATCCACGTAGTTTACATCACATACATCAGCTTGTCAGAACAAATATCTATGCCAATTTTGATGGTCAAAATCCCACTACATCCTCATCTTCCTGTTTGCAGACAAAACTGGGACCCAGCATTGGCAGTGCTCAAGTCCATGTAGTTCAAGATGTGACACATGCATGTACTAACACATTTAACGTAAGACTTGATTATTTTCGTACTTGTGACTTGCCACAATTAGGCTTATACCAACCAACTTGTTTCTCCAAAAATATGTATGTTTGTTTTCCACAAACAGGATTTTGTCTTACTGGTCTCTATACATTTTACAGCTTGTATAGGCTAAAATTCATAAATAAGAGCTATTTCTCAGATCTGTGAACAGCTGCATCAGTCATCTACCACAAACAAAGAAGACACAACTACATTCTAATTTACTGTCAAAAAACTATACCCACTAACCATGCCTGCATACATTATATATTGCATTTATTCCACATGATTCACCAGTTCTGTATTTGTATAAGAGTATACGTATAATATGCCCCTGGAGCATTGATCACATATATATTGTTTTGTCATAACTATACTGCCATATGATTATATATATTGCCGAATAATTGGCAACAGTTTTTTTTTCTACTTTCTATGTAGCCATGGCAGCTATTTTGCAATAGCTTGGGGCTAATTGAGGTCACATAGAAATTGTACACTTTCCCTGCGTGTACATTTGATCATGTTAATTAATACGCACTTTATTTTAATACTGGAATGGTTAAGCAGATAATAAGAGAAAAAATATATATTTAGTTAACCCTTAGATGTATGAATAAAGCAGTTCCTACATGGCTTTTTAAACCTTCACTTTGGGTTTTGGTTTCTACTGGTTGGATCTCTGGTTAGAACCCAAAAATCTAAATCAGGCAGGCAGGGTCTGTCACGTGGAAATTGGAACAATTGGAAGTATGTAACTTAACTCAGCCAAGGAGAGAGAAGAATAAACTCAGCTTATTGATAGGACTCCTCCATCCTATGGATGTCTCTTTGGCTGAGGTACAATTCGTACATTCCAATCACCACAATGTTTTGTTATAAAGGGAGATATGCAAAACAATATAATTAGAATAAGAAGACAAATTTAGCATGAACATGAGGCCAAAACCTACAATAGGTTGTATTTGTGCCCATAGTGTGTTCCTTAACAGTTTTAGTTAGTTGGTTAGAACTCAAACTAATCTATTATGGTGTTTTTACCAAAACATGATTGCTTGGAAAACTAATTGCATTGATTAATTGCATATGTGCATCATAGTATAAAACACCAAAAACTAATCTGGAACATAAATTGGTGCTAGTTAATGATCCTGTAAAATAATTCAATTACGCTCTGAAACAGTAATTCCAGATTGCGGAGTTCCCAATGATAAAGAGCTTGGCACTGAAAGAAAAATAAAGGGAACGACATGTCACTTAAAAGATTAGTGATATTTGTGCTGGCTTTATTACAATATACTATTTTTATTTTTGTATCAATGACTCAGAGCATTTAGTTGCCAGTATCAAGCGAGACAACAGTTGCTAGTGTTAGGAGCAATAATGTAAATAATGACTCACTTAGCCGACGATATGACTACAGAATGCTTATCCGAATTTAGAATTTTTGCCAGATGAGTGGCCACGGAATCTTCGTAAGCAGATATCTGAAACCAGGAAAACAAAACATTTTACAGATAGTGTGACATTTCCATTTATATTGACACACAGATATAAAATATAACTTTATTTTATGGTTTGTAGGCTCTGCTCCCTGATACCCATTAGGCAGGGGGCTTGGCAAATTGACTTCTAGAAATGATGTGCTAATTTGTAGAATCCTACATAAACAGATTTCAGGTCAAATCACTCCATTTGTAACGGACCATACAGTTTCTATTCTCGTGTGTATGTGGCTGGCTGAATGTGAAATACGTTGCTATAGAAACATGCATGCAGAAAGACATTGGCATCAATTACACAAAGAAGTTGAGATGAAATGTATTCATTTTAAACTCTTAAAAAAAAAAAAAATAATAATAATCCATGTTCTTTAGTGAAAAGAAAGTTTCAACCTTTAACGTTAATCATCAGCTTTACATTAAATTTACTGGAGCTTAAAAACATTAATTTATTCATATATTGTGCTTAGACTCTGGATGGAACACTCAAGTGCATGTTCTTATCTGCTCCTTCGTAATTGACTTGTTATTTTGCATCTCTCTATACAAATGATTAGTGCCTAATAGATTGCAGAAAAGAAAGCATGAAAATTACTATTGTTAATATGTATAGACTTGACTAAGATCACACACAGGGCATGATATTTTAACTCTACTGGTGGGTGTCAGGATTTAGGCTAGAATGGTACAAATACAAGGAGATACAACTCCAGGACCAGAGGTATTGCCTCTATAAATAAACTAAATACAATAGAAAAATAGCATAAAAAGGTTTAAAAATGTTCCCATGTAGTCATATTATATTATAAATACACACACATTTATACATTCATATTTATAAACAGACACATTTTCTTTGTATATGTATTGGACACAGTGAGTGAAAAGGAACCTACTTGACACTCTTCCTCAGACTCTTCTGACGTTATAGGAAGAATGGAAGGCTTTGTTGGTAGCTTAAGCTCATATGACATGATACTCCATCTGCAATACAATACAAATACAGTAAAATGCAAAGTAAGTTCTTTGTATTGAGGATGTGAACACAAAGCTTATTTGTGTTTATTTTATAGACAATTACATTAATTCAACAACTCTCTTACAGTTAAGGCATCATAACAACATCTAAATGAAGTTATGGTGCAGAAGGCCACCGGGTGCTTTCTTACCGTAATCAAACTGTTTAACCCCAAAGGTTGCTTGCAGGCCCCACAGGCGGGATCTGGCTTCTGAATCTGTGGTACAGGAAGCCCGGTGTGCCGCAGGGCATGAGCACTGCTGATTGGCTAGAGCAGTCAGCAGGCGCTCTAAGCCAATCAGTAGCCTCCATTCATAAAAAAAGGAAATGATTGGCTAAGAGCGTCAACTCATCGCTCTAGCCAACCAGTGGTGCCCCTGCCTGGCGGCACGACGCACTTCCTGTAACTTAGATTCAAAAGCAAGATGCTGTCTGGGCGACCTGGAGATTGGTACTAGAGGCAAGATTTGGGGTTAAACCATTTGTGATGATTTTATGGAGCCTTCCCACACATATTTTGTAAAAGAGAGCATAACTAGTTTGATTTTATGTTGTGTTCTTAAATTTATTATCTTTTAAACAAAAATGTCATGTAAGTTACATAAGTCATTAGTCTCATTGACTCATAACAATAAAAAAAGTTCAAAACTAAATGTTTGTAATATAATTGATAACTGGTACAGAAACCTGGAGGTGTTCCCAAACTGCCCACACCTTTATGTTTTGCAGCGAGGCTGTAACATATTACTGAACATCTAAAGCATGCAAAACTTCTTTTCCAGTCATAGATCAATCGACACTTTCATTCTTTAAACTTGTTTGGGGACAACCTTAAAAACACATGTATTTATTCAATAAAGTGGATAATCTATCTCACCACATGAAAAAGTAAGTAGTAATGTACCAGAAGATAGATATAAACTAGACTAGGACTATGTAAATGGAAATTGGCATAATTAATATTGAAAACTAGGTTTAATATCATGATACCAAGACCTGTATTAGAGACGGATGACATATGTTTAAGTTAAATTAACTCCCCCCACCCAAAAAAAAGAAACCTCAACAAAACTCTCCAACGTAACACAAAGAAAACTGTTGCATACAACTCTCTGATTTTCAATGAGTGTCATGTAGCAATTTTGTGCATGAATGGCAGTCCCAGTCGCAAATGGCTTCATCCATGAGAAGCATGAATGAAGTTATTAAAACAAGCAAAAGAAGCTTCCTGAGAACTAGCTGCAGGGTGGACTTGAATATGACAATCTCTGTATATTATGCACATTTTCCTGCTGATAAGTACTTCATGTTTCAAATGCTTACCTGTCTAGCATTTTTGTGCTTGCACGTTCTAATTTTTCCAAGATCTGAGGCAGCTGTGTGTCATCATCACAAGCACAGCCCCAGCCAAGAACTCGGGCCAGATCATTGCCAGTACCCAAGGGCAGTACTCCCAGCTGACACTAAAAAAAAATAAAAAGAGCAATATTTAAAGAACATTATACACATTGTAGACTCTATGTAGAATAATAGAAAAACTTTGGTGGATTTTAACTAAATCATCTGAGTTTCTGAACTTAGGTACTGCATTAAAGCATGATGCATTGCAACTAGGGACTGGCACTATATTTAAGAGCTGGTGCTCAAATTGTTAAAAGAAAGGGGATATTCTTTTATATTTATTTTTGCAGTGCATAGGTTGGTTAACAAGCTTACAATAACATTAAGTGGAAAATACACTGAGGTTAAGAGCAAGATTGTCAGAAAATGTCAGAGTTACAGCACTTTCTTTTTTTTTGTATATAACAGGAGAAACAATGAGGGAAACTTTACAGTGCGTAGGAGTGATAATGGAAGATGTTATGATGAAGCAATTACCTATACTAGGCATGGATATTGATTGCCACCAATGATAACTAGCTTAATCAAAGTAAGTAGGTATGAGTAGTGTTAATTGCTAGACAATATTATGAAACGATTAACAGGCTAGTACTGTTGCATATAAAGACTAAAGCGGGCACTGTTCCCTTGTACTTATCAAGGTTAGGATGTAAAGATAACGGGATAGTAACTGAATTTTAATGGACCTCTTTGACCTGTTATCTTCAGCCTATACCACACATAGGCCACAGCAAAGCGCCCATGACAGCCATTGTGCAAAATGGTTGGGCTCCTGATGGTTGCAGGGGATATAATGTGCAGTGTCAGGATCCCTCATCACCTCAAGTGAGTGAAAAATTTTAATGACATGGAACTGCATTTGCTCACAAATATCACTATAATATTTTATTTCTTGTAAACAAAGACTGACTGCTTTACACAGAAAGTGCACCAAAGTAACCGCTAAATCATTAGATCTGTGTGGTATGAAACAGCAAATAAATCATTTACACATTACAACATCAAGAGACAGAAAGGGGGTAAATTCAGATGAGTGTTGCTTGGTGATGGATGGGAACAGGACGGGCAGTTAAAAGAAAACGGCAGAAACTATTGTGCTGCCCACAGGAATATGAGGTCATTGCTTGATACGATTTCTGGACACTTTATTTCAAACACTGACCTGTTTATGTAAGCTGAGCTTATCTATTTCCGATAAAACCCAGCCAACACTTCCATCTCCTCCACACACAAGAATTCTGAAATTGTCAAACTTCTGAAATAATCGCAGACTAAAATAGAAATAGAAATATTAGTTTCTATAAAACAAAATTTAAAAAAATATTGAAACGTGTATTAGTAATATATCATTACAACATAGTAACTTAGTAAAATATTGTAATTTAAGGTATACAAAAAAACAAAACTTCTAGATTAATGACATTTAAAAATAAAATAAAAAATCTATTGTTAACTAACGACCAACACTCAAAACATTGCTCCCCAAATCCACAAATTAAACTCGGGCAGGATAAAAAGAGCTAACATTCATACAATTGTCTCAAAGGGAACCAATTTCTCCCTACATAGAAAAACGGCAGAATTATCTGTAATTTTCACAGTGTCTGGTGAATTACACAATGTTTAAAAAGATCTGTCCTGTAATTTTACAATTTACTGCCAAGTAAGATTGCATGATGGCACTTGGCATTACTAATTTTTAAAAACCATGCTTCATCAGAAACAATATTTTACATACTGGCAGACCTTGCAATGCCTAAAAGCAGCAATATACACAATTATTTTCCTAAAAATATAGAAATATATTGTTATATTAAACTTTACACTCTATGCATTATAACCACTACAGCCCACTATAGAGCACCCAACAGGACTAAGCTACATTGTCAACTCATTCTAAAACATGAACAAAGTACATTGGGAGAGCTCCAGGGCTTACAGCTGGCTATAGTGGTTAAGGTGGTACAGCCGGCTATAGTGGTTAAGGTGGTATAGCCGACTCTGGTGGTTAAGGTGGTACAGCCGGCTATGGTGGATAAGATGGTACAGCCAGCTATGGTGGTACAGTTGGCTATAGTGGTTAAGGTGGTACAGCCGGCTATAGTGGTTAAGGGGGTACAGCCGGCTATGGTGGTTAAGGTGGTACAGCCGATTATGCTGGTTAAGGTGGTACAGCCGGCTATGGTGGTTAAGGTGGTACAGCCGGCTATGGTGGATAAGGTGGTATGGTGGTACAGCTGGCTATGGTGGTACAGCTGGCTATAGTGGTTATGGTGGTACAGCCGACTATGGTGGTTAAGGTGGTACAGCCAGCTATGGTGGTTAAGGTGGTGCAGCCGACTATGGTGGATAAGGTGGTATGGTGGTACAGCTGGCTATGGTGGTACAGCTGGCTATAGTGGTTAAGGTGATACAGCCATCTATAGTGGTTAAGGTGGTACAGCCGGCTATAGTGGTTAAGGTGATACAGCCTTATATGGTGGTTAAGGTGGTACAGCCGGCTATGGTGGTTAAGGTGGTAATGCCGCCTATGGTGGTTAAGGTGGTACAGCCGACTATGGTGGTTAAGGTGGTACAGCCGACTATGGCGGTTAAGGTGGTACAGCCGACTATGGCGGTTAAGGTGGTACAGCCGACTATGGCGGTTAAGGTGGTACAGCCGACTATGGTGGTACAGCCGACTATGGTGGTTAAGGTGGTACAGCCGGCTATGGCGGTACAGCCGGCTATAATGGATAAGGTGCTACAGCTGGCTATAGTGGTTAAGGTGCTTGGAGTGTTCCCATAACAAATTCCTCTTTGTGCAAAAAGTCAGCATACAGTAATAAAACGTAAACTCATCAATCTCTTAACAGTGTGTATGTGATTGATGGATAATTGTGCAATATAATTTGCAAATAGAAGAGAAGATCAGTAGTGTCTCATTAAAAAAAAAACTTCATGATTTTTTATTTTTTTTATTTCATTTCTTACCCTAGATGAGGTCCTCCATTCATCAAATCAAACACTTGAGCAGGATTGAGCAACTGTTTAAATCGGCGGAGAAACTTCACACCCTGATTATCTCCACTTTTAGAATTTACAAATACTAGGAGTGGACTGGCACAATTGGGAGGGCAGGTTGCCTTCCAAAACCCTAGCAAAACAGAACAATGATAAAATGTGAGCTTTACATACAAGACACAAATCACCTGTTACCCAAGTATATACGAAAATTATAAAGCGAGATAAGGACTTTTCAAAGGGATTGAATATTGATTCCAGTTTACTATAAAGGGCCAATCAGCACACATATTTTTGCGGATACAGACCACTCATTTTTGATTACTGTACAAGCAAACAAATATTTACCACAGTGCAGCAACAGGGTTTTTTTTTTTTTAAATCAGAATTAAATAACTTGATTTATAGGCAGCTTGTTTCACTTCTAGGGACACATATTTGTCTGCAAAGCCCTCAAGACACAAATGATTTGATCACTTTGTTACGGTGAGTGACAACACGCTGTGAACGTTTCACAACGCTGTGGATAACAGTGAGAAATGTATTGTGCATAAAACCAGTGGGGAAATAAATAAAAATAGAGATAGTGAGTTTGACACAGTCCGGGAAGCATGCAAGAGAGGCAATACAAAGAAAATGTATAATATATTTATACACATATACAGTATCTCACAAAAGTGAGTACATGCCTCACATTTTTTTTTATATTTTATATCTTTTCATGTGACAACACTGAAGAAATGACACTCTGCTACAATGTAAAGTAGTAAGTGTACAGCCTGTATAACAGTGTAAATATACGGTCTCCTCGAAATAACTCAACACACAGACATTAATGTCTAAACCATTGGTAACACAAGTGAGTACACCCCTAAGAGGAAATGTCCAAATTGGGCCCAAAGTGTCAATATATTGTGTGGCCACTATTATTTTCCAGCACTGCCTTAACCTTCGTGGGCATGGAGATCACCAGAGCTTCATAGGTTGCCACTGGAGTCCTCTTCTACTCATCCATGACGACATCATGGAGATGGTGGATGTTAGAGACCTTGCGCTCCCCCACCTTCTGTTTGAGGATGCCCCACAGATGCTCAATATGGTTTATGTCTGGAGACATGCTTGGCCAGTCCATCATCTTAACCTTCAGCTTCTTTAGCAAGGCAGTGGTAGTCTTGGAGGTGTGTTTGGGGTCGTTATCATGTTGGAATACTGCCCTGCGGCCCAGTCTCCGAAGGGAAGGGATCATGCTCTGTTTGAGTATGTCACACCACATGTTTGCGTTCATGGTTCCCTCAATGGAACTCAAGCTCCCCAGTGCCAGCAGCACTGTGTGTTTTCTGTGTGTCAAGTTATTTTGAGGGGACAGCAGATTTACACTGTTATACAGACTGTACACTTACTACTTTACATTGTAGCAGAGTGTCATTTCTTCAGTGTTGTCACGTTAAAGACATAATAAAATATTTACAAAAATGTGAGGGGTGTACTCACTTTTGTGAGATATTGTACATGCATATATTCCCACATAGCCTTACTATCTACAATATATATGTATCCCCTTTAAGGGCACAAACATCTACATTCAATTAAAGGCAGAATAGAAAAAAGAAAAGATTAGGGGAAAGAAGGAGCAGTTAGGTAAATTAGAACTGAGAAGGATGAGAAAGAAAACTGAAAAGCTTAGACAGTTCCCGGAGATCTAATTCTGTCACTGGTTAGAGGGGAAAATCAAAGCTTTGAGCTGAGCACTTGACAGGTTTAGCACACACCAAGCTTCCTTCTCAGTTCTCACTTCCCCTGGAGAAGAAGGCATGCTGAATATTTTATTGTGCTTCTCTTGCACGCCTCCATTGTGCTGACCTAATTTAAGAGCTGTCAAGTAGAACATAATTAAGAAAAACGAGGTGAATGAATCTAGATAATGGTATAACATATAGGGACACAAAGGCTTAGTATTCAGGGGATCTCTGCACTAATATTAGCTTCAAACCGTACTCGGATAGGAAAAGCATTGAAATTGTAATGATATATGTGCACACGATTCCAGACTGATGTATTCACTAAACACCATAAAGCAGCATATTCAAATATAAGGTTAAAACTGCCTAGCTGTGGCAACAGCTGAATTGGAGAATGTATCAATGTCCATTATTGTTAGTCCGATTTTAATTTTCTACAATTCCTAGTTTAGTGAATAATTATGTATCAATTGTTCAAGATGAAAGCATGTTTGAGAGATCTGAACTCTCATCACAGTGAAATAAAATTATTCTAGAACAAGAAGCAAGAGAGAGTTTTTCTATACATGGGTAAAGGAATAAAATTTAAAAATCCCACTCCTCACCCCCCATAAATCAAAATGGAAGCACACATGCAAGGTTTTGAACGTCGATGGCTATTGAACACTAAGAAACATTTTCCATTGGAACCTACCATCAGAGTCTATGCTATTGAGCGCAGTTGGAGGTATGATTGATACTTTGCACTGGCCAAGGGGACACTTTCGAGGGTACTGCTCCTTGCATGCCGTGTGTACCTGACAAGATAGTTAATTTAGATTTGCAATACATATAATGCCAAAATAACAAAATCTGATCTGTAGTCATTCAACATTTTATTTACAATTGTTTATGACGTTTTAGAGCCTTAAATGCACATGTGACGTTATGGAACGTTGAAGGAAAAATATGTACCATATATACTCAAGTATAAGTCTAGTTTACACATTATTTGTGCTGAAAAACCCCCACTCGACTTATACTCGAGTCAGTGTCTGTATTATGGCAACTTACATTGCCATAATACAGACCAGGACCGCCGGGCTCATTACAAGCCCGGCGGTCCCGTTGGGGGCTGGCAGATAGCTGTTACTTACCTTCCTGCAGCTCCTGTCAGCTCCCTTCTCCTCCACTGTAAGTCTCGCAGTGTGACTGCCGCGCGGAGCCACGGTAACCCGTGGCAACGCTCTGACCCCGCGGCTCTCGCAAGACTTACAGTGGAGCTGATCGGACCAGAGGAGAAGGGAGCTGACAGGAGCTGCAGGAAAGGTAACAGCTCTCTGCCAGCCCCCCTCCTACACAGCCCATCCACTGGACCACCAGGGAATGAGAGCCCCCCTCCCTGGCCAGCTAACAAGCAGGGAGGGGGGACGAAAATAAAAATTAAATAATAAAAAAAAATATTACAATAAAAAAATGTAAATATTAAAAAAGTAAACAATAAAATAAAAAAATTTAAAAAAATTAAAAATAATAAAAATGCCCTCCCCCATCCAGTTCACACACAAACACACCCAACTGCATTGTATACACACACACACTGCATTATATACACACACACTCATACAAACACACACTCTGCACTATACACACACTCATACAAACATACACTCTGCATTATATATACACACACACACTCTGCATTATATAATGCAGAGTGTGTGTTTGTATGAGTGTGTCCGTATATAATGCAGAGTGTGTTTGTATGAGTGTGTGTGTGTATAATGCAGATTGTTTGTATGAGTGTGTGTGTATAATGCAGATTGTTTGTATGAGTGTGTGTGTATAATGCAGATTGTATGAGTGTGTATAATGCAGAGTGTGTGTATGAGTGTGTGTATGTGTAATGCAGAGTGTGTGTGTGTGTGTATGAGTGTGTGTGTAATGCAGAGTGTGTGTATAATGCAGTGTGTGTGTATGAGTGTGTGTGTTTGTATAAGAGTGTGTGTATATAATGCAGTGTGTGTTTGTATGAGTGTGTGTGTGTGTATATAACTATAAAAATCCCAGAATTTCGTAGCCCCAAGTTTTACCCTCGACTTATCCACGAGGCATAGCATATTTCACAATTGTTGGTCACAAAACTGCACTCGACTTATACACGAGTATATACGGTATATGCTTATTTTGCTCCCAAATTTGTACACAAGTCTCCTAATTACCTATAATTTAACTTTGGGATTTAAGCTTATTCTTAAAATGGATGGCACAGAGAACTGACAAGCATGCTGGTTGTGTAGTGAGAGTGTACACATTCCTGAGTTCATACAAGATGCCCATGGCTTTGCGGAACACCACATTTGGCAAGAAAACGTCCAGTAAATAAGATTACCACTATATTTTGTAGATGTGCCTTATAAGATTTTATTTTAATGCCTTAAGTTTCCAGGGAAACTAAAATATTTACGGAGAAATGGTCACTACCTTAGACTGCATACACATAACTAAACACAAAGGAGGGCGAGGGTCAAAGTTATAAAGCATACCACAATGGCAGCTAAAGATTCTAGAAATGCAGTTAAAATTGCGAATTGTGATACTTTTCAATCAACCAGTTTGATGCAAACAGAATATATTCTGCTGCTATAAAAGAATATACACAGTTAAATCGAAATCCTAACCACTAGAATAATGGATTGGATCCGCAGACATTATACAGACTTAACTCTATATTAATTGGATTATCTGATATGTAATTTTCCATTGAGTGCACAGATAGAGTACAAAAATACCTAAACCAATAAATCAGTTACTAAGTAAGACTCGAGGGGAGTCCAATAAACATTACAGCAACTGTCAGATCACTCAAAGTAAGCTTCTACGGTATTATACGGCAGAGGTTTCATATGCATTGCATATCAAAATGATTGTTATCTAAGTGATGAATGAATTGCTCTTACCATTGCTTTACACCAAAGGCATCGCCAGTCCTGCAGGCGTAGGACACTTCCACATGTTTTGTCACAAACAGCACATTTGGCACTTACAGGTAGGTTTCCTTCCAGCCACTGGTGAGGCATTGCTATCTGAAGAATAAACATGAATGAAATATAAGTGTCGAGCAGAGGCACTGCAATGCCCAATGTAAATTATAGATTTAATTTCCTACTTCACTTAAAATGCAATTAAATGTTAATTTAAAAAAAGAAGCACAGCATTAAAGGGTTACTCCAATAACCATGACCATTTCAGTTATACGTGCTTGCAGGCTACACTGCGAACATTCCTTCAAGTCCTGAGGAAACAGCATAATAAATGAACCAACTTTACTCAATCAAGTTTCTTTCCCTCCCTGCTGTGTAACATTCAATGCAAATCATCTTTATCAGGATTTGATTGATGAATTGCAGGGATGTCCTTGCATGCGCCTGATTTCACAAACACCAGGCATGTGACTTGCTTCAGTGGATGAAAGGGTTAAAAATCATTTATCTGCACTAATACACACATGCTAATAATATAAGTGACCTTCTTGCACATGACTATTGTTTTTTGTTTTTTACAGAAATATGATAAATATAGATTGTAAAAACCTAAATTATAAAAATTATATACATATATATGCCACTAGTATATAACAACTTTTTATGTCAAAGTGATAAAACACTAAGAATTATGCAAATATACTATGTACAAGAGAGAAAGACAATACACACAACAAAAACATACAAAAAAACAATACATTACAGCTTTAAGCGTTTTATTTTATTAAGTAAATCTGTAGAGCAAACCAATACTACATTTTGGCAAACTTGTGTCAAGTTATGTGGATATGGTATAACAGCTAAACCTTGGACATGATTATAGGTAGTTGTCAAGCAATAGAACAGCCATTAAAAGCAATGACCGTTATTCTCTAAAGCCTTCCAATGACTTGCTTCTATTGCTTGACTAGAAGTTTATATTTGTTTGTTTGGCAGAGGCACATTATATTATGTACACACAATATACTCACACCATCCTCATCCTCAATGATATCTTTGCCAATGGAGGCGAGCGTTGTCCACTTGCAATTGTTTGTTGCTCGAACAGCACATCTTTTATGAGCTTTAAACTTACATACTAGGAGAAAATAAGAAAATCCATTAACTCATTAGGATGGGAGTTCACTGTGAGGTATCAACAAACAACAAACAAATTTCACCTTGAGTTAATTGGCAGCTAATTGGTATCAAAAAAAGGTCAGGGGAGTGGGAGGTTGTAAAATACATTTTAAAAAGTTATTTTACTGGATCATTCACTAGTAGTGATGTCCCGAACTGTTCGCCAAATGGTTCGCGCGGACTCCAGTCAGCTGACACATTCCAGCCAATCAGCAGCAGACCCTCCCTCCCTCCCAGACCCCCGCACCTCCAGGACAGCTCACTGAGAATGCAGCTTCAAAATGGATGCTGTCCAGGAGGTGGGAGGGTCTGGGGGGGAGGGTCTGCTGCTGATTGGCTGGAATGTGTCAGCTGACTGGAGTCCGCGGCGAACCGTTCGCGAACCGTTCGGGACATCACTATTCACTAGTTTAACAAAGGCTGCATGGTGTCTGTTAAGAATGATGTACAGCTCTGCCCATTAGCCTGCTCTGAAGTGTAGTCATAAATAAAAAGAAAGCAAGTTACTGGCCACAAATTGTCCCAATTACCAAAGGACCTCTATAGGCACCCAGACCACTTAAGCTCAATTAAGTGACCTGGGTGCCAGGTCCCTGCTATGTTTCACTGAGGGTTAATCCAGCCTCTAGTGGCTGTCTCACTGTGAGAAGACGCAGGTCATCCATAGGAAAGAATTGAGTAATGCTTTCATAGGGGCTGTTTGAATGCACGCGGATCTTGCCGCGCATGCGGATCTGATGTCGGCAAGGGGTGGAGAGTTCCCCAGCACAAAGGGAGCTCGGCGCTAGAGAAAGGTAAGTGGCTGAAGGGGTTTTAACCTGAGGCTGGGGGGGACCTAATGACCCAATAGTGCCAGGAAAACGAGTTTGTTTTCCTGGAACTATAGTGCTCCTTTAATGTATGCTATGATGCAATTTAGCTAATCTAGGTTTTATCTATGATTAAAAATATAAATCTAACCAGTGGCGACATGTGCGGCCCACAAAGCGGTCATGAGAGGACACTTCATAAAAGCAGCAACACACAAAAAGAAATGCAACACCCGAGCACTGATAGAATTTCAGGCTGCCCTACGAAAAGCAGAACAGCAGCACAAACATAATCCCACAACCGAAAAAAATAGCAGAACTCACCGCACTAAGACACTCAATTAGAGGGATTCTGCTAGAAGGGGTCGCACACTCGATCCAGAGATCTAGGCGATTATTCTATGAAAAGTCCAACAAAATGGACTCCCTATTAGCCAGAGCACTACACCTCCGAGGGGACTACAAACCCATCACAAAAATACGCACGCTCACTCGGGAACTAGCAACAACTCCCCAAGACATAAACAACACCCACAAAGCACACCGGAACAAACAAGGTCCTCATTGCGCACCTTCCTTGCCAGCATAAATCTTCCAGAGATAACAGATAGGGATGCCACAAACTTACAGGAACCAATCTCCCAATTAGAAGTAGAAACGGCCATAGCAGTCCTAAAAGTGAATAAAGCCCCAGGCCCCGACGGCTACGAGATAGGGTACTACAAGAAATTTCGAGAAGAACTGGCCCCCCACCTCACCTCTTTATATAACCACTTTATGACGGGCGGCGCACCCGACGCCGACATGGCATTAGCAAACATCACGCTCATCCCAAAACCAGGGAAAGACACTGAACTCGCATCAAACTCCATGATCTCCCTGATCAATTCGGACCTTAAAATATATGCAAAAATCCTGGCGGCTAGGTTGGCACCGATGCTCACGCACCTAATCCACCCGGACCAGGTGGGGTTTATCCCCGGTAGACAACTATATGAAAATACACGTAGAGGGGCGGTATCAACATGGTACATGCAGAAATCCGAAAAGCCCTCCTTGGACGCGGAGAAGGCCTTTGACAGGGTGCAATGGCCATACATGTTTAGCCTCCTGGAAGAGTGGGGATTCCCAGCCGCTTATATCCAGGCCATACGCGCTCTATATACAAACCTGAGAGCCCAAACCCTGATTGCAGGGGACAAAGACCCCTTCCACCCCCAGAATGGAACGCGCCAGGGCTGCCCATTGTCGCCACTGCTATTCGCCATCTCCTTAGAACCACTACTGCAGGCTATACGCCAACACCCACACATACAAGGAATACGGGTAGCAGAGAAAACCTTCAAAGTATGAGCGTACGCAGACGACGTACTGCTGACTCTCACCGACCCCTGACCTCCATGGGCCACATGACGGACCTGTTGGCCACGTATGGAGCCCTATCGGGCTATAAAGTAAACCTCAACAAATCCATGGCACTGCCATTTCACCTCCCCGCCCAGGATAGAGCACAAATATCTGAAAGATATCGCCTACCCATCACTACTGCCAACATACCCTACCTAGGGGTTAGACTCACGGCGCAACACGAACACCTACACGAGACTAACTACTCCCCACTGATTCGCACACTCCTAAGGGACTTGGAGCAGTGGACAGACAAACCCATCTCATGGCTAGGCAGACTCCACTCAGTGAAAATGAACATCCTCCCCAGATTACTGTTCCTGTTCCAGGCCCTGCCCACACCGGTTAAGAGAAGCAATCTATCCACACTCCAAAAACCGAATGACATGTTCATTTGGCAAAAGAAACGACCCAGAATAGCTATAAAACTCCTATATCGACCCAAGGACAGAGGGGGACTGGGGCTGCCAAACCTGTACCTATACTACCTAGCAGCGCAGACTGCGCAAATAGCATATTGACACTCCGTGCCTGACACCCGACGATGGGTGGAGCTTGAAACCTCACTAATGGGGAAAGACCTACCCCAGTTCTATCCATGGCTACACAAGACACACAGAGCACTCCCCAGGATAACCTGCCCGGCGATAAACTCCTTAAGAATCTGGGATCAAATAGCAACTAAATACTAAATACTCTTTAAGTAGGTTCCCCTCCCCAATGACCCCCGTGCTTAGGAACAGATCCTTCCCACCGGGAATGACGACAGGCCCAGAGATACTGCCACCTGTACAAAAACGGCCAAGTAGTCACATACGATCAGCTCAGGGAAGAATCCCCCCTAACAAACAGGGACTTTTTCCGCTACATACAGATACAAGATTTTGCAAGTTCCAAAGGTGTCAAGGAGACGGCCACCCTCCCCCTCACCTGGTTTGAGAACATTTGCTATCAGGAAAAACACCCCAAGGGACTTATCTCATCACTATACTCACACCTTAGCGGGGAAGCCAAAGAGTGGGGGGAGCTCCGATACACGGACCAATGGGAGGCAGACCTGGGAGAGACACTGGAGGGCTCCGACTGGCAGGACATATGGGAGGCCACAGCACGATCATCCATATGTGTCAGCCTCCAAGAGCAATCATTCAAAACGCTTTTCAGATGGTACATCACTCCACTAAAACAATTCCGCATGCAGATCACTCCCACTGATCTCTGTTGGCACAGGTGTGGGGAACAAGGCACAAAGGTGCACATGTGGTGGAAATGCCTCTCAGTACAGGCTTATTGGGTTCGAATCACCAACCTAAGCTCGAGCATATTGCAGAGATCCCTGCGGTTGGACCCCTGGGCCTGCCTCCTCTCCAGGCCAACAGATGGCCTACCACGCCCAGAGCAACAATTGTTAAACATGATTTACCTGGCGGCCCGAAGGGCGCTAGCGCAGAATTGGCTCTGCCCAGAAACGCCCCCCATGGCACTAGTGATAGCTAATATAAAGGATAACTACCAAATGGACAGGTTAACCTCTCTGGTCAGGCACACCACCAAAAAATTTGGCAGGACATGGGACCTATGGGAACAATACCAGGAGAATAGGGAGAATGGACAGGGGAACCGAACACACACTCAGGGCTAAAGACCAAAGTGCACACGAAGATCCTCGTCCAAGCTGTGGAAGCCGACACGCCAACTCACAGAACCACAGATCACAACATAAAGTTTGGTTAATGTATGACTTTTTCATGTTCATGCTCGTTACCTGTAGCTTGCAGTTTAACCTACTACGTTATGCCTGCATAAGGATGCCTATGGTTTTCATGCTTGGAAAGCTTTGACTAACAGGCCTCCTACACTACATAAGTTCCAAAATGTGTAGTCTGTGGGCAATGTTGACCACCTATTGCAGTTTTATTTATTTTTATTTTTTTAATATTTTTTTTCTTTAAATAAAAGATTGTCATGCATTTTTGATGCTCACCTCATAACTACTTATGTTTATGTCAGTATATATATAAAAAATGTGCATTGTGTTCCCATGCCATGCCTTACCAAATCGATGTTCATTATCATATTGTGTGTACATGCTGTTGGAGCATGGCAAATGCATATGTAACTGCTTATTCTTTATGCACTCAAAACTAAAGAATTGAAAATAAAAAAATATATATATATATCTATATATATATAAATCTAAAATTGGCAGTTTTTTTTCTCTACAATTCTGCGTTGATTCAAAATACAAAAATTTCTCCCTATAATTCTGAACTGATTGAAAATACAGCAAACTTCTGAAATAGAAATGTGGCTTAGCTCCAGCTAGCAGGTGTTTTTTTTTTAATGTTATACATGGGAATATCCTGTGTGTTAATGTTATACATGGGAATATCCTGTGAAATCCTTCTATCTTTCACTAGTATAGCACCTAGAAACATCTCTGATCTAAATCAGAAAAAGGGTACACTAAGACAAATTAATTCTCTGCAAAGATCTTTACAGCTATGGATAGGGTTGCCACCTTTCTTGGGAAAAAATACTGACCATGCTAATTTGCATAATTAATTATGTACTGGACACAATGTCACGGGATGTTGTGTAACATTTGGAAAAGGAAGGTTACATACAGTGATATACAGATAGTGTCATACACAGTCACAGACATTCAGATACAGTCATACAGACACTGACATACAGATACAGTCATACACAGTCATTCAGACTCAGGCATACAATTAAGAAATACATATAAATATACAAACATAAATTTATTTTTATGTCCCTAAGTGTTCCCATCTTCATTACTGGCAGGTCTGCTATCCCTCTATAAACCCTCTCTGCATAGATACCTGGCTACTTACAAGTTGTATTTCTGTGTCATATGGAGGGGGTCAGGGGTGAACACTGCAGAGCTGTAAGAAGCTGCTCTGCCTGATAACCAATTCAGTGCTGAGAAGGCAGGCAAGCAAGTAGGAGGCAGCCACAGCACACTCAGAGCAGCAGTCCTCACTGAGTGAGGAACCTAAACAGGAGGAAGGGGTAAAGCTAAATATCGATCGGAGAGGATCTCTGAGATCTGCAAGTATGTATTGCTCCTACTCTGCCTGAGTATTTCTCCCCACTCTGGCTGTCTCAGGGAGCGTGGAGAGAGAGACATGCCAAGCTGGGAGAGCCTCTTAGAGTTCCATCACACAGAAATACTGGCCACTGCACTGACGGTATTCCTGCAATACCGGCACTAGCCCCACAGCCTCAAATACAGGATGTGCGGATAAAATACTGGTCAGGTGACAGCCCTAGCTTTGGAGGTTTTGAAAAGTAATTAACCTTTTTTTGTTTTCTCCTTTCAAACTTTGACTTCTTTACAAAGAGCCTGATCATTGGTCAGGTGGCGGTGTGTAAACATATGTCCTGTTACAATATAGAGGTAGAAAAAAATTACACATGTTTAAAAATTAAATTGTAAAGAAAACCTTAAAAGCCTTCCTAATAAACATAAACAAGAACTACTTAAAAAAAAAAAGTAAATTTGGGGGTGGGGGGCCATTTTACTCAAATAACCTAATACAAGGTGGTCTGGGTGCCCATAGTATTAATTTTAGTTGTGTTTTCATGGTTTACTCTGGGAAATATGTTTTTTGTTGGGTTTGTATAACCAACCCATGTATGAGCACAGATGTAATATTGTACAAATGCTGTCAAAATTCTCCTATAAGATAACAAAACATTATGAGACCTGTAGTTCTAATGTAACCGAGTAAACTTGCAGAAGCCAGACACAGAGAGATGGATGCAGGTTTCCAGGAAGTAAGAGGTCTTTATTAACATACCGATCGGGTATCAGATGAACTAACGTTCCAAAACAGATCTGAGGGCCGAACACTTGGGGTACATGCTTTTTATAGAACTATAACTCCTCCCATGAATAGCTCCACCCGCACATACCCTTAACCAATCAGTGGACAGGATTTGGATTTCCTTATATGGGCAGACCACATGGCTCATCCGAAACAAAGGAGAAAGGAGTGTGATTTCAGTTCCTGCATTCCTGCACATGCTCAGTACATTGATGACAGAATCTTAGCTACGTGTAACTAACTAACTGATACAACATACACATATGCCACGTGGAAATCTCGGCCTACTAAATTTACATTTCACTGAAATTCCATCACACTACAATGGCTGGAGGGCTATATGCTATATTTCAAAAATAAAATTATTTTAAAAAAAAGAAAGTGGAAAGGGGTAATCTTGCTCACGCACATTAAGATTGCTTCCTCTTTTTCTCCATTTCAAATGATCACTATAGGATCCAGGTTTTTATGCAGTGAAAAACCATGGCAGCCACAGCTTTCAAAACACCACAAATTATTTTAGCCTTTAGGTATTTTATGTATATAAAGACGTGACATGAGTGGGACATGCCAAGATTGGTTTATTTCACAGCCCATGATAATTCAATAAATACTAAAATCCAGCAGCTAGCAAATTTCCTGCACACAGAGAAACTACTATACCACAGAAAAACAAATGGAAATGAATACTGTTCCACATTTCAACATAATCAGTATAGCCGTACCTTTTCCCTATTTTTATAATGTGTCTGCAGACCCAAAGTAAGAAGAAAAAAAATATCTACAATGGAGAGGTGGCTACTGTTGCCTTATGCTCACCCAACTAAGGAGCTGCTGAACCTAAGGATGGACACTTGGAAAGAATGATGGCATGATCTGGAAAATTTGTTATATAGCAGTGGTCCCCAAACCTTGGGCTGCGGATCGCAAGAATTTCCATGAAAGCTTTCACCCAACTATACCATCGGGGGAAAGCTTTTGCTTTCCCCGGTGCTATGGTCTTATGATCATAGCACTGGGAAATGTGACTCCCACTCCCCTGCCAGCTCTGCGGGACTGGAGGGGAGATCAGAGATCTCCCTTTTCTGGCCCGCTCACAGTGTACTGCTGGCAGTCAGCAGGGGAGGTAGGGAGAGGACCCGGGCTGCTAGAGTTCACTCTCATCACTGGGATCACCAGAGCTTCCCCACCGGACCACCAGGGATTGCAGGAAGTGTCCCTCCTCCCAGGCAAAGGTAAGCAGGGAGGGGGATATCAAAATTGCTATTTTTCTTTTATTTAAAAAATAAAAGATATGTATTTATGTATTTTTTACATTTATTTATTAATCTATTCTCCAACCCCACAGATCCACAATCATTCTCCCCTATACACACACACTGCCCCCCATACACACACACACTCAGCCTCCCCTCCACACACACACACACACTCTACCCCCCCCCCACACACACACAACAACCCCACTGCCCCTCATACACACAGTGCCCCCCATACACACAAAATGTTCTAGTAGCATGCATCCCCAGATGCCATAGACACTTGAGATAGCACAGTTATATCACAATAAATAAATATTATTTTATAATACTTGTATACAGAAAGCTAGGCATAATCTCGTAAACATATTTACAAGATGTTTGTGTGGAGATTTTCCCATTTTGTTGTTCTATAGCAGAATATATACATACATAGTCTTACTGAAATTATCATGTTTCAATGAGCAGTCTAAGAGCCAACACTCATTCATAAATGAGCATCTAGACCAGGGGTAGGCAACCTATGGCACAAGTGCCATGCACGGCATTCAAGGTGTCTTTGCACGGCACTCAAGGCTGCTACAGCCAAACAGGCACTGGCCTATCACGAGTCCCAGTGAAACTTCAGATATCTGCTAATACGAAAAGGTGGTGAAGGACAATCCTCAATTTATGCATTGCAGCACACAGAGTAAGTGATCTCAGATCACTTCCTTCCAGCACTTGTGAATGGAAAACCACACTGTAGTAGAGCAGCCTGCAGCTGCTGTTGCAGCTCCTGTCCTTGACCTGTACCTGGCCAGCCTGGTCCCCATTGGAACCCAAGGAAGCTACCCAAGGAAGCTACCCACACACACACAATTCCACAAGCAGCCCCCATACACAGCCCACATTCATATGTATCATACACGATACCAAAAAACTACTCCTGAACATATACAATATAATAGCTCATATAGCACAAATACAACGATACAAAGCAACTGCAGTATAAATACCACAAGCAGAATACGGCAGCATTCACACCTCAATTTAAAAAAATAGGACCGGCACGCTACGGGACATCACAATCCTATATCGGCACAGTGCTGCTAAACGGTTGCCTACCCCTGATCTAGACTATGCAGAAAAGAAAAAAAGAAAAAGCTGGACTGGCATTTACTTATTATAACACTTAGAATTACCAATCCTTACAGAATGCCTTGTAGACATTTTCCAAAGGAAGGCATTTAAAAGATGCAGAGAAATGGCTTAAGGCATTCGTTCTCTCACCCGCCCATATAATCCATGCACATTAATACCCAATGTAATGGTAAAATAAGTATTATTCCTCTACTCAAGAGATGTTACAGGCTGGAGTTTGTCTCTGTTTTTAAAAGCATTACAGACATTATACAAAATAACTTTTTATTGGAATGTTCAATGCGAATACAAAGCCATATAAATACATGTAAAACTAAATAAATAAATAAATAAAACTACCTCAGCAAGCATGTAGATCTCTGTAAAACTAATAACAAACAAAGAAAAGTGCTGCTTCTACCAAAGGAGTACAAATGCTAGAAAGTGAACACTGTGAAATTCCCTGTGGGTTTGTAGCGGTGCCAGCTGTGTGTGTCGGTGTGTATTTCTGTGTATCTGCATGGGCTCCTTGGTCAGTTCGAGTTACAACTACCACATGTGGTGAGCACTGTAACCCAGTGTAAATACATGGATATGCCTATAATTACAAAAGTGCTTTCTGTCTGTGGCAAAATAGAAAATAGTTTCAGAGCTCTGCTCATTTATGTCTTGCCTATAGTTCAGCTATCCATGCCTCTCAAACTTATAAAATTATATAAATCCTCAATATTTATTTTTGATATACTGCACGCAGATTTTGTTTTTCACACAGCAGAACATTTTTCAAAATCATAACCTTGGTATTCTTCCCAACTAAAACACAGGCAAGTTTCCATAGAGATTATATGAAAAGCTACAAGAATATCTGCGATCTTCATAAACATCCTAAATGTATCCGGACATATGCTGCACCTTCCCACCTTCATAAATATCGTGGGCAGCATCACAATAAGCATCAATTTCACAGATATCCAAGGCTAGGATTCTTAAATGTGAGATAAAAATGCATTTGCCACAAATTTCTATTTAAATGGCAATAATGTCTTCATATAAAACCTCTTTAAATTGAGAAATGCCAGCCCTTCCCTTGCATTTTAAAGACAACAGGAAAGATCAAATTAAAAATATAAAGGGTAAATCTGGAATTACAAATAAAAATTGCACACAATTACAACAGAAATAATACATTATGCTTTTCCCCCACTAAACACTGTTGACCTAATTTACAAATTATATACCTGTGTTTTACATGCTTCTTCACCACTAGGTGGCATATATGCTAATTCAATATATTGCCATCATATTTGCTCATGGTACCATGGAGATAAGTCTTAAAAATGTTTGTGATACAGAAACTAAAATTTTAAACAGTCTAGATCGAATCTAAATAACGTGAAATACACACTGCTAGGACATACAAATAGACACACAAATAAATGTTATAGATGCTCTAAGAAATACATTTATATGCATATTAAAATTTCTGCTAATGTGGACTATTATAAACTAAATATATCTTACTATTTATGAATGCCATTAACTCAGGAGGTTGAAACCACATGGATAATGTTATTTAATTATTTTGCAAAAAGAATACCCATTTAAAAGTGAATTATTTAAATTAGCCTTCTATTATTTAGTGTGATCACTGTGGTGTCTGCCATTCAATGATGGTCATCGTGGAGAAAACACACATTTTAGCCTACACATTCAAGTCTACACATTCAATATTTCAGGATAGTGCTGAAATATTGTATTTTCCTCTGCACTCCAAAATAAAAGGCAACCTTTTATTAAGAAACCACAAAGAGTGCCCGAAACGTATGGTTTTATTCCAGTTGGATTGTTTGGGAGTTGGCCCTCCTGGTTAGGAGCACCGCCATAGGAGTATTCCCCTAGTGAGTATGTGCATTGCCTCTTACACTCTGCAAATAGACAAGGCAGAGTCAGGGTGGTCTTCAGTGTATGCTTTCAGCAGTTAATGGCATTTGCTATTAAAGGCACTGGTGTATAAAAATGGTTACAGGGTCTCAGTTAGAATAAATATTCCAGATATTTCATAAAGGTAATGAATCACTAGGTGTTACTGGCATTACATGTGTTAAAACCCCTGCTCTAAATGACAAATCATGAGAGTCTGTGTAGAGGAGTTAAGGGCACTTTGAGACGTGTTTCACACTAAGTACACTGTGCTCTGAGTGTGAAGATAATAAAAGGTAAAGTTGAACATACCTTCACAAGACAGGCCATGCGAGGTGACTCCAGACAGGCTCTCTCTACACACATTACAGAAGGTGGGTCGAGCATGGGAACAGGCGTACCAGTTATGCATCCCTGAGAAATGTTCCACATTAAACTGTGCGGTCTAACAAGGGAGAAGTTGAGACAAAATTTGGCAGTACAACTATAGCTACAATATTTTCATGCAATTATATAAGCTAGAAATATACAGCTTTGGAAACAAACAACGATAGATATATATAGATAAAGTGATCGACCGATAGAAACATACGATACATTCATCCAATCACCTTCACATAAGTATAAAACAAGTGCTACACTAACAGTCTGACCAACCAAGAGTACAAATAGTAATGCTGTATGAAAATGTCATGTTTGGAACACGAACACACACACACACACACACACACAAACACACACACTCTCCCATATAAACATCGTAAACATTTGTGGAAATTGTTACTTTTTTGTGAAAAACTAAAAATGTTAATAATATTAATAATAATAATAATAATAATACTTGTGTAGTTGAATAAAAGGCATTAATAAAACTTTCTCTGTCTAGGTGTTACAGAGAATAGCAAGTCTTCTAGTAACTGTACAGCACATCTATTTCATGACACAGTGGGAAAACAAACATCCTAACAAAAGGTTTATTCAATGACAATATGTAATAATACAGAGGAGGTTAAAATGAAATGTATAAAGTCATTAACAAGCAAAGAATCAAAAATTGCTTGCATACCTCATAGTGCTCTCTGGACTGCACGGATTTCAATGAGCTGATCCAATCCTCCATCTCTTTCCTGTTCTCTGCACACAGTATAAGTCTTCTAAACGGAGTGATTATCTAGGAAAAGCAAAGGGAAGAAAATAAAAAACCATGCTGCTTTTCCAGCACCAAGCAAATGAAAACATTTCAGAAAGACTGTGAAAGCTGCATGGATATCCAAAGATCATGGCTTTCGTTTACAATGAGTTCCTTTCCAAAGCTGCTTAATCATTTAAGCTCTGCATATTGTCATGATGAACGAAGAAGAAAAGAGGAAAGAATATCTACAGCGTGCAAGAGAAAATAAAAGTACACTTTCATCTCCTTGTAAATGACCACAAGATTTAGCCTGATCCCCAGCAGAGCCATTAAGAGATTCTGTTACAAGGAGGAAAAACACAAGAGACCAGTTTCTAATACAACTCTGGAGACCTGTGATGGAGAACTTATGCGATTACCTCTCTGTCTCTGTGGTCAGACAGACAATTGCAAAGCAATGAGAGGCATTAGGAGCCTTCGATTTCAGCAGAGTGGAGTGATGTTTTGGAATTAGTGAAGAATTGAATGCATTATGAAAAATGGAATAATAGTCCAAGCTGACATTAGATCAAGCTGCATTGCAAGGAAAGAAAGGAAACCGCACGAGTCCTGGTTTACTTTCCTCTAGTGCTACTTTTTATAGCTCATGTTAATTAAATTGGAAGGATGTATACATTGCTCCTAGAGGGTAAGTTGAGATGCACTGTAGCAAATGTCATACTGTTGAAGTGGGGGCTGAGTCCCCAATCCTAAAGGTAATAGTGGAATGACTAAAGGGCTGGGCTGTACTGCACTTATTTTACAGCACATAAATTATTACTGATATATACAGTGTTAACTGCAAAGAAACATTGCTCTAAAGGTGTCGTAAATCCAACACTAGCGTTTTATACATTTTCTTAAGAAAGGTATATTGCTATTTCATGGAAAAAAATTGTTGACAGATGTTTTCTACAGACCACATCAAAATTATTTCACCCCTTATCTGCTGCTCATTTCAGCCACCATTGTTACAATACAAAGATGTTCATGCCTGCATAAGCCGTGTTCTTTTGCCCAAACCTGCTGAAAGAACACTCGTAAAATTTATGAAATTAAGATTACTCTAAATTTATGTGCGTAGCTGGGTTAGTTATTTTAAGAAGGATATAAAACGGCGAGGTAACCCTATGACTTGCCCACTTAAAATCAGATTATATAATTCTACCACATTCTGGATACATTTTAGCCTTCAATTCATTTAATGGATTATATCAAATAACTGTACATCTATACAAATTTGGTACAAAAATGAGTTTATTTTATCTGGCAATTGAGTAATGGACAAAATGTCAAGTACAATGGGATAACACTCAACTTGCCAAGAAATCTTACAACAACACTGAGACCCACAATACAACACAAAATTAACTTTTATTGTGGGTGCCTTTGTCACAAGCAATTTCTTATTGTGCTCAACTGTACCAAGATAATTTTAAAGCGGCACTGTCATGGCCGCATCAGTTTTTTTTTTGTTTTTTTTTAAACCCCCCTGCCAACTCCACTACATCTAATTTCCCCCCCTTGTCACCTCCACATGCCCCTAGGCCCCCCCATATTACCTTTTAAAAATATTTATTTTGTGCCCGGACCCAGGAGCCACCATCTCTGTGTGGGTAGATGAAGGCCCTGTGGGACACCTCATCTGCCCACACTAGACAGCGCTGTAAAATTCCCATGCATGCCCAGTCAGAAAGACGAATGAATGAATAGAAATGTAAGACGAGCAAACAAACACCGAATATCGGTGTTAGTTTGTTCGTTAATTTTATTACAAGGAGTGAGCTACCGGCACGCAGCTCCTTAGTCACCTGGGGGGAGGGGTATTTTTACATTTAGCCACCACCTGTCACCCACTGGTGGGTGCCGGGGCGGAGAACAATAGGTCCCCCCCCACCATTGTCCTTTAGGGCCCCCACCCGCAACTCATGGGTGGGGGCCAAAGGGGACCCTATGTCACCCATTTAGTTGAATAGCCCCCACTCGCAGGGCACAGGTGGGGGGTTGGAGGGAGGACCACTATGTCCCCCCCCTCGCTAATTAACAAAAGCCCCACCATGGGCCATTTATCGGGATGGGGGTGCTTTATTTATTTTTTACAACTCACTGTTTACTAGACATGCCCTTACTCACGATATAGTGAGTAGGGACAGATTCATTACTAATACTACGTAATCTTTACTTAGGATTATTAAGATGCAAGATGCAGCTGCAGCACGGATCGGAATTTCATTCATTCGAATGAAATTTCTAACTGACCTAAAAAGTACAGAATGTCATCCTTACATGAATGAACAAACTGTTCTCATTCTGTTAGGGCGAAATTCGGTAGTTTCAATGGCGTTCTGTCTAAATGACAGGACGTTCGGGAATAGTGAAAGAAGGCATCGCAGGAACACGGAGGAAAGGTGAGAATTGTGGGCAATTGCTCTGACCACAGGAAATGGAGCACACTTTGCTACTCTGCTGGTCAAGCGTAGAAAAAATACATAAGACAAAATAGTTCCTCCTTTGCCTTATGATTTAAAGAAAACTAGAGCAGACAGGAAGAAATTAATAACAGACCCTGAGAGAGGAAGCGATTAGGTACGTTCGGCATGACATGCCACTTTAATTTGACATTAAATCTTGCAAAATATCATTTACTAACAAAAATGGAAGGTTATAAATTGCTAGAAATTATTGTATACATCCCCAAATGTTTTAATATTGTAATGCTGAATTATGAAAACATGATTTAATTCAAACACGTTACATTAGAAAAAAACTTCCTCAATAAAATCAGAAATGTATCAAATCTGTTTTTTGTTGCTTTAAAACCAATTTGCCTCAAGCCACACACACTCATGTATGCTAAAAAAAACAGCTAGATTTGAGAGCTGGGATAGACTGAATGCTGTTCTTAAAATGTGCGTTTTGATAGGAATCAGCATTAATTCGGATTCTAACCTGGTCTGGCTTGGAAATGTGACCTCATTAAAGTGTGCCGCAGCTCAAAATAAACAAAAATACAGTGGAAGAAATTGTGAGCCACTGCATTAAATATAAAAATGAGTTTAAAAAAAAAAAAAATCACTCAAAGCGCCATCACAACTACAGCCCACTGTAGAGGTTATGATGCAGGAGTACCCTGGTGCTCACCGACAGTAAGTATTTACAAATGACATGGGGTCAGTTTCAGACTCCTGTGAAGCTCAAAGCACCTGCAAGGAGCTCCAACATACACTATGTGGCAGCTAGTGTTTGTCGGAGGTTAATTTGTATAGAAATGCACTCTTTATGTTCCTTTGTAATTGTTCGGACTTTGTATTGATTTGTATCAGGGATAGGCAACCTTCGTCTAGGACCTCCAGACACCATAATAACTGTACTGAGATAATGTCATTATGGTGCCCAGAGTGGTCCTTATAATAGAAGTGGCAGGATTTGAGGATTGAGTGGATGTTGGTCTGGATATTGGATTTAAAGTAGACACTGCAGCAACAAGCCTGTAGGGTGGACTTAAAGGGACACTATAGTCACCCAGACCACTTCAGCGAAACTGTTATGTTTACATTGCAGGGTTAATCCAGCCTCTAGTGGCTGTCTTCCTGACAGCCGCTAGAGGCGCTTCTGCAACGCTGGATGGACTGTTTGAATGCACGCGTGGCTCTTGCCGCACATGCGCATTCCGCTCCAATCTTCAGTGATCTGAAGAGATCCTGATAGTAGAGGATGAGAAAGGAGCAAAAAAGTTCAGTTTTTGAGCACTCAAAACCTCTCAAAAGCAGAGCTATACATAGATATATATACAATTTCATTCTAAGTGTATTTTGATATATATATATTAATACCAAAATACAGTTAGAATAAAATTTCATATAGATATATATTTTTTTTTAATTTTTATTATTATTTAAAAAAAAATTAATTCAATTTACTTATTTGTAGTTTATAATTATATATATATATATATATATATAAAAATATATATATATATATATATATACACACACACACAATATATAGTTATTAAATATATTATATATATACACACGTGTGTACTTTAATTATAAGCGTATTTATATATTAATCAGTGGCGTACATACCAGGGTCGCAGGGGTCGCGACTGCGACCTGGCCCGGCCCACCAGGGGGCCCGGCCGCCCCTGCGACCCGGTATGTAGCCACAGGGCCAGCCTCTTCCCCTGGGGGGCCCAGGAGCGTGAGTGTTAGAATGAGTGTTAGTGTGTGAGAGTGTTAGAGTGAGTGTTAGAGTGAGTGTTAGTGTGTGTGTTAGAGTGAGTATTAGTGTGTGTGTTAGTGTGTGTCTGCTAGTGAGTGTTAGTGTGAGTGTTAGTATGTTAGTGTGTGTGTCTGCTAGTGAGTGTCAGTGAGTGTGTTAATGTGTGTGTCTTACTGAGTGTGTGTTAGTGAGTCTGTTTGATGTCTGTTAGTGAGTGTGTGTTTGTCAATGAGAGTGTATGTTTTGTAAGTGAGTGTGTATGTATGTCTGTCGCTGACTGTGTCTCTGTCAGTAAATGTGTGTGTCTGTTAGCTAGTGTGTATGCGTTTGTAAGTGTGTGTGTGTGTCTTCAGTACTTACCTTTCTCCAGCGCCGGACTCCCTTGGCGCTGGGGATCCCTCAGCCTCTCAGCTCCGAATGCGACCGCGCACGCATTCAAACCGCCCATAGGAAAGCATTACTCAATGCTTTCCTATGGACGTTCAGTGTGCTCCTCTAGCGGCTGTCAGTGAGACAGCCACTAGAGGCTGGATTAACCCACAGTGAAACATAGCAGTTTCTCTGAAACTGCTATGTTTTCAGCTGCAGGGTTAAAACTAGAGGGACCTGACACCCAGGCAACTTCATTGAGCTGATGTGATCTGGGTGTCTGTAGTGGTCCTTTAAAGGACCACTATAGTGCCAGGAAAACATAATCGTTTTCCTGGCACTATAGTGCCCTGAGGGTGCCCACACACTCAGGGACCCCCTCCCGCCCGGCTCTGGAAAAGGGGTAAAACTTACCTTTTTCCAGCGCTGGGCGGAGAGCTCTCCTCCTCCGATCCTCCTCTTCTCCTCTCCGTCGGCTGAATGCGCACGCGCAGCAAGAGCTGCGCGCACATTCAGCCGGTCACATAGGAAAGCATTCATAATGTTTTCCTATGGACGCTGGCGTGCTCTCACTATGAAAATCACAGTGAGAAGCACGCAAGCGCCTCTAGCGGCTGTCAATGAGACAGCCGCTAGAGGAAATAGGGGAAGGCTTAACCCATTCATAAACATAGCAGTTTCTCTGAAACTGCTATGTTTTTGAAAAAATGGGTTAACCCTAGCTGGACCTAATACCCATACCACTTCATTAAGCTGAAGTGGTCTGGGTGCCTAGAGTGGTCCTTTAAGTGTGTGTGCATCTGCATGCACTGGCGTACATACCGCGGTCTCAGGGGTCGCAGCCCTGTAACCCCTGCGACCAGGTGCCCACCGCCATGTGTTGCGGCCCGGCCCGCGCGCGTGAGGGGGGCCCACGGATCAATTTTTCGCACCGGGGCCCCATGGGTCATGTGTACGCCACTGATATTAATATATGTATATATTAATATAAAAATACACTTAGTATGACATTATATATATATGATATATAGACATATTATATAGATATAATATATGTCTATATATCATATATAATTCTATTTATTTATTAACAAATAACATGTATTTTTTATTTTTTTTATGATTTAACACATGCAGGGAGACTGCCTGTCAGCACAGACAGTCCCCCTGCAGGCAGAGACATAGACACCTATTGTGACTGCTGTGTTGAGCGATCACATGGCCCCAGGGGTCCTAATCCGCCATGGAGAGACTGTCTGGGCTGCAGGCAGTCTCCCCACACTGGGAGCAATGCCGATCGCCGCCGGGGTCACCGGTCCTTAAGGGGTTAAAAAGACACTGTAGGCATTGTAACTGCTTCATCTTATTGATGTGGTTATGGTGTTTGGAGAACCCTGGCGCCAACTTTCTATTCAGTGTTAAACTGCTTTAAAGCTAAACTAGAGTCCCTGGCAGCTTGGAATAATGAGGAAGTATTAGCATGAGCAGCAATGGCTGCCTGTGATTGGCTGAGTGTGTCAGCTGACTGCATTCAACCTATCACAGCACCCATTACAGATAGAAAGTAGTACGTCTAGAAGGAAGTGTATAATCTCTGAGTTAGCCATACCTCTAGCCAGAGATAGGCTGTGGATGTCCAGAGATCCTTATTTACATTTACACTGCTCAAAAATGGTTTAATACTGAATGGAGGGACAGTGAGAGGGAACTCAAGGCACTATAACTAATTCAATTAGATAAATGGTTATAGTACATACATTGTCCCTTTATATATAAAAAATGATTCACTGACTTTACAGCATTGTTAAAATTGAATAGTCTGATTTTAGTCATTCAAAGGTAAATTATGTAATTGCTCAACATTGCTCATTAGGTTTCTGAATAGAATGATTATATATAATTAATTTATATTTACAGTATTCATAATATAGCAAGTTTACACACATGGGAATCTTGTTTACAAGATCATGGAGCTTAATAGTTTGAAAAACATGGAAACTAGCCTTACAATCCATGTGTTTGGAGATGTAAAAGGTAAAGCGCACTCATTACATCTATAACAGGAAGCATATTGATGTAAAATTTAATTGAGATGCAAAGAAATGTGGGTGGCAGAAGGGCCAAGGGAATCTGCACTAAAACTCCCATTATTAACTGGAAAAGCTATTACAGCACTAAGTGCCAAACTGTGAAACATCATAACAGTGTTTGGAAACCTTGCAAAATACATGCAATTTTATCCCATGTTAACTTAGCTGCACCTTCTGAGAAAAAAATAATAATTGCATTCTGATCTAATTGTTTCACATTCTCTCCCCCCTCACCCTCCCTTTTGGACAGAAATAGCACATCTTAGCATACAGAATGGATCAATAAATACAGTTCTGCAAAATTTTACAATATTTCCAATATATAAATAGTCTTTGGCAATAATGTAGTAACACATCCAGCAAGGGTAAACGGTTGGTGGTGAGCGTATGAAAGAACCAAGACTGATTTTTAGCATTTAAAATTATTGAGCAGTTGCATTGATATATATACAGTTGCAAGAAAAAGTACGTGAACCCTTTGGAATGATATGGATTTCTGCACAAATTGGTCATAAAATGTGATCTGATCATCATCTAAGTCACAACAATAGACAATCACAGTCTGCTTAAACTAATAACACACAAAGAATGAAATGTTGCCATGTTTTTATTGAACACACCATGTAAACATTCACAGTGCAGGTGGAAAAAGTATGTGAACCCCTAGACTAATGACATCTCCAAGAGCTAATTGCAGTGAGATGTCAGCCAACTGGAGTCCAATCAATGAGATGAGATTGAGGTGTTGGTTACAGCTGCCCTGCCCTATAAAAAACACACACCAGTTCTGGGTTTGCTTTTCACAAGAAGCATTGCCTGATGTGAATGATGCTTCGCACAAAAGAGCTCTCAGAAGACCTACGATTAAGAATTGTTGACTTGCATTAAACTGGAAAGGGTTATAAAAGTATCTCCAAAAGCCTTGCTGTTCATCAGTCCACGGTAAGACAAATTGTCTATAAATGGAGAAAGTTCAGCACTGCTGCTACTCTCCCTAGGAGTGGCCGTCCTGTAAAGATGACTGCAAGAGCACAGCGCAGACTGCTCAATGAGGTGAAGAAGAATCCTAGAGTGTCAGCTAAAGACTTACAAAAGTCACTGGCAAATGCCAACATCCCTGTTAGCGAATCTACAATACGTAAAACACTAAACAAGAATGAATTTCATGGGAGGATACCACAGAGGAAGCCACTGCTGTCCAAACAAAACATTGCTGCACGTTTACAGTTTGCACAAGAGCACCTGGATGTTCAACAGCAGTACTGGCAAAATATTCTGTGGACAGATGAAACCAAAGTTGAGTTGTTTGGAAGAAACACACAACACTATGTGTGGCGAAAAAAAGGCACAACACACCAACATCAAAACCTCATCCCAACTGTGAAGTATGGTGGTGGGGGCATCATGGTTTGGGGCTGCTTTGCTGTGTCAGGGCCTGGACGGATTGCTATCATCGAAGGAAAAATGAATTCCCAAGTTTATCAAGACATTTTGCAGGAGAACTTAAGGCCATCTGTCTACCAGCTGAAGCTCAACAGAAGATGGGTGTTGCAACAGGACAATGACCCAAAGCATAGAAGTAAATCAACAACAGAATGGCTTAAACAGAAGAAAATACGCCTTCTGAAGTGGCCCAGTCAGAGTCCTGACCTCAACCCGATTGAGATGCTGTGGCATGACCTCAAGAAAGCGATTCACACCAGACATCCCAAGAATATTGCTGAACTGAAACAGTTCTGTAAAGAGGAATGGTCAAGAATTACTCCTGACCGTTGTGCACGTCTGATCTGCAACTACAGGAAATGTTTGGTTGAAGTTATTGCTGCCAAAGGAAGTTCAACCAGTTATTAAATCCAAGGGTTCACATACTTTTTCCACCTGCACTGTGAATGTTTACATGGTGTGTTCAATAAAAACATGGCAACATTTCATTCTTTGTGTGTTATTAGTTTAAGCAGACTGTGATTGTCTATTGTTGTGACTTAGATGATGATCAGATCACATTTTATGACCAATTTGTGCAGAAATCCATATCATTCCAAAGGGTTCACATACTTTTTCTTGAAACTGTATATATCCATTCTGCCACTAGCAGACTATGTTGATTTGCAGAAAACAAGGAGAATCAGAAGTCTTTTATATTTCATGTTGTATTATCTTCAAAATGTGTACATAAATTCACTGTATTTTTTCTGTGCGATTTACAATACTCTGAAAAGTTCAGTTTAGTCTCACTTTGTACCATAACAAAACTATAACTTTACCTGTAATTAAAAATGCTTAAGAGATTAAAGAGTGGATATTACAAGCTATTGACAAGATTTAAAATGTGACATGTGACAGTTACAAAAACTTGGAGCCATATAGATGTTTTGTGACTTCAGTCTTTGTAGCTTTCTTTTACTATACATGTTTTCCAAGAGTGCTCATCAACATGAGCACAGATGAGCCAAATAACTAAAATGTAATCCCTGCTTTACTAATGAGCAAGCAATTTGCTAATATTAGAAATGCAATGCAGACATGTTTTTTTGTTTGGGCAAACATTCTGACATCATGGTAAGGATTCCCTTGCATTGTACTACAGCCAAACATGAGTCACATGCAAGTAATGATTATGATTTAAAGCAATTGTAGGGATAGGTGTACTAGGCATAATGCAGAGCAGTGAATCAAGTGTTGGATTAAATGTAATGAAGGAAGGATGTATTCACTGTATCAGTGATGTTCAGATTCTGCCTCTCTATACCCAATGACATATCATGGCGGCCAATAATTAATCTGGTTTGCAAAACTGTTCATGGTGGTCTCTTGTAACTGAAGGGACTCAGACCACTTCCATCAGAGGTATGGGGGGGAGGAACTGAGGGAGGTATGGGGGGGATACTGAGGGAGGATGGGGGAAACTGAGGAGGTATGGGGGAAACTGAGGGAGAAGGGGGAGGGGAGAGAGATGGGGGGAACTGAGGGAGGTATGGGGAGGAACTGAGGGAGAGATGGGGGAAACTGAGGGAGGTATGGGGGAGAAAACTGAGTGTGGGATGGGAGAAAAAAATGAGGGAGGGATGGGGGAAAGAAAACAGTGGGGGGGGAGAGAGGGGACGACATACACACAGCACCCCTGCCCTACACATATCACCCCACACAAACACACACACACCACCACCCCACACACACCACCCCACACACATCACCCCACCCACACACAAACACATACACTGTACCCCTCAATGCAGTGTGTGTATTTAGCAGTCTGTGTGTGTGTACACTCAGCAGTCTGTCTGTGTGTGTGTACTCGGCAGTCTGTGTGTGTGTGTGTGTGTGTGTGTGTATTTAGCAGTCTGTGTGTGTGTATTTAGCAGACTGTGTACTCATCAGTCTGTGTGTGTATTCAGCAGTCTGCTAAATACAGACAGACTGCTAAATACACATACAGACAGACTGCCGAGCACACACACAAACTGCTTAATACACACACAGAGATGTTAATTAGTTCGGACAACTGTATGAGTTGTTTTTTCTAAACTTAAACCTCAGTATTCAGGTTTAATTGCTGAAAGGTAACACTCATAAACAATGTGACACAATTGAAAGAATCAATATGTGCTTAAAAGCGGATGCCTCAAAATGGGCTGAATACACTTTTTCTGGATAAATACTGCTTGGCTCAACGCGTTTCGTCTCTTGACTTCTTCAGGAGCTTGCCCTGGTGGTGAAAATCTCGGACCATCCCTGTATTGGTGATTTTATCCAGATCTACACCTCGGACTGCTGCAACTGGAGATTCAGCCCATTTTGAGGCATCAGCTTTTAAGTACATATTGATTCTTTCAATTGTGTCACATTGTTTATGAGTGTTACCTTTCATTTGCTTTTATCATTTTTGTAATTAAAGTTTTGCACTATGATGCTCTCTTTTTTCTCTTCCCCTATATGAATTCTCATGCCCATCTGCTGGAGGGTAATTATTTCCACTTTTTTCTAGTGACAAGTGGCGCCCTATGTCTGTATCTTAACAGAGTTATTTTACAGTTTTTCTGTGCACTTAATTGCAGGGTTACCATGCCTCTAGTGGCTGTCCTTCGGAGGTGCTTCCGTAGCTATAACCAAGTTAAACTGGGCAATAGGTCAAATGACTATCATAGAGAGCATTTGCTTGGTGCACGCACTGGACTCTAAAAACTATGGGAAAGCATTGGATTGAGATCATCAATCTTGACAAAAAAACAAACAAACAAGAACAGGAGATTGGCACTAAACTCCATACTCTATCCCAACCAACATTATAGAATTTCACTTTCCCATTAATCCTTGCAAATATTTTATCTGAAAAGTATGGGTAAATGGCTTTTAACTCTTGTTCAATAGAAATTTGTCAGTGCAGAAAGGGCTGCAAACATTTTATGCCAGCAAATACTGCCACAGTCCAGCACTCAAAAATATTTACTCATTATGGCATATTCAGCATATGAAGTGAGCTAAGTGTACCAAAGAACCATGCAATACAAAAAAAAAACACAAAAAAATCATCCATGGCGTTCTAGCATTATAACAACTACAATAAGCTACAGTGTTTTTTCTGCTTTAAGGTTTACTTCTAGACTTTAGCCTTACCGACCTGCACCATTTTAGAACATATTTAAAGGGACACTATAGTTACCAGAACCACTACAGATTAATGTAGTGGTTCAGGTTTTGATAAATAGTCCCTGCAGTGTTGGCACTGTAAACACTGCCTTTTCAAAGAAAAAGGAGTGTTTACATTGCTACCTAGTAAAACCTCTAGGTGTAGTCATTCAGACGTCCACTAGAGGTGCCTCCTAGTCCAATGCTGCATCCGCATTTAGCGCCTCCACACTTTGCATGGAGATGCTGAACATTCGCCACAGAGATACATTCATTCAATACATCTCTATGAGCAAATGCTATTTGGCGCAGCACAGTGTTTTGGTGCACATGCGCAATAGCTTATACCAATACTTTCCTATGGGAATCTCAGCCATTGAGGTGAGGAAGAAAATCGGAGTTAAACCACCTTTTTACTGCATAGGGACAGGGACAGTCACCTACACAGCGACTTCAGCACTATAGTGTCAGGAATACATATCTCTATTTCTGACACTATAGTGTTGCTTTCATTTTATTTATTTTCCCTCAAATTTTATTTTGTGTCATTTATACAAACATTATAGAGTTAGAAATTACAAGGATGGCTGTTGCATTGGATGAATGCATATCTATGGACCATCACCAGTGTCATATACAGTCTTACAATGGTGGATTTAAATTTGATATAAACTTAACATTAAAGGGGAACTGTAACTTCTTAATTATCATGTACATATATACGTTTATGTGACATCAGAAAATATAAAATTAAATGTATGCACCCTGCTGTATTTACTGCGAATATGGAACTGTATGCCTATCTTATATCCCTTTAATGACAGATATGAACACCAACGATTTTATACTTTGGTGAATCCTTCATTTACTGTACATTCCAATGATGTGTACACTTAAAAGGTTTCCTTACACTGAAAGAGAGTCTGTTGCCAGGCTTACTATTATGACTATAATTACATTCTCATCCACTTTCATTAATCAACATGAAAATACAGATCAACGATAAGTACTCCATCTGCAGCTGGAAAGAATTCATCCATTAGAACAGACATCCATCTTGTTTCATTTTTTTTTATTCTAACAATAAATACAGCTTCAATATATTACACATGGTAGATGATCCGATTGTCTGATTGCTAGATGCTTTGGCGTACTAATGCCCTTGGGTTTTTAACAATAGGAAATTGGATTTAAAATAAATACATAAACACCTGCTCAATTACTAGCATTTAAATATTGTACAAAAGGGAAAGAAAAAGGAATTCTTGGGTGTCTACAGCAGATCTGGTGTGTGGGCAACATAATACATTCATTTTTATGGACTTAATATATAATCAACATAATTAAATTTCACATGAATTCATATTTGCACATAGATTGGGGTGGAGCTTTTCACGGTCACATGGTGACACTTGGTTTACCATCAGACTGTATTTAAAGGGCATGTTTACATGACCATCCTCAAGCTGTTATTTCAAGTCCCTAAGATGATTTCTCGTCAACGTGTTGTGATATCTTATAGAGTTGAAACTGTGTCAGCTGTACACTCTCAAACCATGAGCTGAGCTGTACACTCTCAAACCATGAGACTGAGCTGTGCACTGCGGGGCTTAGCTGTCAACAGTAGTGGAGTTAGGGTGGACCCCAGAGTAGATATCAAGCTATTCCAAAGCAGTTTGAGCAGTACAACTTGGGGGGTACTACTAGTAACTGAAATCTTGAACACTAATAGAAATACTGGTTGTCTACTTGTGGCTTTTTAAAACCTAAAGAATCGGTGATAATCTATACCTTTATAATAATATTTAAAGTTTACTCCAACCACCAAGAATACTTCTGCTTTTAGAAATGGCCATGGTGGTAGGAATCCGTATGTGCAGAGCAATTTGCAGTTTTGTGTCGGAGGTTAGATGCACCCACAGCACACATGACTTAGACAGCCCTGTTACAGGGCTTGGGAGTTCCAAGCAAACAGTATGTCTGTTATCAACGTGCCCTGCACGCTGGTGGCAGGTGTAATTGGCTTCTACCCATGCAGTCACAAAGTTCCCTTCCTCCATTTAGAACATTTTCATATATATATATACATACACATACACACACACACACACACACACACACACACACACTGCTCAAAAAAATAAAGGGAACACTTACCCCCTTAAGGACACAACTTCTGGAATAAAAGGGAATCATGATGGAATATTTCCATCATGTTTCCTTAAGGGGTTAAACAACACAATGTAATTCCAAGTCAATCACACTTCTGTGAAATCAAACTGTCCACTTAGGAAGCAACACTGAGTGACAATCAATTTCACATGCTGTTGTGCAAATGGGATAGACAACAGGTGGAAATTATAGGCAATTAGCAAGACACCCCCAATAAAGGAGTGGTTCTGCAGGTGGTGACCACAGTTCCTATGCTTCCTGGCTGATGCTTCCTGGCTGATGTTTTGGTCACTTTTGAATGCTGGCGGTGCTTTCACTCTAGTGGTAGCATGAGACGGAGTCTACAACCCACACCAGTGCAGATAAAAGAGAAATAAGGTTAAAAAGTTCAGAACAGGAGTGCTACTATCACCTATGTGAGTCACTTAATCACATAAACAAAACCATACAGTGAAAAAAAGTAGATGGTGAGAGCACTCTTAATTAAAATTGCACATTACCCTTATTGCACACTTTGGTATATCAATGCTTTAAACAATCCTGTAAATTCAAAACAGAGAAAACCGCAACATAGAGTAATAACGTAAAGAACTCTCAGTGTAACTTAATTAATAACTGGTTACACTCACATGGTTTTGAGCCACTTAATAAAAGCTGTCTCAGACTAGACGTATATCAGATGAATGCACGTGGTTATCAGACTCCAAGTTGTTTCCCCTCTGTGGTCCTTCAAACTGTTGTTAATTAAGAGTGCTCTCGCCATCTACCTTTTTTAACCCACCCAAGTGGCTTGGGTAGTGCAGCTCATCCAGGATGGCACATCAATGCGAGCTGTGGGAAGAAGGTTTGCTGTGTCTGTCAGCGTAGTGTCCAGAGCATGGAGGCGCTACCAAGAGACAAGCCAGTACATCAGGAGACGTGGAGGAGGCCGTAGGAGGGCAATAACCTAGCAGCAGGACCGCTACCTTCGCCTTTGTGCAAGGAGGAACAGGAGGAGCACTGCCAGAGCCCTCCAAAATGACCTCCAGTAGGCCACAAATGTGCATGCGTTTGCTCAAACGGTCAGAAACAGACTCCATGAGGGTGGTATGAGTGCCTGACATCCACAGGTGGGGGTTGTTTTTAAAGCCCAACACCATGCAGGATGTTTGGTATTTGCCAGAGAACACCAAGATTGGCAAATTCGCCACTGGCGCCCTGTGATCTTCACAGATGAAAGCAGGTTCACACTGAGCACATGTGACAGACGTGACAGAGTCTGGAGATGCCGTGGAGAACGTTCTGCTGCCTGCAACATCCTCCAGCATGACCGGTTTGGCAGTGGGTCAGTAATGGTGTGGGGTGGCATTTCTTTGGGGGGGCCGCACAGCCCTCCATGTGCTCGCCAGAGGTAGCCTGACTGCCATTAGGTACCGAGATGAGATCCTCAGACCCCTTGTGAGACCATATGCTGGTGCGGTTGGCCCTGGGTTCCTCCTAATGCAAGACAATGCTAGACCTCATGTGCCTGGAGTGTGTCAGCAGTTCCTGCAAGACGAAGGCATTGATGCTATGGAATGGCCCGCCCATTCCCCAGACCTGAATCCAATTGAGCACATCTGTGACATCATGTCTCGCTCCATCCACCAACATCACGTTGCACCACAGACGGTCCAGGAGTTGGCAGATGCTTTAGTCCAGGTCTGGGAGGAGATCCCTCAGGAGACCATGCGCCACCTCATCAGGAGCATGCACAGGCGTTGTAGGGAGGTCATACAGGCACGTGGAGGCCACACACACTACTGAGCCTCATTTTGACTTGTTTTAAGGACATTACATAAAGTTAGATCAGCCTGTAGTGTGTTTTTCCACTTTAATTATGAGTGTGACTCCAAATCCAGACTTCCATGGGTTGAAAAATTTGATTTCCATTTTTTTATTTTTGTGTGATTTTGTTGTCAGCACATTCAACTATGTAAAGAACAAAGAATTTCAGAAGATTATTTAATTCATTCAGATCTAGGATGTGTTATTTTTGTGTTCCCTTTATTTTTTTGAGCAGTGTATATATACAGAGAGAGAGAGAGAGAGAGGGGGGTAGATAGATTGATAGATAGAAATGCATGCATGCGCTCTAAACGGAGAGGATTCAATCAAATGCTAGTGAACAATTCTTAGGACCAGATTGTGATGACATCAGTGTACCATCTGGATCTTAAGAAGAGCTAATAACAAGTGTATATGATAACCTCTTTTCCAAATTCTACAATTTACAGTAAAATATGTTTTTGTTTTTTTTAATTACAATGATTAAACTATAAAAAAAAAGCTAGAGAGAACATGCACCTTAAAGGAGCCTGCTGCTTCTTTCTTATGCATTCCACACCCACTCCGGGGGAGAGGCACGACACTGACCCAACCAGTGTCCTATCTCTAGGTATGCTGGAAAAGTGTATGCTTGACAGACTTACACATAAGGTCCCCATTAAGGGGGGCTACAGCCAATACAATTGTGTGCATACCAAATGCAACAATTAGCAAATGCAATTATTCAAAGGGAAAAGGAAAATTATGTTTAAACAAATTAGTCTAATGGAGTTTACAAACATTAAAGTTCATCCCACACGTTTTTAAAACGTCACAGTCACAAAGCAGTCTTGAAGTAAATCTGAAGGACTGAAATCTTTATCTACATAGACACAAACATTTCATTTTAGTTGCACACACAACTTGTACATGACAAAAGGTCAAGCATAAGACATTGCTCCTTTTCACTGCATTTAATTCAATTTAATGTTTGTTGAGCTCCGGGTTTAAAAACTACAGAAAATTCCCCAACATTTGTTACTGACAACAGAGAGAGGTATTTGTTACTGACAGTCTACTGTATACACAGTGCATTCTCAATTTAAAGTACAGACTCTACAAAGTGTGAAGTTGAGAGTCTGTTAATCTTTCATTTTTTATGTAAAGCAGATTGAAAGGAGGAGTTGGTATTTACAATGTGTACTTTGCCAGCTACTGTTTGATGTGCACAAAACAGCATTTTTATAGCCACTGAACACAAATATAGACATTTGTTACAGTACAATATTGTAGAATTAAAGTGACAAAGCGACAATCATGATGAAGAAACCATAGCTACTTCCTGGTCCCTGCAGAGGAGGCAGATTTGAATCACTGTAAATTCAAGAGAACATGTATTTCTCTGTTTTTCTGTCAATCACTACAGGGAGTGCAGAGTTATTAGGCAAATGAGTATTTTGACCACATCATCCTCTTTATGCATGTTGTCTTACTCCAAGCTGTATAGGCTCGAAAGCCTACTACCAATTAAGCATATTAGGTGATGTGCATCTCTGTAATGAGAAGGGGTGTGGTCTAATGACATCAACACCCTATATCAGGTGTGCATAATTATTAGGCAACTTCCTTTCCTTTGGCAAAATGGGTCAAAAGAAGGACTTGACAGGCTCAGAAAAGTCAAAAATAGTGAGATATCTTGCAGAGGGATGCAGCACTCTTAAAATTGCAAAGCTTCTGAAGCGTGATCATCGAACAATCAAGCGTTTCATTCAAAATAGTCAACAGGGTCGCAAGAAGCGTGTGGAAAAACCAAGGCGCAAAATAACTGCCCATGAACTGAGAAAAGTCAAGCGTGCAGCTGCCACGATGCCACTTGCCACCAGTTTGGCCATATTTCAGAGCTGCAACATCACTGGAGTGCCCAAAAGCACAGGTGTGCAATACTCAGAGACATGGCCAAGGTAAGAAAGGCTGAAAGACGACCACCACTGAACAAGACACACAAGCTGAAACGTCAAGACTGGGCCAAGAAATATCTCAAGACTGATTTTTCTAAGGTTTTATGGACTGATGAAATGAGAGTGAGTCTTGATGGGCCAGATGGATGGGCCCGTGGCTGGATTGGTAAAGGGCAGAGAGCTCCAGTCCGACTCAGACGCCAGCAAGGTGGAGGTGGAGTACTGGTTTGGGCTGGTATCATCAAAGATGAGCTTGTGGGGCCTTTTCGGGTTGAGGATGGAGTCAAGCTCAACTCCCAGTCCTACTGCCAGTTCCTGGAAGACACCTTCTTCAAGCAGTGGTACAGGAAGAAGTCTGCATCCTTCAAGAAAAACATGATTTTCATGCAGGACAATGCTCCATCACACGCGTCCAAGTACTCCACAGCGTGGCTGGCAAGAAAGGGTATAAAAGAAGAAAATCTAATGACATGGCCTCCTTGTTCACCTGATCTGAACCCCATTGAGAACCTGTGGTCCATCATCAAATGTGAGATTTACAAGGAGGGAAAACAGTACACTCTCTGAACAGTGTCTGGGAGGCTGTGGTTGCTGCTGCACGCAATGTTGATGGTGAACAGATCAAAACACTGACAGAATCCATGGATGGCAGGCTTTTGAGTGTCCTTGCAAAGAAAGGTGGCTATATTGGTCATTGATTTGTTTTTGTTTTGTTTTTGAATGTCAGAAATGTATATTTGTGAATGTTGAGATGTTATATTGGTTTCACTGGTAATAATAAATAATTGAAATGGGTATATATTTGTTTTTTGTTAAGTTGCCTAATAATTATGCACAGTAATAGTCACCTGCACACACAGATATCCCCCTAACATAGCTATAACTAAAAACAAACTAAAAACTACTTCCAAAAATATTCAGCTTTGATATTAATGAGTTTTTTGAGTTCATTGAGAACATGGTTGTTGTTCAATAATAAAATTAATCCTCAAAAATACAACTTGCCTAATAATTCTGCACTCCCTGTATAATAAGATCACATTTATTGTAAGCTTTTATTATTTTTATTATTCTTTGCACACTGGGACTTCTTTAGACCTAAGAATTAAAGAGTAATGGGGGGGCAACCGTTCCCCCATACTTGTAAAATGAACTGCTAACATGCATTAGCTTAGCTCCTGGGTCTGTATGAGCCATTACAAGAGATTAAACTGTTCTGGAGGATTGATTTTCCAGTGAATATAATGTACATATTGCATTCTAATCCACATGGATTTTAATCCTTTCAAAGGAAAAGTTTTGGCATTTGCCGTGATAAGAAACATGAGAAAATGGATGCAGGAATGAAATTATGCAAGGTTATTGTGATATAGTTTTAAAGGTAAATACAAATACCTTCTCAAAGTTCACAAAAAGCTCACTTTTTTTTTTTTTTAGTGCCAATACCAGTTTTGCAAATAAGCATGAAAGCCAACTCATTGTTCAACCATAGTTTTCCAAATATGTATATCTATGGAAACCGTAGTGATAGAATGACCCCACAATCACATATACTTTAAGCCCTCTTGAGCAGTGCTCCTAGCATGGTTCTGAAGGCTGCGGGCCGGCCAGACAGTCTGTCAGTGGGTGGCACTGCCCCTGTTCTGGGTGAGCCCACCTGTTATGGTGTCACCAGTAAAGTGGGTTAAGTATTGGCAATGCCCCCCTCATTGCCTTGCCCGTTATATTTTAATTCTATATTTCACATTGTTGGGAGGCATGTAGACACATTGTAAAATGAATCCAAATAAGACTTTTTTGAAATAATTTGCCATTTGATTTTCATCTCACTTTATTTTGGAGTTTAGTTGATAACCCCAAAAGAGTATTTTTACATATTTTTTTCATTATCTATTTAACAAATGTTACATCGAGCATGGGGTTTCCCTTAACACATGTAGTTGTCTTTAAGAAAAGTAAAGACTTAGCTTATTTGAGCTGTTTAAACAATAAAGACATCTCATTATAAAGGTTTTGAAAATAAAATTCCCACAATGCTTCTTACATATACTGCAGATAAATTCTTAAAAAATTGCAAAAGGACACTTTTTTCCTTTTAACTATTCGTTCTCACCAATACCCAACACCCCAAGAAATATTATAGTAGACCCTATCTTAACATATTATTTATTTAAAAGTGGAAAAAAACTAAAACATTTGAAGCTTACTCTGTGGGAGAGTACACTCAATGCAGGTGTGCGCTAAACAAGTATTTACCTTGGCACACGTCTAAATGTAAACATGCTATTTTTAGCTGTAATTGATTTTCAGAAAAAGTCATTTAAGTTCAACAAACAGGTCACAAGGAGATGGAAAAAAAATATACCAGTTTCTGAAATGGTCAGTTTTTTATGATTTATCTAAAGATGATATCGTAACAGTATGATTTAACGTTCTCTTACAGTTATGCTGTTAGATAAAGACTTTCCACTAAAATCTATACACAAAATATATATGTAATACAGGTTGTACTGGAACTACTATTAAACAAAAAACTTCTCGTGACTGGTTGCTGAGACCAGAAACAAGAATAAACTGGAAGATCGAAAAGCAAATAAATAAATATAACCAATAATAGGATGAATTATGAAAATCTATAGAGTGTTCATATATGGAACTAAAGTGAATAGACGTAGCCTAACGGCTATTTGCCTGTCTAAAAAGAACTCTAAGGCATTAATTTTCTGTTTGAACGCAGGACTTTAATGTAATTAACTAGAATTGTCCATGTCTAAAACATATGCATAAAGTTCAGAGAGCCTTATAATAAACTCCTGTGGTCTAAAGAGAAAAAATAATAATAATAAATAAATCAAAACAAAGCAGGCTTAATAGTAGCTAAAAAAATAGTATAACTACTAGGTAGCAAAAGTGAAGAGGATCAAAGAGATCCCTCTAATATTAGTATCCAACTATTGTTGCTACAAAAGAACCTATGTGGAGTACGGATAAATGAGCAATAGAAATGAAACACTTGCCGGTTACCAGAAAACCATAACTATATAAATAGGATATGTATCAAAATCCAACTTATTAACTTATCGGCTAAGTGCTTGCTGGAATATGAGCTTCTATCGCAAAAATGTTATAGAAATACCATAGTCCGTCCCCAGACAAAAAGCCATCAGAAAATATATGATAATAATAATCCCAGTAGACAGGAAAAAATAGAAAATTAAAGTGTTAGAATAAAATCGTGCTAATGTGCAGAACCATACTTAGAACGTTGGTTACCTGCACATGGTGATACAGTGCCCTATAAGTGAAGAAAAGTGAGAAAGTGAAGGAAAGGATCCTTCAACCCGACGCGCGTTTCGGTGCTATAGTAGTGCACCTTCGTCAGCCCCTGACGAAGGTGCACTACTATAGCACCGAAACGCGCGTCGGGTTGAAGGATCCTTTCCTTCACTTTCTCACTTTTCTTCACTTATAGGGCACTGTATCACCATGTGCAGGTAACCAACGTTCTAAGTATGGTTCTGCACATTAGCACGATTTTATTCTAACACTTTAATTTCTATTTTTTCCTGTCACTCCTATATGTGTTGTCTACCGGGATTATTATTATCATATATTTTCTGATGGCTTTTTGTCTGGGGACGGACTATGGTATTTCTATAACATTTTTGCGATAGAAGCTCATATTCCAGCAAGCACTTAGCCGATAAGTTAATAAGTTGGATTTTGATACATATCCTATTTATATAGTTACGGTTTTCTGGTAACCGGCAAGTGTTTCATTTCTATTGCTCATTTATCCGTACTCCACACAGGTTCTTTTGTAGCAACAATAGTTGGATACTAATATTAGAGGGATCTCTTTGATCCTCTTCACTTTTGCTACCTAGTAGTTATACTATTTTTTTAGCTACTATTAAGCCTGCTTTGTTTTGATTTGATTTATTTATTATTATTATTTTTTCTCTTTAGACCACAGGAGTTTATTATAAGGCTCTCTGAACTTTATGCATATGTTTTAGACATGGACAATTCTAGTTAATTACATTAAAGTCCTGCGTTCAAACAGAAAATTAATGCCTTAGAGTTCTTTTTAGACAGACAAATAGCCATTAGGCTACGTCTATTCACTTTAGTTCCATATATGAACACTCTATAGATTTTCATAATTCATCCTATTATTGGTTATATTTATTTATTTGCTTTTCGATCTTCCAGTTTATTCTTGTTTCTGGTCTCAGCAACCAGTCACGAGAAGTTTTTTGTTTAATATTAAATTAATTTGGGTTATGCCCTTTGACACTACTGGAGTGTCATTTAAGGTGTGACTTTCCATTCAGTAGGTGGCACCGTCCAGTCTTGGACTGCCACAATCTTTGGAAAGTTGTTTTTTATTGTACTGGAACTACATTTAACATATGTTTCTGGAAGGTGATCATCAGGAGTTTAGTATGCCCCAGCAATAGCATATTATGGGTGTTTATTATTCATTCTTTATTTTAGATATATAACTTGGCACCATCTACCACCAACTGAAGCAGTACAAACGATTAACACATATATCCATCAGTAACAGGGAGAAGAAAAGGGAGTAAAGATTAGAAGAAAGTGATCCTTAAAAAAGCATGTCTTGTATGTCTTCAACTGAATAAGGTTCTAAGCACTACTGTGCATACCACTGGAGCAGGTCTAATACTGTTACCCTTAGAACCCATTTGGTTCTTAATAGCCGTTATATTATTATTTATATAGCACCAGCAAATTCTGTAGCGCTGTACAATGGGTGATAGACTATGTATGGGAACTAGGATGATTTCTGAACTTTAAATTAGCTTTAGCTAGATCTGTGGCTCAGATATGAAGTGCTGAACTGATGAATCTGCAGAGAGCAGCCATTATGTGGCTGCTAAACGCCTATTGACAGATCTGTGCAGAGTTGTGTTCTCCTGAGCACTGACTACACATGCATAAAGCCCCAAAGCTCAGAGAGGCAGAGACTTGTGCAAGACCACGATGGCCAGACACAAGCTGAAGGATCTTGTAAAGTAAGACAGGACTAAAATGGTCTTCTGCAAGGATCAATATCACAGGGAACTTTGAAAAACTGCTTCAGTTACATGCCACTGTGTTTAATGACAATGACAGGAACTCTATACACCACTGCATAGGCAATGTGCAAAGGTTGCTGTGATGCTTAGTGTGCCCCGTTCAGAACATTTGGGTACACTACATATACCCCCAAGTTAAAATCTGATAAACAGAAATGCATGTATACCAATTATATGTTTCATTTAAATATTTGGTCTTGTGACAGTATTTTATTGTTTGTGCTTTCCATAAAATGCATTTCATTTCTCCCAGGTAACATTTTCTAACTAGGGCAGAATGAATAGTTGTAAAAAATACTTATGGTTTAAATATCATACTTAAAATTAATGGTCATGTCAACAGTTCGAGGCTGAGACTAAAAAGTAATACATTTTGAAGCACTTTGGTGATCAATTTCTTTTCACATAATTCATAGCCAGATTAGATGCGCTGATCTATCTTACTGACTTGATGCATGGTGTTCAATTTTATCACATGACAGGAGGCTTTGTATTTTGCATAATCTTTCTTTACTAACTCCATAGCAGCAAAGAAAAGAGTGACAAAACTGAGAACCAATCACAATGCAGCATAGAGTATAAGAGGTATAACAGATGACATAATTTCCTCTTTCTTTGCTGCTCCATCACAAGCTAAGTACAAAATTTGTTCTCTCATCATTCAGCTTATATATACTTTACACTGTCTTTATTTTACATAGCTCTGTCTTATGTATTTACCTATATTTATTCTTTATATATATATATATATATATATATATATTTTACTATTGGCCCCATTTCGGGGGGATAACCCTCTCCCCTGAGGTCTGCCCCCTGTTTTTCCCTCAGGGAATTCCCTTAGGGACCCTTCTCCCCCCTTTTTCAACCCTGGGACTTTGCCTCAGGCTTCTACAGATAATTTTCACGGCTCCCGCCGTCCATTCCCCTCCTCCATACTCCCTTCACAGTTTTTTTTCCTGTGAGCGAGCGCACAGACGTTTCTCGTTCAGCAGTTTGGCGCGATCGCCTGCTTACTCGCGAACGCCCGTGGTTTTCTGTGTGTTCGTACAGTCGTTTCGGCTTTTTCTACCAACCGCTTCCGTTCGCCTATTTTAGGCGCTCGCGACCAATATTACTAGGCGCATGTTCGGTTGTTTTATCACACGAACGCCAGACGTCTAAAATTTTGCCGCCCAAATTGGGGGAGGTTCTATCTCCCTCATACTGACGGCTGTTAGTCCGGCGGCCATCTTAGAGGGGATAAGCACTGTCAGCTGCCTGCTCCAGCTACCAACTGCAAGCAACAGGAAACCCTTATCACATCCTGCCCCTTTCACTCAGTGGGACCAAGTCAGGTTTGTACCTAACACCTGGGGTTGGTTTAAGCCAGTTGGACTGTACCTTATTCTGGCCAGGGTGAGCCCCCATTTTGTGCTGCTAAGCAGACCTGTTCATGCAGGATTCCGATTACCTGGGTGAGCCCCAGTGACACAGCCCTCTCATTATCATTACTACGACCTACTGGTCCCTACCTTCTCGGGTTAACCATTACCGATAACATACCACCCCTGGTCCCCAGGCCTCTCCACTAATAGTGCCTAAAGTGCCCTCACGCAAATCTATCGGGTGAGCCCCGAATACCCTTTCGAAATCATGGAGAAATCTCAAACCTCCTCAGACCTCCAGGACATGATCACAGCAGCTGTGGTCGCAGCCATGGAAAAGGCCTCATCTAAGTCGCTCCCCGCAGACCTAGACACCCCTAAACCCATATCTAAACGGGTTCACTATAGAGCGGACTCCGAAGACTCCGACTTCTCCAGGGAATGCTCCAATCGGCCTAAGCGCCATTGGAAGGGTGAGGCCGCTGCGCCACGCAAATCTAAGGGTAAAGCCCCTGCTAAACGCAGGAAAGCCATGGCTCGTACTGCCCACGACCCCACACAGATCTCCTCAGGTGAGGAAGACGCAGAACCTACACACGCTCTAGCTGTGCTAGATGAATGGCAGGCGGCAGTCTCCGACCAGGAGGACTCCGGTGAAGACTCCGTGGCCAACTCTGACCTTTATTTCACAAGGGAACAGTTTCTGGGTGAGCCCCAGGACTCCATGGCTACACCCATGGATAACCCACAGGAGGGCACAGAGATTTTCCTTGACAATTCGGGCCTCCAAATGTTTGACCCGAGAAATATCCGTCATCCCCGTTTGGAAGAATGGTCTCCACACGAACATTTGACAAAGTTTATGCACTTCTGGCTCAGGAAATCTCTGGACAAGGAAGTAAGGAAACGCATGAGATCAGAATGCCTACACGACATAGATTCCACCAATTCCGGGGATCAGACCGTGGCCGAGGCAGCCGAGGACGCTCCCGGGCAAGATTCTCCAATGGTAAGTCAACATTCTATCTTGCCTCTAACCTCCTACCATATCACAGGTCGTGTTTCTCTTTTTTTCCAGAACTGGGTAGACCTATCTTCAGACACGTGGATCCTCCAAACGGTGCAGGGCTATCAAATAGAGTTCGATTCAACCCAGCTCCAGAAGGCCCCTGCACGTCCGATCCAGACTACACGTGCAGATGCCCGTCTCATAGACTCGGAACTACAAGAACTTCATTCCAAGGGTGCCATCCAACCAGCTCCGGACTTAACAGGCTTCTACAGCAACATCTTCTTAGTCAGAAAGAAAACCGTCGAATTCCGCCCCGTTATCAACCTCAGGGAGCTCAATTCTCACGTGGTATACCGACATTTCAAAAGGGAAGGTATCCACCTTCTACGAGATTTACTTTAACGACTGGTTAACCCGCCTGGACCTCAGGAATGCGTACCGTACCATTCCGGTACACAGAAACAGCCGTCCCTACCTCCGCTTCTTCTGACACGGGACACCCTGGTAATTCACCTGCCTCCCGTTTGGCCTCAGTTCAGCACCGTGGTGCTTCACCAAGATTATGAAGCCAGTGGTGGCAAAACTCAGAGCTCGAGGCATAAGATGCATCATCTACCTCGACGACATCCTGATATTCGACGAGGATGCAAGGACCCTGAGGACACACACGAACTACACAGTACACCTACTCGAGTCTCTAGGTTTCATTGTCAATCATCCCAAGTCCGCATTAATCCCGGCTCAGTCAATTCAATTCCTCGGATTTGTAATAGACTCCACATCATGCACTCTTCACCTCCCGGTCACAAAAATTACAGCCATCCGCAGAGAGATCCGGAAAGTCCTTCGACGGACAACCATACCCCTGCGACTACTGGCATGGATCGTAGGCCTCCTCTCCGCATCCATCCAGGCCATTTTCCCCGGACCCCTGCATTACAGAGCCATGCAGCGCCTCAAGGCAACATTCCTTCGCAGGAAACCTACATACGGCCAACCGGTTCCAATGTCAGACGAAGTTCGGGAGGAACTACGCTGGTAGCTGAACTGCATGCAGGCTTGGAACGGCTGGGCCATATTCGGGAACCAGCCAGACTTCGTTTTGGAGTCAGATGCCAGCCGTTCAGGTTGGGGAGCAACGGACGGAACTTCCTCCACAGGAGGAGTATGGACTGCCGAAGAGTTATCAATGCACATCAATTGCCTGGAACTCCTGGCCGGGTCATTCGCCATTCGTAGTCTGGCAAAGGAACGATCCAATTGTTGTATCCTGCTCCGCATGGACAACGTCTCAGCGGTAAGATACATCAACCGCCTTGGAGGCACTCGTTCTCAAGCACTGGTGGATCTCACGAAAGAGATCTTCGATTACTGCCTGCCACACAACATCACCCTGCTGGCAGAGCATTTACCAGGAGACTCCAACACGACGGCGGATTGGTATTCACACCACTGGCGGGACGCCAGCGATTGGCAACTAGACCCTCATATTTTTGCAATACTGGATGGACAGAGGGGACCTCTCTCCCTAGACCTATTCACATCCCGCAACAACCAACAGACGAAGGATTTCTTCAGCTGGCTCCCAGACCCGGAGAGCCTTGCAACGGACGCTTTCCTACAACAATGGCCTCGGTTCAGTGCTTACGCATTCCCACCTTTCGCAATGATAACGAGAGTCCTTCACCGGATCCACCTGCAGAGAGTGAGGACAATCCTCATCACGCCTCTTTGGCAGAGCCAGCCATGGTTCCCGGACATTCTGGAACTGTCAATCAAGGATCCCCTCCTCCTACCGGATGCTCCAACTATCCTCACGAACCCGTTAGGTCTTCCTCACCCGCTGGTCATGCAGGTACGCCTGTCCCTTCTGGCCTGGACGCTTTCCGGGGTTCCTGGCGAACAGAGGACTTATCGCAGGAAGCTAGGGACCTCCTTTGGGATTCATAGGCACCAGGAACAAGGAGATGCTATTTATCAGCATGGCACCCCTGGACCAGTTGGTGTATGGGACGGGACCTCAATCCCTTTACTGCACCTACTCACTCCATCATGAATTTCCTGACCTCTCTGTTCACTGCCGGGAAGTCATACCGGTCCATCAACGGTCCATCAGCCATCTCAGCGGCCCATACTCCGTCCCAGGGGTCTCCGGTTGGTCAGGATCCACTCATCTGCAGACTCCTCCGCGGCATGCGCCTTTGGCGCCCCCCGGAGCCCAAATACTCTAGACTTTGGGACGTTGGCGTGGTCCTACAATTCTTACGAAATTGGCCTCCTAACAAGGACCTGTCACTCCGCCAACTTACCGCAAAATTCACCTTCCTGCTCTGTCTAGTCTCCTTATGACGGGTATCCGACGTACGCGATTTCGACGCCGATGCTTTTACCTTCTGCCCGGCGGGGGTTACCTTTCAGATCTCACGACGCACTAAGTCCAACTCTCACTCGGTCTTCTACCCTTTCTTCCCTTCAGACCCTCAGCTGTGTGTGGTCTCTACTCTCCGTCAATATGTGGAAGCCACCGCGACGTTGCGGCAACCTTCCACACGTCAACTTCTCATCTCTTACGTCCGCCCCTACGGTGCAGTTTCGGTTACTACGCTGGCCAGATGGGTTAGATGGCTAATATCCCTTGCCGGTATTGACCAAACTTTTGGAGCACATTCCGTATGCGGGGCAGCGGCCTCTTCCGCGTATGCGGCAGGCGCTTCCCTTTCGGACATCTTACGAGTGGCGGACTGGACTAGAGAATCCACCTTTAGGACGTTCTACTTCTGTCCTCTTGATAATCTAGCCTTTTCTCTGCTCTCCCAGCGTTAAAATTGCAAAATACGAAGCCTCCTGTCATGTGATAAAATTGAAGATTATGATAGCTTTAGTGTACAGATAATCTTAATTTTAATAATGACAGGAGGCGAGTATTTTCCCGCCCGGTTCTCTTTCGCTACTTCCCTCCCTCTGTTTTCACGCATATTTCCTACTCTTTGCTTCTGCTATTATTGTACTGATGCCTAAATTGTGGTTTTCTCATACATTTGATACAGATATGCCAGATGGGTAGGGTGTTTTTAGTTAACACCGATAGACGGGAGGAATGTATTTGTTCTGTTTTTATAAGGGTAATTTTAAATTTATCGTAAGGGATAGACATCTCATTGCTTTTACACAACCATTTTTTTGGAATCTAATCCCACTCACATTCTCGTTTCAGTTTGACCAGATACCTCAAGGAACTAAAGACTCCATTCAAGGTGTCATCATCATCCTGTCATGGGAGATCACCAATTGACATCAAGAAGTTTCTACTGGAGTCCACCTGTTTACGTTCAATTTACACGTTCTGCCATTATTTTACCATGGACCTTTCGAGTTACCTTTGTTATTTTTTCTGCTTTATGTTGTTGTGATGTTGCATGCTTTTAGAGGAAATGATGTCATCTGTTACACCTCTTATACTCTATACTGCATTGTGATTGGTTCTCAGTTTTGTCACTCTTTTCTTTGCTGCTATGGAGTTAGTAAAGAAAGATTATGCAAAATACTCGCCTCCTGTCATTTTTAAAATTAAGATTATCTGTACACTAAAGCTATCATAATCTTCAATTCTCAATAAAGACTCTCATGAGAAACACAGATAAAGAAGTAAACATATGCAGAAGGGAAGCATTAAAAAGGCGATAAGACTCATAGCTGGAGATTGCATAGAGCAATCGCATATAACACACCCTCCAGCAATACCTACTGATTTGGTATCAGGCCTACTTCCCAACCTCTCTATTAAAAGCAGATGAGCATGTTGTATTTATTATGTGTGTTGCACACATCAAATGTTTACACATACAAACCTCTAATTACATACACAATGGCATTAGACCAATCAATTCTTTTACAAGGTGAATGCAACTGCCAAGTAACACCCACAAGAGATCTAGAAATGATTAAATAAATGTCAATCAAATTGTTATGTTTGAAGTGGACAAAGCAGAAAATGAGTTTATCACATGGTCAAAGTCCAGGCATCAAAGGTTTATGAACATTTAAACAGGCCAAGGGGCCAGAAATCCCATGTATTACAGTAAATGTCAAATGAGAGTACAGGTTACACAAAAAAAGTGTTTAATTGGGTACAGGTTACAGGGCACTTCTCTAATCTCCTTGTCAAGCCAGTGGGCGTCACTTAACGGCATGAAACCAATTATGGCTTTCCTAGGTGTGCCTACAGCTTGGCAGAAGACAGTAGTGGCGTCTGTGGAACATCTGTCTCTCTGTGCAACATGGGAGTTCGGCATTGGGAACTACAAACATACAGAGAGACAAAAGAATGCCCCAGTCACAATCACCACCAACCAGACCCCCTAATCTAAGACACAATGATCAGCAGCATTGAGAGAGCAACAGGTGAGCTGTGACATATTGGATAAGCTTTGGTTATACTGTAGAAGAGGACATAACACAAACAATCAAAAGACTGTCCCACAACTTGCCCCAACACATCTCTTAATAGTGGGCAAGGAGCACATCACACCATTCTTCACCAAACCTACTAAATGCTTTTTTTTCTTTTTAAAAAGACATTATTTTAACATCACTAAAGCAATAAGTTCTCGTCCTTTTATTCAAATACGCAAACAAAAATAACATTTCAGCCAGGTTTAATAAAGACCAGTAGCGTAGTTGAAATGCTACCGGTTAGTGTGTACAGTACATCTGAAAAAGAAATCGCTTTTTGCTGTAAGGCTTGCTGGACATTTGGTTTTATTTCTTGACTACATTAATGGTAGTGGGTGCACTCTCCCTTGGTTAAGATATAAGTACGATAAGAGAATATTGAAAAAGGATGAGGAAAATCACCACATTAATCAACAAACAATTAAGACTCTTTTGTATGGAAGGCAGGTACTTATTATTCGTGAAGACATGAATGTAAAACTAAGAATGGATTATTTTTTATTTACATATTCAAAATGTGGAAATGTGGTTTAAGCAAACCATTAAACAAAATGCTTATCCATAAAAAAGCTAAATATTCTAAAATCTTATGAACACCTTACCGTGAAGCTGTTGTTGACATTTTTTGTGCTTGATTCAGCTACGCTGGCATCTGACAAGTCAACCTCGTCAAATATTAGAGACTGTGAGCAGAAAAAAAATAAGATGATTATTTAACTCATAATTAACAGAGGTATTTATTTACAAAACATAAAATATAATGAATTGTGAACCCTGCTACTTTGACTGTACAGGGGCAGTCTAAGAACAATGTAGGAATTATGTGACAAACATCCCCTGGTGCCTTCCCACTGTTAAAGGATCCTCAAATAGGTCCCTTTTAGCAGACGTTCGATTTCGTTTATTGGAGGGGGGAGGGGGGAATAATATTGCTTAAAATGACTATTCCTAAGCAATACAACTATGTGATGAAAATCACTCATGCTTAATTATATCAAGAAAGGACATCAAGACTATTATATATATAGACCTATCTAACAAACAGTTTTATATTTGTCAAAACAGCATAATAATCTCAGTGGTATGGTGGCCCCCTTAAGACCACAATATACTAAGCAAATTTCCAAGTTTCTTTCCATGTAACATGGTGAGGCTCTCTGAAATGTGGACACACAGAGTGCAGCGGTCAATCTACAGGATCAGGTATCTATTGGTGGGTTTCACTTATACTGAGAAACAGATATTGCTGGGAAGGGGGAAGAGGCACTTTAGGGGCTGAAACAACCAATATGGGGCTTTCACAGAGATCCAGAAGAGCATCAGCTGCACACTATTCAATTTGTTTAATTTTAATTGTACATCTTTTTTAACAGAGTAAGGGTTTTGTTTTTGTTTTTAAATCAGGAAGGACCCAACAATACACTAATCAGCCACAACATTACACGTACACACACACACACACAATCTGGAATGTTGGTTCAATGCTGAATATGTTCATGAGTAAATTTGTATGAAAATCTTCGGAAGATGGCCTTTAAATACCAACCCTGAAAAGGGATTCAATAAAGCAGATAATTAGAAAGGATAATTACAATGTCGACCACCCCAAAATAAAATGTAAGTGCCATGTAGAGGTAGTGGTTCAGGGACTGCAACCCCTCCACCACTAGTGCCAGACATACAAAGCCAACCTCTGTTCTAACTGCCTTATTTGGTTTAATATTGGAATACTGTGTAACTGCAAAAATCAGCTCTACAGCGCTTTGACGTCAAACAGTGAGAGTAAAAATAGTGTGGATTTCTGCCTCAAATAAAAACACTGTGTCCCAGTACTGTGTGTGGTAATCTGTGATTGTTCTGCCAAAATAGCATTTCCCATAGGGGTTGCATAAAGAGATACTAAAATAATTCTTTAAAAAAAATGTGTGGCTTCTCTGTTCCTTTCAGTGCTGAGGCCAGGCTGAATTGGAATTCTTCTATTTGTAGCCACAGCTTTTTAAAGAATGATTTCGTACCCTGGTAAATCATCTTAAATGGTCTTAAAGTAAGCACCGCTAAGTGGAAATCACCCATTTACACACACTGATTTTAAACAGGCATCTTTTAGCCAAATGCATTTTTTTTAAATTATTATTATTTATCAAAGAATAGAAAATGCAAGAGAACATCAGTGACAACATTTAAGTTTGTGACACTAGAGCTCATGCTTTCTTCAAAAGTTGCATTTCATGGGATGAAATTATAATAGGCACATCACATCCATTTTACTCTACAAGTCCTTTTAAACCACGTGACATCAACTGTAGATCTGACATGCTTTGGATTAGGAAATATAAGCATTATAATATCTGTGCTTTTCAAAGAAACAAGAAGCACACACAAAATATTCGAGGAGTCATTTGTAAGCAGCTAAAGTTGAAAATGTTGCAGCATCAGATAAGGAAATGTTATAATAGATGCTTTATGTCTCACGCAGGAAATGTAGCTGACTTGGTTTAAAGGGACACTGGCATTGTGTTTATGAGTTTACAGCTATCAGCCTGAAACGTTATCTGTATTGTTTTTGCATTAGTCTAACCACTCCCCATCCTAAAATATATGGTTGCGGCTGGTTATTATGTTATGAATGCATATATGATGTCACAGATTCTGAGTCCCTCCTTAAAGTGTCTCTTATATAACAGATGTTTATGTCATCAGGAAGCACAGAAACGGTTTTGTTAGGGGTTATTTAAAAATATTTAAAAAGCTTATAAAATAACATTTATTTTTTTTGCACTAATCCCCGTACTGCCATAAACCACTTCTGTCCGGACACCATATCATCATAGTAAAGCCCAAAGTGTTGAATCTAGCGCTGTTTAGCTCTGCCCATTTGCTTCCACTTCTGTCTGAGACTTGAATCAGGAAGCCTCAAGTAAGCCTCTCCACAAATCTGTTACTCGCAATTCACACAAAGGCTCTCACAACATATTAGCGGCGCACCGGTCAGACTTCCTTTTAACAATTTAACCCCTAATGGTAAGCCAGCAGCACTTGCCTGTTCTCATGCAGGGAAGAGGAGTTCGACTACAGTCTTACGTAGTGAGATATCTATGTTTTGCTACTGAGCACATATAGCTTTCACGTAAAGCTACCAAGTAACATGTCTTTCAAAAAACAGGGTTATGCTTGCAAACAGGTGTTTGTCCCTCGAATTAAGAGAGAATTTTGACTGTCTCAGTACTACGTATGTACAGAGCAGTAATGTGGGGCATTATCATCGAAATTAATTTCCTTGTTTCTATCAACCTTCGTTAATCCCCACAAGTGATTGTCCACACATTCAACCTCACATCTACATGCTTTCACCTCGCACACCTCCCTCCATGGTATCTCAAGCACTACTCAAGGCTCATCTAATCAAAAGCTTATACTAAACTCATCTTCTCCTCACTGGACTCATGCCCATCACACATAGCCCTATTAATTTAATCTGCAACCAATATCAATTATCTCAATTCCCTTACCCAATGCAATCTCCAGTCCAAGAAACAGTTAATTTATAATATTCCCTTGACACTCCATATCTCCAACCACTAGTCCCAGTCACTTACATTGCCACAGGGGGAGGAAGGAAAGGTATGTACTGAAAAAGAGGGATCCTAGAGAGAACCTTGTGTAGAATCTTGTGTGTCTGAGCAATTATGCCAGAGGCATCTATTTGCATAATGCAAGAAGATCCCTGCTATCGTTATCCATGTGACAGCTGAAAGAAAATGTGGAGTTATGGTCAAAGAAGCTTCAAGATGTACTCACTGCCACATTTGCTGTAAAGCTGCACTTACAAGTGGACATCTACCTCATGCATATCATCTGACTGCCTTGGAATTTCAGTCAAATTCCAACTCATCATGTTTGGGGGTAAAATAAATAAATACATTTCAAAATTGTTAGTAAAATGAACACTATAGTGAATATATATTTTTTCTAGCGCCATGTCAGTCTCGCCGTGGCTGGCATTGCCTCGCTCAGCAATCTAATGCTTCCTATAGGCTTTTGATCACCCGCAGCAAAACTCTGTGCCGCGCTAATCAGCAGCTCCTCATAGAGATGCACTGAATCAAAGCTTCTCTATTTCTCTATGGGCAGCGTTCAACATCTCCATGCAGAGCGTATATTAAAGTGTCCCTTTAACGAGGTTTAAGTTTTATCTCACACCACACTACTAAAGGTTAATTATCTCAGCCAATCCTATGCTTTCCCATAGGAAAGAATTAGGAGGCTAGTGCACATGCTCATCAAAATGCTGTGCTGTGCTGTGCCAATCATATGGTCTTCATGAGAACATCTGACTGAAAGGGAGCTTATATTGGCTATTTCTGCTGAAGTGCCTCTATAAGCATTTAAATCCTGTAATGTAAACATTTCTGATTCTGCAGAACACAATGTTTTACATTGTAGGGTTAAAACGACAGGGACATGGCACCCAACCCAATTCATTGAGTCCCTTTAAGTCTGTAAATATAAAGGGGGGCTGAAAAGAATCCAGTTAAAAAAAAGAAGAAGAAGCATCTGGCCTGGTCACAACATTCTCTATTTCTAACTTCCCTTAGTATACAGGATAGGAGATGTAGTACTACTAATAATAAACAGATGCATTGCATTGACATAAGCCATCTAATAGTCAAGGAGAGTGAAGTGCTAAACCTTTATTTTTAGCAAGGCCCCTCGCTACCCAGTAACACACATCATGGCTGTGTATCTCAAGTAAAGGTAAGTTTACGTGATGGAAAAAGGGGCACTTTAAACTATTCTATCTTCAGTTAATGAATAGCTACCATTCAGTTACCAGCTGTCACACCGTAGGCAAAAAGAAATACATCAGCTTTGCAATAACATAAACAGTCTTAAATGGGATAATCTGAGGTTGTTAAAACGTATTTTCATGATACAATAAACATTAAAGATCTCGGTCAAAAGCGTTTAAAACAAAACGTAAAAATGGATGGCATTTTACGACCCATAAAGAAAACATGGTTTAAAGAACTTATGTCAATTCGGCTACCTTTGAATCCTTGGCATAGTATAGCGTTCTGCCTCGCAGCTTAAAATAGCGTTTTTTCCATCTCTGAAATGAACTGGTTTGCTTCAGTAATAATCCTTCTTTGATACTTGTCTGGAAAGTAAACAGAAAAAACACAATTGTCAAAATGGAATGAGCACATTCTTCTTATCCCTCCAGTGCATGAGTGGACAGCAGCACACTACTGAGCAGGAAGAGCGTACAGAACAGACGCTCATGAAATCACATCAAAGCATTTACACGTCTTCTAGAGATTTACCACTAGAAATTATTAATCTTTTCAAAATAAAAGTCCGTCAAAAATCACTCACATTTTCTTACGTCAATTTGATAGAGCAGTCTCTTTAGAGACCATATAAAGCTCAACCAATTTTCTTCAAATCACAGAGTATTCCTTAAATGGAAATCACCTTATTGCTGGTTTGCTATTTAATAAGGAGCTGTCCTTTTGAGATAAGCAGATTTTTATTTTTTTTTAACTTCCAAGTAGCTATTGCTTGTGCTATTCAGTGTGTGTGTGCGCAAGTTTGTGTGTGGTGTTTATGTTGAGTATTTAAAGGGACACTACATGATGTCTTGCATTTATTCTTTTCTAATGAACAATGAAAAAATATTCAAAAAAAATAAAAATATAGGAAACAAAACAAGCAAAAAACAATAAAACATACCCATACATTTTCTGTCTCAAGTTAGCAGATTCTGCTGGGTCACAAAGTGGCTGAGATTTCTCTGCCAGTCCTTGTCCTTCCATTGATTTAATGGGGAAGATATGTATCTCAGAAATTCATGGTCAGCAGCATTTTACAGATAGGTAGTTTAACATTTATTATTACTTTTACTCAATAGGACACAGACAGCACAAAAAGCAAGTTTTTCATGCATGAAGCCATAAATGGAATCACATGTATGCAGCTGGTACAGCTTCTCCCATAATATGCAATGAGAGAGGAAGAAGAACATATCTCTTAGGACTTGTATGTTGTGTGCAAATCGTTCATATAAAATATGTACCAGTCTAAGGAGGAACAAAGGGCTTATGGCTGCAGCAATTTATGTTTGTTTTATGGAAGGCTCACTTTTTTTTTGGTTCATGAGGATATAGCAGAAAGTTCTGCTCACTTTAAGAAATTTGTCACCGTCAATTACTCGCTGACTTAAGCTGGTAACCAACTCCTGCAGAGTTTGCAACTATATAATAATTCAGAATCAATAATATTAATACAAAAATTTTTCATTCTAAAAAGAAATGATGATGAAAAATGTCTTGAAATATCCCAACTTCGCATCTAATTTTGCAGAAACCAGTCAGTATCACAAATATAGAATATAATGTATTCATTAAGTACAAACCACAAACACACACACACACTTTTTTTTTTCAATCAAGTAAATGCTTTAAAAAAAAAAAAAAATGTAAAAAAAAATTGAAAAGCCATGGGAGGACAAGATTTGCAGTAATATCTTGTAGCCGAAGACAACTTCACTACTGACATTGCAAATACAGATCCTGAAAATTTGCCAAAAACTGACAACATAAGCAGACATCAATTATTTGTGCAAATTGTCACAATCCTTTGATATGATTTAAAGCAAATCATTGTGTTTCAATGATTAGTAAAGTATTTCCACACTTTGAAAGAATAGTCTAAGCACCATAACCGCTGCAGCTCAATGTTTCAAACAATTTGACACCTGGGCAAATTAGTGAAATCAATTCTGCCCATGTCTGGACAAAATTGATTAAGGCTACTCTTTCTGGTGTCTAGCCTGACCCTTTAAAGAATTACTCCAAGCAACTGTAGGAGGATTGGGCTTAGAGGAATATTTGGCTTCGGTGCTGGAACTGTGGTAAGTTTATGCTTTCATTATTTTTATTATATTATTAATTTATTTATTATATATTTTTTATATATAACTTCTCCAGCACTGCAAAGGTTATTATAACCAAAACAAGTTTTTTCTAAAAATATTAGTTTTTGGTTGAAGTAATCATTGAAAGCGAGCTTTCATGGCCAGATAAACAGGGCCTAATGGAGTTGAATCCCCTGAAGGCCCACTGAACCAGAAAAAAAATGAATACATTTATGAAAGGGAAATACCGCTTTAATCCAGCACTGTGGAAAGTAACCATTTCCAGTATAAGATGAGCAAAGGCTGACTCCTTCACACTAACTAAATTTCCTTTTAAAGCAGGGGTTCACAATAATTTTTTCAACATTGTGGAATTTTATTTTATTTTTAGGAGTGCTGGCATGGAGTTCCTGTGGTCCAGTGGGGCTGCTGAGCGGCTTGCGTGCGGGCGGTGAGGGGGAAGTGATCTCCCTGCTCAGCTCCCTCTTGCACCTCTTAGTGAAGCTGGAGTGACATCATATTCCGGCTTCAGAATCACTGCTGAGGGAGCCCGCAGCCATGTTAATTTTTAAACTTTTGGCAGAACGCCAATTGGGGTTCCGCGGAACACCAATTGGGAAATGCTGCTCTAAAGGACTCTCTTAGTGAGCCATAATAATGAAAACGAGGGTTTATCGTAGCATGATTTTCAAAGGATAACATTTCCAAGGGTTGCCGGGTCAAGTCATTAAAAACGTTCGCAAGTACATTAACTGCTCAAGACCAAACAGATAACAGATTGGAACACACGCCTCATATTCATACTTTCTCAATATCAGATTCACTATAGGACAGAGTAACGTAACTGTCGTAACATAAGAAAAAGAACAGCGTTTACAGGATGAATTTTCATGATAGAAAGGAAGAGGGCTAGACAGTCCAGCAAAAGGAGTTAAACATCTGAATACATGTTTAGGGTACAATTATGTGTAGCACTAAATCAAAAGCTGAGACACAACATGTCTCTTCCTGAAATAAAATATTTCATCTCTCATGAAAGAGTCATCATAAGGAGACCAATAGAGTGCTGAAATAATTTAGATCCTAAACATTAATTATGAAGCATATTTTGTTCCATCCATTATTAAATTCTGTCACAAACCTCTCACATAATGGATCTTTACTGCTTCAGCTTTTATTCGAATCCCTCTCTTGGGAATAAAATAGATGAAGTCACAAATCACCACATTAAGACCAAAACTATTTATGAAGTATAGAAGTAGACTAGAAATAAAATGTGTTGCATAAATACTGACCATTCAGAATTAGAATTTATGCTGTAATGTCACATTTCTGTGTAGACAAAAGTCTTACATTTCTATACGAATTCTGATATATAGGTGTATTGGGAAATAATAGGACAGTGACCCACAAGGGGGTAGTATAGTAAATCTAGCTAACCTCAAAGTGACTCAGATATTTATTAAAATACACTATTATTTTACCAAGGTCACCATTCCAACATCGGCTTCTCGTTACATAGTCCTCAGAATCTCCATTCTTCACCTACACTCAAAGTTGGTGTCTGAAATTCTGTAACAACTACCTAATATTGTGTCAACCTTGAAAGCATACACTATTTTCAACTCCTCTGGTCACACTATAGTAAAATCTTAAAAAATGCTCATGAGAACCCTCAGAAATTAAAACAAAAATAAAATAAAATTTTAAGCCGTCGAGGTAAAACACTGCCATGTTTCAGAAATGGCAAGGTTTACCTTGAAGGATTATACATGCCTCTAGAGGCTGTCCTATGGCCACTATGGCCACTAACCAAACTATGAACTAGGGCACTATCGTGTTCGTTTATATTCCTAAAGCTATAGTGGTCCTTTAAACTGAGGAGTGGAGCCAGGACACTAAATAATACAACCACTATCATGAAAATGTGTCCCTTTACATTTCCTACTACCTAAGCACCTATTTGAGGTCTCATGAACTTCTGATAGTAAATATGCAGTGTCCTTCATGTCAGTGTCGTTTACGATTATGATGATGACATGGAACATCAATGGTGGTTGAAAGGATTAAAAAGTCATCTCTACCAAGAAAAGCATGATTGATTCATAACTTTCTGAGTTTTCACCACTTTCTTTCCACATGAAAATGCTTACTGGAACAGATCAAATTAATCATATCCTGTTATGAATGCTCATTTGCAGAAAAATATTCTAATATTTTTTTTTGTAACAGATAACTAGGTAGTGAAAGGAAAAAAAACATTAAACTTTCCATTGAAGCCATGGCTGTATCATTCTGTTCATTTATAGAATCAACAAAAAGCACCCAGAAAAAACTTTAAGCAAATACATTCCAATTGTATACACTAATCATTTGTAACAATCACAATAGAACCTAAAAGTCAATTGAGAAGTGAATTTAGTCAATCATCTTAGAGCTAAAAGGACAAATAAGGCAACCTTCAAGAGAAGGAATAGTCAAATCTTTTGTGATAATGCAGACACGTTTGTGACAAAAGTATTACAGGAATATTCCAAGATGTAGTCTTCCTGATGCATTGAGGTCCCCCCACCCTCCCCTCCCCCCAAATACGGTATCAACCCATTTTAGAATGTTATGACTTCTTGCTTTGCGTGCCAGATATTAAAGGACCACTCTAGGCACCCAGACCACTTCAGCTTAATGAAGTGGTCTGGGTGCCAGGTCCTTCTAGGGTTAACCCATTTCTTAATAAACATAGCAGTTTCAGAGAAACTGCTATGTTTATTAATGGGTTAAGCCTTCCCCCTAATCCTCTAGTGGCTGTCTCATTGACAGCCACTAGAGGCGCTTGCATGCTTCTCACTGTGATTTTCACAGTGAGAGCACGCAAGCGTCCATAGGAAAGCATTGATAATGCTTTCCTATGCGACCGGCTGAATGCGCGCGCAGCTCTTGCCGCGCATGCGCATTCATGGGGGGGAACGGAGGAGGAGAGAAGGAGGAGAGCTCTCCGCCTAGCGCTGGAAAAAGGTACGTTTTTACCCCTTCCAGAGCCGGGCAGGAGGGGGACCCTGAGGGTGGGGGCACCCTCAGGACACTATAGTGCCAGGAAAACGAGTATGTTTTCCTGGCACTATAGTGGTCCTTTAAGGAGTATCCATATGCCCTCCTGAGCTAGGCCCTCAATGGCCGATTCTTTAAAGGAACACTATAGGGTCAGGAAGACAAACATGTATTCCTGACCCTATGTTGTTAAAATCACCATCTAGCCCCCTGACCCGCTCCCTCCCACCCCCATTCCCCTAAATATAGTAAAATCTTACTTGTATTCAAGTTTGAAGCTGCTGCATCTGCCACTGAACTGCCTCTGTCTGCTGACATCATCAGAAGTAGTGGACTGAGCCAATCACAGTGCTTCCCCATATGATTGGCTGAGACTGTCAAGGAGGCAGATCAGGGGCAGAGCCAGCTAAAGTCAAACACAGCACTGGCCAATCAGCATCTCCTCATAGAGGTTAATATAATCAATGCATCTCTATAAGCTAAGTACAGTGTCTGCATGCAGAGTGTGGAGACACTGAATGGCAGTGCTGCACACTAGACAGGACTGCCCCAGGAAGCACCTCTAGCAGCCATCTAAGGAGTGGCCAGTTTAGTCATTACTAGACTGTAATGTAAACACTGCATTTTCTCCGAAAAGACAGGGTTTACAGCAAAAAGCCTGAAGGGAATGATTCTACTCATCAGAACAAATACAATAAGCTTTAATTGTTCTGGTGACTATAGTGTCCCTTTAAATAAGTAACACTACAGAGGCATCCCATTTAACAGGGATGTGGAATTGAAATCCCCCGACACCCAGGACATGCAGTTCTGGGTGAGGAGTTATCGCGCTCGGTGTAGTATTAGTGTGGTGGGCCACAGTATAATGCCGGGCATGGGGAAGTGCTAGGAGCAGCAGACACTCCTCACAATGCACAGATCTAATGACCACCGGGTTACAGCATGACATCATAACCAGGCAGTCAGCATTCTGTGCATTGAGGAAATTTTGTTGGGGGCAATCTGCAGGCAAACTGCAAGATTTTGGCTGCTGGTAATGTAAAATATGGTACAGTATGTGGATAGTTTGTGTGAATGGTCAATGAGTGTTAGTTTGCCTGTGTGAGAGTATGGAGTGAGTGTATGGGTATGTGTGTCAGTGTTTGTGTCAGAATGACAGTGTGTGCGTCAGTGACTTTCAAAAAAGTGCGTAGGTTAGTGAGGACAAAGTTTGCTTAAACAATTTCTACTTTTATATTTGAGAGTATTATGCATATATATATATATATATATATATACATACACATATGTATATTAATGTGTCTAATATTTACATGTATGTATTATAAGCATCACTTATTATAGTGATGATCTAGGCTGTAGCTAGCGGTGCTGTTCTAGCTAAGGGATGCATAAGCAGACTCTTTACATAGAATACGGTACTAGCACCTAGGAAGTTATGATTCTAACATGCGAGTTTCAGCTACCATCAAACATAGCGCATTACATCTACATAAGCATAACCCTATACTTTATTGCATAGTCTGATTTTATCTATCTGAGCATGCGATTACATTTTCAGTATAAGGAACCGTTTATGTATTTGAGCTAGCATTATCTTCCTATTATTCGCTTACGATATGTCAAAAAGGGAATGGCTAATTACCACAGTGTGACAGCCTTTAGATTCATTCATGCGTCTATATATTTAAACTAACAAATTATATAAAATGCATACGGGCTCCCCCAATAAGGAGAGGTGTCATGTTTAACTCAAAGCGCACTTAATACATAAATATGAGTCACTTCACTCGAGGGGGCGATATAACGCCGGGTGCGAGGAATCCACCCAGCACGAAATTCTCAACCTCCTAGATCCTCCCTCAGGTATACCTTCGCCATGTGTTTACACAGGGTAGGTGTGCGCTTGGTGGGCCAGTTGTTCCCCTTCTAGTCCCCCAGGCATCCCCAGTCACGGAAGGCCCCATTCCATTCCCCCCCAATGCTTGCGTCCGTGCCCGCGGTTAGGTCCACTGCGCTGTGGGCATTCAGAGACTGCAACTGTCCAGCTTTCCCCCTCCGCCCCGTAGAGTCCACCAGGAGTCCGCCAGGGCTCCAGCCTCCTGCACCTTCCCAGTTCCGGCAGGCCTCCCAGGAGCTCCAGCCCCGTCCTGCCTCACCCGCTTCCAGTCTCGTACATGGCGCCGGCGCGCATCTCCCCAGACACTGGTCCACCGAGGGGCCTGCGTGCCCCAACTCCACAGGGCTCACAGATGTGGAGGCATTTCTCCGGACCACCACCAAATCCGAAGATCAGGGCCGGCTCCGCGCTGGCCGGTGTAGTCCAGTTGTGGGGTCCGCCATCCTGGGGGCCCGGTCGTCCCAGCCTGGGTTTCTATCGTGTGTACATGGGGCGCTCCCCCTGTTGCTGTGTAGGCGTGGAGTGTCTGCCTACCGTTTTGGCTCCGTGAAGGAAGATACCACTCACCGGGTGGGCCCCCATCTCCAGTCTCCGAAGCTCGGACTCTTGGGCCGGGATCACCCCCCACGGCCGTTTCGGGGGGGGGGCGGGTCCGACCCCCTGCATGTTCCCTGTGTGCTGCAATCCCAGCTCATGCGGCGTGCCACAGGCTTCAGGGGATTTCTCTGCTCCGTTTGTGTTGCCCGCTTAGATCATGCCGCAGCACTTCACTCCCAGGTTCTTCACCTCCCGACTGCCTGTCTTTTCGTCTGTGTTTAGTGGGTTTTTAGGTCAGATTGCGGGTATTTTATACAGCTTATAGCCGGAGCCGGTGAGGATAGCTGCCGCTCGGCTCGGCAGCCCGGCCCATTTGATGTTATTTTGTGTCAGGACAAGTAGATTGGTCTACCACTTTAGCGTTCACTGTTAGAGTTCATAAAACTGCATGAAATGAAAGAATATCTATCCCAAAATGAAGTACACTCAAGAAGTAGGAAGAGCTTGCATTAAGAGTTAATTGTTAAAAATGCACTATATTAATATTTATATATGAACAGGACTATAATCCATGACAATTTTCTTTTTTCCTTTTTTTTTTTTAAATAATGCAAATTGTAGTTCTGCTTTAAAAGGACACTATAGTCACCAGAACAACTACAGCTTTATGTAGTTGTTCTGATGAGTATAATCATTGCCTTCAGGCATTTTCATGCAAACACTGGCAGTGTTTACATTGCCCCTAAGGACACCTCCAAGTGGCCACTCCTCTGATGGCCATTGGGGGTGCTTCCTGGCTCAGTGCTGCACAGTAGGCAGCACTGCCGTTCAGCGTCTCCACGCTTTGCACGGAGATGCTGAATTTTCCTAATAGAGATGCATTGATTCAATTCATCTCTAAGAAGTGCTGATTGGCCAAAACTGTGTTTTGCCCCGCCCCCATCCCTCCCTCGTTGCCGATTTTAGCATGTGGGAAAGCATTGCACTGGCTAAAAATCTGCAATTCTGATGTCATCAAGAAGGCAGATCGGGGGCGGGGCCAGCACCGGCAGACCCGCACAGTGCTGGAAAAAGGCAGAGTTTTAATTCCTTTTAAAGGGTCTGAGGGTTGGGCAAGCCGCCTAAATGGTGGATTTAACACTATTGGGTCAGGAATACATGTTTTTGTTCCTGACCCTATAGTATTCCTTTAAGAGTACTGCATAACTGAGTACTCAACTTAAAAAGACATGAACAGAAAAGTTAAACATAAAACATACTGCTTTTAGATTTTATTAATTTCTGTCATCTCACTAGCTTCTTAACCCATATCTCGATGACTAAATGTAATTTATATAATTTATAAATCTATACTAATTCCTAAAGCATACTATGTAATGTACCCAGTGATACCCATTTTTCTTATTATTTTGTACAGCCAAAAACAGGGAGAAAAATTAAAAATGAATAAAATAAAACTGCGTAAGCCTATAAAGTATTAATGTCTGATGGGTGTTCGGTTTTAAACTTCTACAAACAGTTCACAAATTTAAAAAGTTTAAAAATAACATCTACTGATTGGAAAAATAACCTCCTGCTACCAAGGGTGTTAAAATAAAGCATTTAGTCACAAAAAGAATGTAATATGCAGAATTATCTGCATAATTTACACACAGGACATTGAACAATTCACACATCAAATATGTAAACGCTGATTCTGTCACAAACATAGCAATTTTATTATTCATGGTGATTAAAAGCAGAGCAGACAGCAGTGCTTAAAATTAATTTAAATGGAGTGTGTCATAACATTTATTCTCTGAACATAAGTGGTGAAGCAGCAGGCATAATAAGGAGCTCATGCAGTTTCTCACACCACTCATAACACATTCATGGAGGGAAGAAAAGAATAAAAAAGGGAAAGCTCCACTGCAGCCATTTTACAAAAATTACTTCAATCACAATCAAAATTGGTAGTCATCCAGAATCTCAAACACCACTATTTGACAAATGTAATTGAAATTGAAATTTTAAAAAAATAATAAATAAAAAAGTTAGGAGATAGGTTTGAAAATAAAGTTTTGTTAATAAATCAATAAATAAAATACAATTCTTAAAGGGACATTATAGTCACCAGAACCACTACAGCTTAATGGTAGTGGTTCAGTTGTCAACATCCTGTCCCTTCAGGATTTTCTGTGTAAACACTCTCTTCACAGAAAAGGTCAGTATTTACATTTTGGGCTAGTTACAGTCACTTAGACAGCAACTAGAGGTACTTCCTAGTCCAGTGCTGCATGCCCTGCATTGAAGTGCTGAATGTACACATAGAAATGCATTGATTAAAAGCACTCTATGAGCAGATGCAGATTGTCGCAGCGCATTTTGCTGTGCAAGCGCAATAGTCTCCCAATGATTTCCAGTGGGAAAGCATTGAATTTTCTGAGATTATCAAAATTGATTATCTCAGACATGCAGGTGTGGACAGCAAGACCTTTAACGGCATGGGTAAAAAAGATGACTAACCGCACCTTTCCTGTGCAATCAGATGGGGGTCACCTAAACAGAGACACACTGACAGACAGGCAAAAACATACTGATACAAATATTATAAGTGGTGAGCTTATATATAATAGGTGGAGTGCTTGGATAATACAAATAGTGAAATGATTTGCTTACCCTCATATTAGGGTATAGCCTATATATGTAACAGATATATTAATATATTTATGACATATATAGGCTACACCATAATAAATGGGTAAGCAAATCATTTCACTATTTGTATTATCCAAGCACTCCACCTATTATATATAAGTTCACCACTTATAATATTTGTATTAGGACTGGTTTGGGAACCACCAGTGTAGTGTATAGAATATAGATCAGTGGTTCCCAAACTTTTTAGGTTTCAGGGTGCCTTAATATTTCAATATTTTTCCAAGGCACCCCAAGTCAAAACAAGTTTCTAGGTCGTATATATGTACAGCGCTGCGGCATATACTGGGCCCCTAATTTTGGGAGTGGCACTGGTACATTAGCTAAAGAAACAATCCAGGCACAATAATCACTACATTATGTTGTAGTGGTTATGGTGCCAGTAGTGCCCTCCCAGGGTAAGTAGTCAAACTGTTTAAGAACAGTTTGACAACTTACCTGGGGTCTGCCAGGGGGCTATAGTGTGTGTGTGGTGTGCAACATGCGCGTGTATACAGAGGTGCAGTGTGCGTGTGTGTGGGATGCAGTGTGTGTGTGTACAGGGGTGCATTGAGTTTGTGAAGGAGGTAATTTGTGTATGTGTGTGAGGGGTGCAGTGTGTGTATGTGGGGCAGTTTGTGCATGAGGGTACAGTGTGTGTGTGAGGCAGGTTAAGTGAGGGGTACAATGTGTGTGGGGGGGGGTTCAGTATGTGTGTATAGGGGGTAGTGCAGGGCTTGACAAATTTGTTTGGAATCTAGGAGCCAGTTTTTTTTTTTGTTTTTTTAAAGGGACACTATAGTCACCAGAACCACTACAGCTTAATGTAGTGGTTCTGGTGCCTATAGCCTGTCCCTGTAGCCTTTTCAATGTAAACGCTGCATTTTCAGAGAAAATGCAGCGTTTACATTGCGGCCTACTAAGACCTCTAGTGACTGTCACTCAGACGGCCACTAGAGAATCCTGTGTAAGTGCTCTGCATGGAGGCGCTGAATGTTACCCATACAGAACATGCACAATATCCTCCCAATGCTTTCCTATGGGAAAGCATTGGCTTAGCCGAGATCATAAAGACTGATGAACTTGACAATGGAGGTGGGACAAGCCATGGAAAAACCTGCACGGCATGGGGAAAAAAGTGCGTAAAAACACCATCATGTGATCGGAGGAGGGCAGGTACCTAAACAGACACATACTCTCTGACAGACACACACACTGACAGAGGCATACACACACACTTTCTCAAACACACAAATTTATTTTTTATTTCAATCCATCCAGCCTCCCTACCTTTGGGAGAGCTGAGTGGACTTTTTCTGTTGTCCAGTGGGACTGCTCTCTCTTCCTGTCTTAGAGGGAGCAATAATCTACCATGCAGCTACTCCCTGCTCCCTGTGATGCCAGGGCCAGAATGACCTCACATTTCGGCTCCCGGCATCATTCAACAGCACGAGGGAGCACAGAGTCGGCGCTGGAAGATCACTGCTCCTTCGCACGCTGCCCCAGCCTCCGCCTTGATGCTCCACTAAGCCAGCCGCCTCTATAAAGCCCAGGGCGGCCGACTACAACGCTCACTCAGCCAGCCGCCTCCATAAAGCCCAGGGCGGCCGGCTACAACGCTCACTCAGTTTTAGATAAAAAGCTGACAAATCCCAGGCGCCACGGTAAAATTATTAGTCGCCATGGCGACCGGGATTTTTTGAGCCCTGTTTAGTGTATGTATGGCAGTGTGTGTGTATGATGAGGGGGTGGAGGGCAGTGTGAGTGTATGGGGGGCAGTGTGTGTATGGGGGGGTAAGAGAACAAATGAATAAATATTTGTTTCATGCTTTATTTTATTTTTTACCACACCATCCAGGTTTACATTTGTAATTTGAATTTTACTGTATACAGCACAACCAAATGACAATCCTTTCATACACATTTATAGCATAACGTCACACATACACGTTTTGCTTCAAGATGATATTCCTGCTATTCCAGTACTCCTTAAATGTACTGTTAACATGTCAGTTAAAACTATTATTATGATTATTATTGGTATTTATATAGTGCCAGCTTATTCTGCAGCGCTTTGCAATAAGAGGGGAATTTACCAAAAGAGAATATAACAAAATGTAACAGGAACAATAGGTAGTTGAGGACCCTGCTCAAACGAGCTTACAGTCTAGAGTAGGTGGTGTATAAAAACACAATAGGAAGGGTATTGAGGGAGAAAGTAAATAGACATGGTGGGAAAGTTGCAGAGTTGGAGGTGGAAGTGGAGTTTGGCCGTTTAGGAGAGAGCAAGAGGAATGTTTGAGAGATAGAAGTTACTCTTGGAGGCCATAATCAATCCTTAAAAGATGGGTTTTGAGGGACTTCTTAAATGATTGAAGACTAGGGTAGAGTCTGACAGGGCTAGGCAGGCTGTTCTAAAGGAAAGGAGCTGTCCGTGAGAAGTTTTGGAGGTGTGAATTTGCAGTAAGGGTGCGAGTAGCAGACAGGAGAAGGTCGCCAGTAGAGCAAAGAGACCGAGAGGGGGCATACCTATGAATCAGTGAAGAAATGTAAGAGGGGCGAGAGTTGGTTAGAGCTTTATAGGTAAGGGTCCCTATTTTAAATGGACACCTGTAGGATACAGAAAGCCAGTGTAAGGATTGACAGAGGGGTGAGGTGTGAGAGGAGCGACAGGAGAAAAAGATCAGCCTGGCAGCAGCATTCATCACAGATTGTAGGGGGGCAGTACAGTGGAGACCAATTAAGAGAGAGTTACAGTAATCCATGCGAGAGATTAATAGAGCATGAACAAGCTCCTTGACAGCATCTTGCATAAGAAAGGAGCGTATGCGGGCAAAGTTTTTAAGCTGGAATTGACAGATTTTAGCAACAGACTGGACATGAGGCGCAAAGGTGAGGCCAGGATCAAAAATGACACTAAGACAGCTAAAATACAATATAATGTGTGTTGGTGTACCCTGTAGAGTGAAATGCTTTATTCCCTACAGATGGGATAATTCAGCCTAATTCCAGTAAAGCCCCCCCCTTCCAAAAAAAGAAAAACACTGGATGGGCAGAATTCGGATCCATGCGTTAAGAAAAAAGTACTCTCACTAATGGTTCTGTTCCTCGTCTTATACAGAAGGATAACCTCAGAAAACTTATCTAAGAGGATTTCTACTAATCCTTGCCTGTTAGAATATATTGTCTTGGTTAGTCTGCTGTATCCTGGACTGACATTGTGACTGATATGCATGATAAAACTTTACATTGCACCTGTAAATCACTTAGAGTAGGTTGCTAACAAATGTACATATGACCTGCGAGTTAAAATGGCTTCCCTTGCTTTAGTGGTGTTAATGCTCTTAAAGGAACACTCCAAGCACCAGAAACACTACAGTGCGCTTTCGTTTATGGTACAAGGAATGCCCTGGAAAACCCATAATTCTAAGGAGTCAAGCTGGTTTTCAATAGTTTGACACCTTACCTGGTGTTCGTCATCTCCACTGCTTCTCAGTTAAAGCTCTCTTCACTGAGCTAGGCCCAGCGGTAGAAGACTTTGCTAACTGGCTGAGAGTTATCAGCTAGCTAATTATCATCAATATTTGCAGCTTATCAAAAAATGGCAGTGGAAATAAAGAATGTGAATAAGCAAACTAATTAAATTACTTTTATTTATAGAGCAGGAACATAAGTAAACGTGAGAGAAATATAACCTTTAATGTAAGGTAATGGATCTGAGGCTATTAGGGGTTAAATAACCACTTGGTGCATATTTCAGTGACTGAAAAATCGTTGTTTAATGCCCATGTCTTCAAACTGCACTCAATACTCTGTCTCATTTTGAATAAAGCTCCAATGAGACATGAAAGCTCTTGGGGAACATATCATAAGGCAGTCCTGAAGAAACTGATTGTCATTTATTGCCACAGTTAAAGGACAGTAAGGGAGATCTGTTTCTCTATTTGATCCAGCCATCATGACACTGATGCCAAATTTAGGAATGCAGCTTGATACACAAAATGAGCTACCAAAAGAAGGAAGGTACACAGACGATCAGAAACAAGACATAACATGCAAATGGCACTCATCAGTTGGCATAAAAAACAGATAAAAAATACAGAGGGATCACAGATTACTCAGGGAAGAACAAAATGTGAAGTGCAGTGGCTCACCTAAAATGTTTTGTAACTGTAGTACTTTAATATAGGCCAAAAAGACTTGCAATGAACAAAATAAAAAACACTTGGCAACACTTCCGGTCCATTGGCAGCGCAGCTGTATTCAAATAGCATGACATCTAATACTCTGTTACTATATTCAGCTGGCAAAAGGAAAATGTTAAAAACGAAGAAAAAAAATTATAAAAACAAAATAACACTAACTACAGCACATGGCGATTCTTACATGTGCTGAAGGGAGCCACGTTATCACAACCACAGTGAACTGGGATAAGCCGGTGGTGATTTTAGGGAGTTACAAAAGCAAGCAAAGAAGAAAACCATTGTATTAATTCACGATTAACAATTCAGTGATTATTGCATGGTCAAATCTTGTTCACCTGCCTTGTCAACTCTACTGGATATGTTTTACCTAGGATATCTTTGGAAGGGCAAATCTACTTTGAAATGTTGATTACTTTATTTAATATAATAACTTGTTAAATATATTTACATTGCATATACAACACATTTAACTTGGAAATGCTAATTGCTAGGCAAGTCAAAGACAGAACACTGTACAGGAGGAATCTGTCAGCCAACACCAAAGGACATTTATGAAGTCACATCTATCTGGAAATCAATTATCTGTTTATAACTATGCCAGTAAAATCATAATTTAAATTCAGCATTTTATAATAAACCACAGTTATTATACCATTTTAATTAATTTTTTACGTCAATCTTTTTTGCCATTTCCTCCTCTGCATTAAAATAAAATGTCTATTTTTGGAAATTTCAGTGCAATTGACAGAATTTACCAAAAAAGGACTAATTTCAACAAAAACTGAAACAGAAAAAAAAAAGTGTAAATGGTTTGATTCTGCAATATTAGAAAACATTTCAGACACAAACTGAAGGAGCAGTGTTTATTTGCAACATTATGCTGTTGCTAAGGAACATTAGAGTTTCAGGGTGCTTTGAGATATGTTTAAAGTAGCACAGTCCTATGAGAAGCAAACACACGTTAATACTACTGAGCAGAACATTTATGTGATGCCAGGAATCCTTCAAGCAACTGTCTGCTACAAGAGGTGCAATAGAGCAATAGCTATGAACAACAGAATGTATCTCAGTAATAGCTTGGCACAACACTGGCCTACACATAGGTTTCCATACGGCAGTTCTGTTAAAAGGCGGACAATAAAGACTCAGTGATAAACCTGTACCCATGCCATGTTAGAAGAGACTTGATCTCAATGTAATAATACCAGTGCAAATACTCATCAATACTCACGCAGTGCACGTGCCTTAAAGGACCACTCCAAATCTTACAAGCACTTCAGCTTGATGAAGTGCTTTGTGGGTGAGGAGTAGCCTAATTTAACCCTAGTTTATAAAAGTGATAATTTCTGTGAGAAATCAACATGTTTATAAATTTGCTAGGGAACACCCTCTGGTTGTCAAACAGCCAGGGAGGATTCCTTCCTACTTAGCTAACGGAAGTGGCAGGCACGGGGCTCTACTTGAGCGTTCCTGCCTCCCCACCAGCTCCAGACGTCAGACCAGGTGTGTGTGAACGATCCCATGCACCAGTTCAGAGACTTCTCAATGAGAAGCCTCTGATTGGTTATTTTCCTGTTAATAGACTGCAAGTCTCTTCCGGGTAAAAGGGGGAGGGCTTGCTAATGCTGCAGTTCATACTAAACAGCAATTTTTATTTTTTTTCCTATGTGGGAAGTGGAGTGCTCCTTTAAATCTTTTCCACAGAAAAGCACTAAATCAATGCTTTCCTATGGGGTGTTGGAAGTCCTCACGCAAAGCGTGAAGACTTCCAGCGTTGTTTCACAGAGTTAAAAACAGGGTAAATGCAGGAAATGCCTCTTGGGGCTGTCTATTGGCCAGTCATTATGGGCAGTCTTAACCCTGAGAGTCTTAATGAAATTATGTGCTCTGGGTGCCTATAATGTCCCTTTCAAGAAACACAAAATGCACCTACAACACTTTAGCATATGCTCACTATTTCCAAAAAAGTAATGGGTGTCTGGTCTCTGTCCATGCAATCATTCATAGCACAAGAAATTGTAGCATTAAGACATGGGGTAATAAAACAATGAGAATTACAATAACCCTGTTGTGAAATCTTATTGGCCAGTGTACAAGGATGGTCAAACTCACTTACACTTTAAACGTGTACATTTAATTTAGCTACGCTTCTGGTTCTTTTCCAATGAAAAAAAGAGAGAGATAGATACAGCAATACAGTTATACACACAACCTGCACTTAGATTTCATATGTGATAGAATCCAGACACAGTATATCTAAACTCTTCAGAGAATAATTACAATTCTACCTGGATTTGAGCCAGTATTACCCTTTTTTGAGCAGACCAGGCCGACGTAGTCACGTCATAAACCCCATATATAAATGATGCAAACCTTGGTATTACAGATGTTTGTGAACCACATTTCCAATGACATGGATAGCCAACGCTGCCATGTATGGTAGGCATATTGGATCAGCAAAATACAGATAGTGAATTCACTATGGGATTCCTCTAGCATTAAAAATAATTTGTTTTAGGACCACAGCAAAAAAATTGTGTGGCTCATTAATAGAGGATGGCACAGTTTCAACATCTCTGATGTCGCTATGACCAGTCATATCTTCAACTCACAATTCTACTTGTATTTGGATTCCTTGTTTACGTATGAAAGCAATTCTATTTACCTCTATAAAAGAAAACTCATTTTAATTATTACATAAACGATTACAAGCAATATAGCATTTTTGTGCATTATTGTGTAAATAGTACATTCTCCAGTGATGCAGCAAATCGTTTTGCAACTACCGTATTACCTGGGTTCTGAGGACACCGAGCCTCTTTTCTGGCATGATGAAGCATATCTGGCTGCAGTAGTCTAATGTTGATAATGCCACTCATTCATTGGCTGAGAGTATGACCTGTGTGCTCTCAGCCAAAGAATGGGCTCCTGTGCAAGGAAAATGCAAAGAGTTAACATTGCCAGCCTGGAACTAGCATCACATGGTGGATAATAAAACTGTTGGAGGTGGAGTTACACCTCTGGCAGCAAAAAATAAAGAAAAATTCAGTATGTGCTGCATTTTATACTGAAACGCTGCACATTCATACTCAAAGCAACATGGCCACTTCAATAGGCTGAAGTGGTTATGGTGCTTGGAGTAACCACCAAAAGGTCATTGTTGTGATAGCATAAACCACCACTGGTCCTTAAAGGGATAAAAAAATTAAAATAAAAAAACGCATTGTTTAGTAGATATACCCCAAATAAAAGCATGCATGCATTTTTTTTCTCATTTGGGGTATTTATTCTTATATATAAGACAGCTTGTAAGAGCTGAAGATCTCTTGTCTGCAGCCTTTGCAAGCCCTCCTTCTTTTAATCTTGCCCAGAATTTTTATGGCTGTCCAATCACAGACTTCCAAATGCGGCTCAATGAGAAGCCTTCTTAAGGCTGGTGCTCTGGGCAATTACCTGCGTCTTGAGTTTAGCTCCAGTGAGCTAAATGTCCAGGAAGTAACAGCACAGCATGTCTGATTAACAGCCGGGAGGTCTGGCAAGGTTAATTTATATAAAGTGCCAATTTCTATTGAAATATGAAACATAAAGAAAAGAAAAAAAGAATAAGGGCACAGTCATAAGTATTTAAGGAGTCTGGAGTGTCACTTTAAAGGGTTAAACAAGGACATAAAAAAAAAAATGAAATCCAATAATAACCTGTCACAGAGACCATGAAATATCTTGTGAATCATAGGTAATGCAATAATTAGGTGTATTATTATGTAAAAAAAATAGACTTCAAACTTGCTAAAGTTTTGACACTAGTGAAGGGATGTACACAATCTATGTTGCCATGCAAAAACAAAAAAGGTAAAACACAAATGAACTAGTCCCTGTATCCATAGCAACAGGAGTGAACGCAATTAAAGCTGCATGTGTAAGTAGGCATCCTGCACAGCAAGTCACAGATATGTGAGCCTAAAATGGGAGATGAAGTTTATAGTCACCGTTTTCAAGGATTTTTGACAGTCCTAGCTGTTAAAATTGCCCATGCATATCACAGCAACAGACATTGAGACTTAATGGTCAGTAATACTTGACAAAGACCTTTTGGCAGGTCGAAGCGTTACTGCAGCTTTTTTTGATCCAATAAACCTGCCTGCGGCTCGAGTGCCTGGTGATTTTCTTTTTGTTTCCCTTAATGATCAGTGACGTGTAATACATATATATTACAGAAAAGCAAGTCTTATGGCTTGACTGGTGTGTGTATTTGTGTTTAGCAATGTATTAACTATCCACTTACTTCAGGTAGAAGAGGTTTTCATCCACAGTTTTTTTCCCACATCACAACTCTTTTGGTGTAATAAATATATTATATTAATTAACACACCGTACCAGATAAATATGCCCATAAATGTGCCAAGACATTATGCAATCATTCCAATTAGAAACTGTGTGGCTTTTTATTTATTTTTTTAAGGAAAAGCAGGTAAATAAATGTATAGAGTAGTTGAGTAAGAAGACAAAGTAACCCATTTTAAATCACACTTGTGTTCTGATTTACTTTTGGAAACACAAGCAGAGGTAAAATCCAAATTCAGATTCTTATTGCTAAAGAATGTATAAATGAAAATAAATTAATTAGCACCTGTCTGCGATAAAATGCAGTCAATCCAGTGCAATAAACATGCATTGTAAGCTGTCGCCTTGAGTTGCAACAAACATCTCTTTGCAGGTACTGTGGTAACCTAAGACTAAACATCTTACTGTTTTAGAGTTAATGGATGGGAGCAGGGTAATGTGCTCTTACATTGCTTACAATTGATTACTTTGATTGCTTACGATTGATTATTGCTTACAAAAGACAAAATCAAGCACCAAACCAACTATCAAGTAGTACTAGTAGCCCTAGTTTTAGCACAGCTTTGTTGAGTTCTGGGGCTTTCTAGAGTATCAGAGTAGCCTGGGTTTTGGACAAAAGTTTTTCAGTATCAAATAAATGTTGCTTGGTCATCTAGGACTATCAGTGTGGGAAAAATTTGAGTCTTTCAAGTCTTTCTTCATTTTAAAACAACACCTACAAAACATGATAAGAAGTTCTGGCTGGAGAAACCATAAAACGTTCAATGGCATGGACTGTTGAGCCAGGTCATGGGATAATACGGTGATAGAACGTGTGTTGATGGACTTTATAAACAGAAGCAGAACAAACAAAGCAAATTAACATGTTAAGATTAAAGGGCTGAATGAAATTCTGGGTTTTAGAATGGTTTCATTTTAATTCAAATATTATTAGTTTAAGATGTCAACAGTTAGAGAAGTGTCTTGGCAAGTAGTACTAAGTCTCTGAATCTAATACTGTGCAGTAATTTTAATAGGATGTTTAAAGAAACACTTCATTAATTAAAATTTTGTAACATTAACATCTGATTGCACATACCATTCAATGTTGTGTTATTTCACATAACTTGGCAACGTATTTCGTTTATACAACATACTATAAATGGTTGGTACAAGACTACAGTTTGGATAGGAACCCTGAAAAAAAACAACAGAATTTCTACCTTGCAATAGGCTCAACAGCATACGGGATTAGAGACCAGTTGAAAATGGTTTATACCAGAGTTTCCAGCACAATTATCAATATACAAACTCCGTGCATCCGCACCAAAGAGACCGTCAAATGATTCTCCAGTGTTTGAAAAACAAGTCTCAATGATCTTTCCCACTTCACTCTATCCACAGACGCAGAGAAGACAGTGTCTTGCAAACACTGACCAAAGGTATATGTATATAGCTGAACAATCCTGTCATATACTAAAGCTCTATCCTTTCAGTACTTGATAAAAGGATTATTATAATAAAATATATTTCAGGTCACCGTTATCCTTTAAAAGAACACTCTAGCAACCAACACTATTTAACTGTTTCTCTCCACATTCCAATGTCTCCAAGTTTTAATGCAATTTTCTGCGGCATGACTTCACCTTGTAAGCTAGGCTTCCTTTTTCAAAGAATACCTTCCTGGCTGGTAGATACACAATGTAGCTTGACCAGTGAGAAATCAGTGTAAGCTCAGCTGCATACATAATTTTACCCAACAGCCAACTACTATCCTCTATCTTTACATTATTCCAAACCTGTGCTAATGGGACAGGGGCAGATCATAAGAGAACAGTGACTGGCTGTGGGGCAGAGACTACATGGATTGTGGATTCAACATTTTGGAGGTCTGATAGAACTGGAGAGAAGACCACAGATTTAAGAAGATCTATTTCTTCATCTTTATTATTTGTCACAACAGATTTGTCACATTACAAACCCTTAGTTGTGGCTATGTATCAGTGGTTTCCACATTTGCTGTACGGTATTTTATCACTGACCTTTTTTCTCAAATAAAGTGGAGGATTTGACATGGTAAAGAAAGTGTAGATGATGTCCTAAGAAAATCATACAGATTCATCACAGGTATCCTAACCAACCAGTTTCAGCAGGACAATTCCAATTTTAAGATCCTGTTCCGTCGTCCTGCTTTTGGGGACACCAGGGAACGGTTCCCAACAAGCAAAGCACGAGTGCATCATACCTGTGCGTACTCTGCTCAGAGCATAACCAAGTCAAAATATACACGGAGACAATGCAGGGAGCTATCACAAACTAGAAGTGTCAATCGCCTAGCCATCACCAGTGATGGCTGCAGAAATATTAGCTGTGCCTATGAAAGATCCCAAAGTCTTGTGTGATCCTCCATAGACCTCAAAGCTGTACTCTTGCTGCAAACAAAAACAAATGCCATGGCCAGAAGAGGAGTGGCTGGAAGAAGATGGTGGCACCCAAAAGCTACAGGTTCAGGAAGGTAAATCTCACTGTGGCACTGTGTAATTTCTGTAACGTTTTTAGATGGCGATAGTTCTGCTGTAAATACATTTTAAAAAAAATTTTTTATTGAAAACACACCACGGTTTTATAATAATTTTATATAAATGTCCTTATCTAGCCAGAGATCCTCCTGGAGACCCAACAAGGCTGCAACCTTTATACCATCAAAATATTTTAATAAACAAGTAAATAAATAACCTTTGAGCAGCTCTATGCATATAAAAAAAAGTAAGAAGTTCTCCATGTTTTATGGCACTTAACAGTTAAATATAGAGGTCATATGCAAACTGAATAGCATTCATATTTTCATAAGAAACCTTAAACATTTCCAAAGCAAACTACAGGCAAGAAAAAGTAATGCTTTAATAAAAATAAACACTGTCTGCATGGAGGGGAGTCTCTCAGCAATTGGAAGGTATTTTTGTGCTAAGCCACTATAACTACATATTAATATAGCTGCTTAAAGCTGGAATTTGAAGCCACAAAAACAAGAAAAGGCAGATGTTCTGAATTACATGTATTTTTAGAATAAGGGTATAATACTAAATAAATTAAAACTCCCTTCTCCGCAGTATTTTCCCCACACCACATTTATGAAGTTCAGGCCTAGTTAATTCTACATGCAAACTAGTGCTAGTAAATGAATATTTTAATATTATACACCAAAATTACACACACTGTAAAGCCATGCAAATATACACACTGAAAGCATGAGAAATGGTGTGCATGTAAGAAGTACCCTGCAAAAATCCATATGAAGCCTTTCTGGCTTTCCCAATCCTAAAGAAGATGGATTAATGTTCCCTAAAAACTGTGTCATTAGTGTGTAGTGGCCTCTTCTACTATTGCAACGATGGGCTAATATTCAAACCACAATTGGACCTGTCTGGCAAGAAAGTGGGTTAATGCCACAATAGAGGTGTGTCAGCCTGCAGTGAATGCGCACACCAGGCTGATTGAGCATCTCCCAGGCAGGCCTCTTTAAGGTTGATCTCTGCATGGTCCTAGTGCCCACAGCATGATATGAGAAAGTTGTGCTTGCTGGAGACCGTTCCCTGGTTTCCCTAGATGCAAGAAAAAAATTTTAAGGGAAAGAAGTGGAATGTTATGCAATGGCCAAGTCAATCACCTGACCTGAATCCGATTGAGCATGCATTTCACTTGATGAAGACAAAACTGAAGGGAAAATGCCCCAAGAACAAGCAGGAACTGAAGACAGTTGCAGTAGAGGCCTGGCAGAGCATCACCAGGGATGAAACCCAGCGTCTGGTGATGTCTATGCGTTCCAGACTTCAGGCTGTAATTGACTGCAAAGGATTTGCAACCATGTATTAAAAAGTGAAAGTTTGATTTATGACTGTTAATCTGTCCCATTACTTTTGGTCCCTTAAAAAGTGGGAGGCACATATACAAACTGTTGTAATTCCTACACCGTTCACCTGATTTGGATGTAAATACCATTTAATTAAAGCTGAAAGTTTGCAGTTAAAGCACATCTTGTTTGTTTCATTTCAAACCAATTGTGTTGGTGTATAGAGCCAAAAAGATTAGAATTGTGTCGATGTCCCAATATTTATGGACCTGATTGTATGCAACTAAACTGTTCACATGAATACACACACAAAAAAATTATTATTAAAAAAAATATGAAATCATAAAGAAAAATATATATTCTGCACTGTTCTGGTGAAAAAGACATAATTTATATTAAAGGACCACTCTAGGCACCCAGACCACTTCAGCTTAATGAGGTGGTCTGGGTGCCTGGTCCAGCTAGGGTTAACCCATTTTTTCATAAACATAGCAGTTTCAGAGAAACTGCTATGTTTATGAATGGGTTAAGCCTTCCCCTATTTCCTCTAGCGGCTGTCTCATTGACAGCCGCTAGAGGCGCTTGCGTGCTTCTCACTGTGATTTTCACAGTGAGAGCACGCAGCGTCCATAGGAAAGCATTATAAATGCTTTCCTATGTGACTGGCTGAATGCGCGCGCAGCTCTTGCCGCGCGGATTCAGCCGACGGGGAGGAGAAGAGGAGGATCGGAGGAGGAGAGCTCTCCGCCCAGCGCTGGAAAAAGGTAAGTTTTTACCCCTTTCCCCCTTCCAGAGCCGGGCGGGAGGGGGACCCTGAGGGTGGGGGCACCCTCAGGGCACTATAGTGCCAGGAAAACGAGTATGTTTTGTGACTTACACAGCCTTCCTAAACACTTCCTGTAAAGAGTTGTCTAATGTTTACACTTCTTAATTGAAATTCTATTTAATTTAACATGTCTTATTTCCTGCTCTGTTAATTGTTTGCTAGACCCTGCAGGAGTCTCCTGTGTGTGATTAAAGTTCAATTTACAAAGCAGGAGATAAAAATGGTTAAAATAAGTTACATCTGATTGAAAATGAAACCATTTATTTTATTTTATTTTTGCATGCCGCTAAGTCACTGCCAGTGGGGGGTGTGGATAGGGCTGCATAAACAGAAAAAGTGATTTAACTCCTAAATGGCAGAGAATTGAGCAGTAAAACTTCAGAGGCATAATCTATACACAAAATCTGCTTCATTAAGCTAGTGTTGTTTTGGTGACTATGTTGTCCCTTTAATATGAGCAGACACTATACAAAATACATAAGTGGATCAACCCAGCATGTGTAACATTAATAAGTATAACATAACAATTATCAAAGCTTCATATTTATAAAAAAAAAAAACATCTCAGAGGAAAAGTACAAATTTATCCATTAATTATGAACCTTCAAAGCTTCACCATTTACGGATATAATTTGTGACTATTCATTTATCTATGTATACATTTTGTGTTGCATTTGAACGTTCACTGGCTCATATTATGAGTGTTTCTGCAACTTTATATTGGAACATTTTTTCAATATAGCTTTAGTAAGATATGTTACAAGATGAAGGTTTAAATTTCATATATAAAGGAAATATAGCATGACGGTACTTTACAGCTCTTAAATGTACTTATGTAATTGGCATTTAACTGGTGACCCAGTTGTTTGAAACATTGGTTCAGTGACCCACTCAAATGTACTCCAACGACAAAAGGAATTGGCAAAACAAATTAAATAGACTATTTATCATATCAGGGAAGCCGAAACATAAACTTTAATATATTTATATATATATAAAAAAAAAAAAAAAATACGCTAACTTAATTTAACGTTCCTTTAAAGACTTTAAAAAAAAAAAAAAAAAGTATGCCTTTATTTTGATTCTCATATGACAAGTTTTGTTAAAAACTCTATATAAGGGGGGCTCATTGGGATCTCAGGTTTAATGTGCCATTTTGTAGAAGAGCAACAGTCGTATACAGAAATTTCACGCTTAACGTATTTTTAGAATGTCTGTAAATAATCAGAGCAGTTCATTCATTTAAAATCCCTGCAACAGTTGGTACAGAATGGCATGACCTGCGGGCTCTAATTACCACAACCCCAGGAAAAACTTGAAGAAAAAAAAAAAAATCAAATAAAATATTTACACACTGTTAGAAAGTATATGGACTAATGAATTTTTAATGAGAAGAAAAGCTCTCTAAAATAGATAATAGATGAGCCAAGTTATAGAATGGCATCCTGCTATTTGCCAGTGGGACTCTCCATAGCATCCTTCTAATTAGGGCAATGTGAATAAAAACATTTCAGGAGACTGACAGCTTGGCATGACCTAGCCAATGCGGTCATATCCCAGTGGGGGAAACTAACTCCAGCAGAAACACTATTTTTAGAGCAGCTCTTTCATGGCTGGAGGTCTGCCAGAAATGCAGGGATACTACAGGATGATAAAATATCCTACTTTACAGCTCCAGTCACAGTGGTCACAGGAAGCCAAGGTTGCTATTTGACCTGTTGTAACATGAGACAGTGTGAGTTTGCATTTTACTTTTTCTTTTTGGAGCTTGTACTCCAGAGAAAGATAGAGGGGCCTGAGCTACATAGTAAACAAAATAAAATCATCAGTCACCTGCATCTCCCACTCACATCTTTACCATCTATATCTCCTGGTGTAGTAAAAACACAAATGCTCATATACACACATGTGCAGGAGTTGTAAAACTGTAAATCACTATATATAAAACTGGCGCTATAAAAATTCATTTTACACGGAAGGTACTGAGTTAAAGCGACACTATAGTCACCAGAACAACTTTATTGAATGTCCCTGCAGGCAGTAAAAGGCAGTGTTTACACTACAGCCTAGGAACACCCCCAGTGGCAGTCACTTAGACGGTCACTAGAGGTGCTTCCTGAGTCAGTGCTTCACAATGTGCAGCTCAGCATGGACGCGCTGAACGTTTCCCAGTGATGCATTAATTCAATGTATCTTTATGACAAGATGCTGAAGATCGTCAGGTTAGATAATCTTAGCCAAGAAGGCAAAGCAGAGGCAGGGCCAGCGCAGCAGACCCACATGGTGCTGGAATAAAGGTGAGATTTACACCTTTTACTTTTCTGACAAGGGGGACATAAATAGTGATGTTAGACCTGTAGTCAAACTATGCAGAAAAATCCCATGTGTTGACCTGGGTATGTGAGCTCAAATAAATTAAAGTTTTGGGGCATTTACATGTGGTCAGTCAAAGAAAACAATTAGTTTCCTTATTTAATAAAAATGTCTTCTGTAATTTTCCTACATTTGATATTCTCTAATACAAGGAGGAGCTTAAGTCAGCTCAATTCCCTGTGTCAAGGAGAAGGGTGAGTACTTTCTTTGACATAGGGAATGGAGTGGACTTAAACTCCTCCTTGTGTTGAAGAAAGTCAAGCGTAGAAAAAAAATACATGAGACAAAGTAGTCCCTAGAAAAATAGATCAGAAATAAACAAAGAACAACAGATTTTGAGCGAGGAAGAGAAGAGGAAACAATAGGAAAAAGGAGACACTGCCGCTTTAACAAGCTCTGTAATGTTCTACTTTGTGTCAACGTGTTTTTTTTGGTTTTTTTTTATTCTTTATTTTTCATTGTGCAAGAGATAACAAGACGGCTTACAGAGCCACAACGGCTTATGCAAGCCCATTAACAACATTGCTGTACATTCCTGTGGCATTTAAAGTCATAGCACAAAAGTTTGATAAGTAGTTATAGTCAAGCTGTAACACACGAATTATAATTCTCAATGATACAAACAAGTGGTACGAGTGTTGGGTTAAACAGCACATGTTTAGCAAAATTACTGTAGCTTGTCCTACATATCTAGTAACAGATGTGTGGCATAAAGGGTCAGCACAATTTTTAAAACTATAATGTTAAAGAAGAGAACGTGCAGATTAGGTTATGTTATGCTCGTTCAAGTGTTGCATAACATGCTTACCCTGGTACATTTGCTTTTAATGGAGATAATGCATAAACAGGTTAAGGTAATTCAGCGCTTATAGTGCCTGCTGGGTAGAGTGAATGGGGGTTGTTGGTTTCAGAGTAGGTGTCAACGTGTTTTTAACCTGGTGTGAATGAAGAATTCAAGAAATTAAACCCTAAATTAATTTTTTTCCCACAGCAAAGAGTTTGGCAACTGCATATGTTTATGTTGTGGACAACAATATTAACTCAATTTATGTTAGTAAAATGCCTATTTACTCAGCATAACTACAATCAGCATTATTCAACTTTATATGTGATTTACCTAAAATGGCCGCTAGGGAGTTTCCCTTCGACATCGACTAACACCCTCACTAACAAGATGGCGCTGGAAGCTGGGGGAGACCTCCAAGACACCAGTGACATCACACCTGGTAGGAAGAGCAATAAATGAACCACTTAACACCTAACCAATTATTGATGTATTATTTCATGTTATCTCTGACAAAGCATATGATGTAATTTTGCTTTATAAGGGGCATGACATCCCCTCAGAATAAACATTCCTCAAGTGTTTCATTAACCCGAAACCTGGGTCTGGTGTGAATTACTTTAGGAGCGTGCACGCACAACTTCTTTAATTTGGCCGGGGGCAGATACACAACATAATCAATTAATTGGTTGATTCCACATCATTTGGCGCCCAACGTGGGGCACCGGATTTCGCCGGTTCAGACGGACGGAAAACGGGACCGGAGCGGACCTCCGGAAAGTGGGACAGTCTGAGCCTGATCACCTCCTAAATACAGCGGTTTGCCTGTATTCTCCTGTTTTGTGTCGGTCTGTCTCCGTGTCCACTTCCGGCTTACAGAAGGCTACAAGACATGTAATCTCTTATCCGGTGCCTTTTAAAACGAACCTGTCGATTGTCTATCTGTCTCCTGAGTGTTTGTGTGCGTGTGAGACAGCTGGTGTGTGGTTAATTACTAATTTTATTATTATAGCTTGACTGCCTAGCGGGAAGGGTACGCATCCGCCCGGTAAAGGGCTGGGAACAGCCTAGAGAAAGGCTAAGAATTTTGCAGTACTGTTCAGAGTAGAACAGGGTTTTATTTGCTGTTTAGTCGTTACTATGCTCGTTGTTATACTGTTCTTTATTATTTTTTGGTTTCTATTCAGTTATAGCCATAGTGTGGGTGCCATAGTGTGGGTACCCTAGTTGTGTGTGTGTGTTGTGTGGCTCATCCTTGATTTCGGATTATGTGCACAACTCTACATCTGTGACTCGTGTAAATGTCTTCTGATTAGTCTCTCCACGTTCACCTTTTCCCTTATTCTCTACCTCTTCTGTACTTGCTGCCCAGAGCTGTGTTAGTCACCCACGTTCGCCCACTCAGATCCGTAGCCACCATCTCGGGTGGGCGGATCCCGTGATTAGTCTACATTTTGGGAAGACGCACAAGGATCAATTCCTCGTGGCAGTCGAGCACTGTAGACATTCCTTCTATTTCTTCTCTCTCTCTGTCCCTCATACGTGGGAAGCCTTGTTTGGACAAGAACATGCCAGACCCTCTAAAGGCTATTTAGCTTGTGATATTGTTAAGGAGAGAGCAGGGGAAGAGGCTATGTTAAAAATGAAGAAGATAGCAAAGATTTGTGGTTTTCAAATGTCACTCAGTGGTAGATTACAACCAGAGTTTTGGAGGAAATTGCTTGTTGATAAAGAGGGTTTGTTACTAGATAACGGGTTAATGAAAGCCGTAGAGGCTTGGTATCGGGTAGCAAGGGGACTCAAGCGGGAGGGTTGGTCAGAGGAAGAACTAGACTTTGAAGGACAAACGTTTTATGTATATCACAGAAATGTTTGCAATGATGATTCGTCTCTTGATGTTCCCCGACCACCGCCCAATGATGGCGCCCAGAGCACTGTGAATGAATCTCGCCTCGCCTCCCCCGTCACTACCCAGTCGCCACCTCCAGTTGGCGTAGGCTCCTCTGTCCCAACCCCTCTGTACCCCGTCCTCGGGGTGGACGGATCTTATTATTACCACGTCCCTCTCCCGCCTCATGCCGCCATTCCCATTACCCCAGCCCCTCTCCCATTTCCCTCTGTTCCCGTCTCTCTTCCACCTTCCCTTGTCACTGCCAATCCCGTCCCTCTACTATCTCCCCCTGTCACTTCTTCCGATGTCACCCCTCTCCCATCTCCTTTTATCATTCCTCCTATTCCTGCTCCCCTCCCATCTTCACCTGCTGCCTTCCCTGTCACCCTCCTTGTTCCTCTCTCTGACATTCCTTTTATTCCTGTTCCCCTCCCGCCTTCACCCGTTGTTTCCATCGTTGCATCTCCCTCTGCCGTATCTCCCTCTCCCCTTACTATTCCCTCTATTCCTACTCCTCCCTCTCCTCTCCCCATCACCCCTTCTGTTCCAGTTCCAGATTCCTCTCCTCTTCTCACCCCGTTGTCCTTCCCTCCTTTGATCTCTTGTCACTTATTTCCGCCCTCTCTGCCTCCAGTGCCACTCCCTCTACTCCTCCACCTCCCTTTCTTGATCCCATCCCCTTCCTGTCTCTAACCCTGTTATCCCTTTTGATCTTTCGTCACTTGTTTCCGACCTCTCCGCTCATTTGCCTCAGCCTACCCTGCCCGCTCCCTCGCCTGTTCCAACTCCTTTCTCCACCTCCCTCATGACGGCTCCCAGTTATCCGATTATGGTAGTTGGCTTGAATGAGTCTACCATGTCGGGACAACCTCATGCTGTAGACGTTTCTCCTGCAGCGTCAGGCTTCCATCTCACTGCTTCCCAGTTAGTTACTCCCCAGGCCATCGCTGTCGGTTCCCCCGGCACCGATGCTCCAGCCACTCAAGTCCCTAATTCACCAGATGTTGCCAGCTATCATGGTCTCCCATTCCCGGTCCCCCTAGAGGATGACAATGTGCAGGGGCTCAGCCCATTCCGTCCTTCGGATAATAGGATTTCCCAGAGATAGGTCACCCATATCCATGCCTTATCATGAGTGGAAGGGGCTCCCCTGATGTATGTTACTTTCAATCCCTCCCAAGCTGCAACCCTAGTGACCTCTCTCCCCGACCCTGAGAAGCAGCCCATGCCCTTCTTCAGGAGGATTGCCCAGATTCGTAAAACATACTCAGCAGCCTGGCATGATCTGTACAGTCTGTGTGAGATCAAGGCTGGGGATGCCTATTGGCCCATTATGGAAAGGAGTTTTAATGATGCTCTCCTCACTACCGACATGGATTTCCAGTCGGGTATTACTTACTGTGAACAGCTTCAAGCCTGGGTTCAGGATAAACTAGCTGACCAAGCCACTTGTATAAATGACATTATACAAGATAAACTCGAGTGCATGGAGAAGTACCATTCACGATTGACCCAAACTTTCTCAGACCTTGGGTTCAGTGTACACAACAAAGCACACACCCAGATGTTATCTGCTGCCATTGTTGCTGGCCTTAAGGAAGCCATCAGGAAAGGCCTAGTGCTCTCTCGCCCCGAATATAGAATTATTCCTCTGGATACTCTCTTACTGGTTGCCAAAGACCTAGAGTCTGTTCTACAACCACCACAAAGGAAAAGTAATCCCCTTATGTTTTCCGCTTATAGCCCTGCCATCAGACCCGCCCCGGTCCCCCCAGGATATCCTGTGTCATCTACCCTGCCAGCTGCACAGGGACAGCCCATCATACCTGCCCCTAGGCCTCAGACTAGGGCATGCTTTAATTGTAACCAACTGGGCCATTTCTGGAGAGATTGCCCTCACCCCAGAGTGCCTAGACAGCCGACCACTAGACCGTCTAATCCTGTGTTCGGCTATCCTATGTACCCCAATACCCCTGCAGCCACATATGGTTGTTTTCCTCCACAGGTACATCCAAAGGCACATACTTTGTATTTCCCTCCTCAGGAATATGCCCAAGCCGTCTACCAACCCTCTCCGGCTGATACCCGCAGCTATGCTCACCCTTCCCCTGATAGTTATGATACAGATGATTACCAACCAGATGACCGTCCTGTACCCAGTCAACATCGCCCTACACGCCAGACTCATCAGGCCAGTCACTCCACCACAACCACACATCACTACACTGGCCCTGATCAATCTCATCTAGACCTTGTACAATAGGTAACCGGCAAACCTGTGTCTAACACCCCTGTCATGGCAGTGTCTACAGGGGACAAAGGGGGGCCTCTCGCTACAGTAGTCCTACCCGTAGTAGTCCATCCTACTACCTTTTTATTTGACACAGGTGCAGCCCGCAGTGTTCTCAGAGAACAAGACCTGCCTGACCCATCTTGCTTATACGACACAGATGTCTCTTGTGTTGGTGTTGATGGCACCCCTAGAAACAACCCATTAACTAAGCTCTTGCGAGTGGGTTCCGACATACTCTCATGCTTTGTTGTTTCTTCCACTTGTCCAATTAACCTTTTAGGTGCTGATGTCCTGTCCCGTCTTCAAGCCTCTATCTCTTTCACTGCTGATGGCTAGGTCCAATTATTAACCCCCCTTTCTCGCAAAGATACTTCTGTCCTCTACTCTCTGCCCTTACTACTACATATGACATCCCCCACCGAGGAGGTAAGGGTCCCAGACGCCCCCAGTGCCCTGGATAGAGTCCCTGCTAAACTCTGGTCCACGGGTCCTGATGACATTGGACGCCTCCAAGTCCCACCTGTGGTAGTTACACTAATAAAGGGAGCTAACCTACCACGATGACCACAATAACCATTGAAACCTGCACAAGCACTCGCCATCTCAAAGCAAGTTGAAAGTCTATTGGCAAAAGGTGCTCTGTTCAAGTATTTTTCACAGTGTAACACCCCTCTATTTCCAGTAAAGAAGAAGACTGAAAAAGGCCAACCTGGCCAATGCCGTATGGTTCAAGACCTCCGCGCTGTTAATGATGTCACCAACCGAGACACTGCTGTTGTCCCGAACCCACATACACTGTTGTCACAAATCCCTCCAACAGCAAAATTCTTCACTGTTGTTGATCTTACCAATGCCTTTTTCAGCGTGCCCTTGGATCCCTCTTGTCAATATCTGTTTGCCTTCACACACGATCATCAACAGTATACTTGGACTGTTATGCCTCAAGGTGCACAGAATTCCCCAACCAATTCGCAAAAGCTATGTCCGCTGTCCTAGAACCTTGGGAGAAGTCTCACCCTGACGTGGTCCTGCTCCAGTATGTGGATGATCTACTCCTCTGTGCGGATGATTTTTCAACTGCTGAACAAAATTCCGAAGATCTCCTTTGTTTCCTCGCTGAAGAAGGATTAAAGCCTCCAGAACGAAACTCCAGTGGTGCCGGCCCTCTGTGGTCTTCTTGGGACATTGCCTTTCCCATGGCACCCGTCATCTAAGAAAAGAATACTTGCCATTACAAACCTTACCCTTCCGACCACTCATCAGGCTCTTCTTGGGCCTCATCACATACTGCAGGTCCTGGATCCCTGAGGCTTCTCAGCTCATGCAACTTCTCTATGACGCCTTGAAGACTGAACCCTTTTCATTGTCTCCTACAGCTCGCACCTGTTACCATGCCCTTCAAAGAGCCATCTCCTCTGCCCTTGCCTTGGGCCTACCTGACTATCAGCAACCGTTCAAACTGTTCGTTTCAGAAAAGATGGGCCATGCTTCAGGGGTCCTTACTCAATCACATGGTTCCCGTCAACATCCTATTGGTTAATTCTCGTGCATGCTAGACCCCATGGCTAGGGGTGGTCCCTCCTGTTTGCGTGCTGTTTTTCGTTCCAGTGCCCTGCTGGACAAAACTAATGACTTTGTTCTCGGACATAAACCCACTGTCCTTGCTCCCCATGATATCACGGCCATCCTGAATCAAGTCCAACCAAAACATCTCTCCTCCCAGAGACACCTCTGCCTCCAAACCTCACTCCACTTGCCTGATAACGTTACTCTACAAAGATGTTACTCTTTGAACCCGGCCACTCTTCTGCCACTTACCATGGGGGGAGTACCACAATACTGGTACAGTCTGGACATAAATCCTGATGTTCACATGGACCTTCAAGTGAAAAAGCCTATGGTTCCACATGATGAACAGCCCGAGAACTACTTGCATTGCACCCTGTGGTTCAAGAGCACCCCAGGTCCTGACCCATACTATGAAGAACAACTATTCAGCCTGGCAGAAATACGCATTACACTAACAGACCTGTTTTTTGACTCCAAAGGAAACATTGTTCTCTTGCCTATGGAGGTTTCGCATTTATATCACCATTGGGAGGTGGCTGTTCCTCATATCTCCTTCACCAAGTCTCCAGATCTCTCATGGAAAGAACTTGGCCCAATAGCCAAAACATGGAGTACTGCAACCCAAGAACAGCTCACATTAACTGGGGTCACCAAAAGAACCATAAATTGCAACACAGTCGGTTACCCTCGATATCATGCAGAGATATGTGAAGACATCGCTCCTACAGAACAAGACCCGGATGCCCCTCATGATTGCTTTGAACAGATGAAAATGGAAACAACCCATCTCCCAACAGTGCATGAGGCTGCTCTATCCAACCCTGACTACACACTGTTTGTGGATGGCTCTAGATTTGCAGATGAACAGGGACAATATCATACCGGATACGCAGTCACCACAGAAGACCAAATACTCCAAGCATCCGCACTTCTATACCTACCCTGGCCGGAAAGTCTTCCCATAGCACTATTTAGTGTAAGGTACACTCCATGAGGTTTTATTTGGTACAGCACCCAGGTTAGGCTATTACTTACCTCAACAACTCAAAAATAGATTATGTAACTGCACTCTCTCATGCTTTGACCAAAATCAATGCACAAGTGTTTTCTTCTATTCCAGATCCAGAGTGAAATACAGGCACACATAAGCTACTTCCTGGTGACTGGGTCAATTATATTTACTATAATCAGCAACACTTTGTCAATTACACGAGGGATGCTCTCCAGTTTGCTGTGTGATGCCCTGCGTGCAGAAATACTTACAGAAGACTGTAGGTCAGACCATTGACCACACCACACCTACATTCCTACATCAGGATATTGACGATATAGACTGTGACACACCACACACACCTCTTCAGTCCCACCACTTCAAAAAGACAACTACTTCCTTATAGGGACAGCACAGGGACAGCGTCTGTCTCCACGTGTAGAAGTCTGACGCGGGAGATGTAGTGGGTTAGCCACTACGGGATACCCGCGCAGTGAAGCGTTCGAGGCCTGTTCAGACAGATAAGCTGCAGCCAAGTAGGGACATTATTAGGGTCAGTTAGTTGTTGTCTCTTTAGTAAATAGTAATTTTAAGGGGGGACTGTTGTGGACAAAAAAATGGCCGCTAGGGAGTTTCCCTTCGACATCGACTAACACCCTCACTAACAAGATGGCACTGGAATCTGGGGGAGACCTCCAAGATACCAGTGACATCACACCCGGTAGGAAGAGCAATAAATGAACCACATAACACCTAACCAATTATTGATGTATTATTTCATGTTATCTCTGACAAAGCATATGATGTAATTTTGCTTTATAAGGGGCATGCCGTCCCCTCAGAATAAACATTCCTCAAGTTTTTCATTAACCCGAAACCTGTGTCTGGTATGAATTACTTTAGGAGCGTGCACACACTACTTCTTTAATTTGGCCGGGGGCAGATACACAAGATAATCAATTAATTGATTGATTGATTCCACATCAGTTTCCAACTTTAATATTTGTTAATGTATTATATTAATGTAATTTAAATAAAAAACATACCTAGCTAGACAAAATCTTTATATGCATTACAGTAGAATTAAGCAATAAATGAGAGCAAAATTAATGTTACACTATTGCGGTTGTAAAAAAAATTCAGAACATTATTACCTTAAAATTGGATTCCACATGTCAGCCCTCCATTTTTACAGTATCAGGATTTAGAGATGGGGTGTATTATGCGTGGTTTTATGTTGCATATGCATAGGTTCAAATGATATTTTTAAATAATTAGGATAAAAAATAAAAATTCGAGAAAACAAAATACATTTGTAAAGATATTAATGGATAAAGTATAAAATGTTGCTATTATGATCTCTTGAAGTGCCAAAAGCTTTCAAAATGATCTGATTATTCACTATTGCTCGCCTAGATTTTACACCGGCACCCTGGGGCGCCGTGACGTGCACACAGGGATGCCGCAGAATGTTTCCCCGGTGCTAGGATTATACATTACTGCTCAACAGGGGCCCGGTTGGGTGCCACGGTTCTTTAAGACCTTTAAGTCGGCCGGCTGATGGAAGTGACAGCCTGTCACTTCCTCCCAGCATCATGCAGGGAGGCAGCGCGGGAGGAGGCAAACGCATCGTCAGGGGAGAGGAGCACGAAGAGCCCAGACCCCTCACTCCCACCAGCAGCAGGCTTCCAAGCCACCCTCCTGGCACATAAGGTAAGCTTTAAAATAAATAAAAAAAAAAAATAATAAAAATAATCACTTGTATGTGTGTGTGTGTGTGTGTGTATGAGTTTGAGTGTGTATGTGTATGAGGGTGTGTGAGTGAATATGAGGGTGTGTGTGTCAGGGTGTTTGTGAGTCCAGACAGTCCCACTAAGAAGAAGACCGATCACTGGCAGGGGAATGGTGGCGATCGGTAAGTACATGGGGAGGTAGGGTAGGTGTTCATTTTTTATTTATTTTTTTAATGATTTCATTTAAAAAAAATAAAAAAATTATATTTACTGAGTGCGTTGACCCCTCGAGGCACTCTGTACAGGCAGAGCATCAGAAGCCTGATGGCTTCCGATGCTTTGTCTCACTGCCGGGCTCCATGTGGAGTAACCCGGACGTGATCGCTCTGGGGGGAGCGATTACCCGGTGTTCTCTGGCGGCCCGGCAGTGAGGGGGGTATTGCAGTGATGCTTCGACATCGAAGGCATTGCTGCAATACCATTAGAACTACTGGAAGCGATCATGATCGCTTCAAGCGCTCTAATTCCCTGCAGACGTATCCTTAAGGACCTTTTTTTGTCGGACGTACCTGATACGTCCATGGTCACTAAGGGGTTACCTATGAACTACACAATAAAAAGTGCACATTACGTGTTTTTCCTCTAAAATTTACAGATATCCTTCGTGTTCACAGTATTAAGAACAGAAGTTCCCCTTGCTACGGTGAGTAAACAAAATTCAATAAAAAGTCGTATGAGGAGGACCAACAAAGTAGGAACCTTGAAGGATTACTACAATTATCATGACTCCTAAAGCCTGCTGTAGTAGTTATGATGCTGGAGTACCCTGGCAAAGCTTCCCAGTAACAGGACAAAACATATTGCCCTCTTACTTGGGTCCCACCAGATGCCAAGAAATGTATAAAACTGGCTATTGGCAACATCCAGCTTCTGAAGAGCTGCTGAAAACAGATGCTGATCACCCGGCCATTCATTGGCTGAGAGCATCGGTTGATCGAGCTCAGCTAAAGAATGCCCTCTATGTACATAAATGACACTAGCCAGCCCTAAACTCTTGTTCTGAGCTCGCTAATAATACTATGAGGATGCCACCGGATGCGTGACTCTACCTCCACGCTAAAGGGGTTAATCTGAATGTGTAGTGTTTCCTAGCAAAACGCTGACATACAGACTCCACGCACTATAACCACTTCAAATCCCATAAGTAATGGGGCTTACAGTGGGTGTAACAATATATTGAAGTGCTGTGCATGTGAATATTTTCACTACTAGAAATTTCTGCTTTTTGAATTTAGCTTCACATTAAAAGGCATTTGTTGCACACTGTCGTTAGTTTTCTTTTAAGTCTACAGTATTCAGCTTTATCTGTCACCAGTACACTGGCTGAATAGATGAAGGAGGGAGACTAAAAGCCGTTCTTAAAGTGTTCCCTGTTAAAGTAGAACTGTGTGCTACCAATTATATCTTGTCAGCTCACTGTGTTAAATCTAACCTCTTTATGACAACCAGCTATTTCACACTTCTAAACCAACCACAAACCCATAATTAGGACTTTGGTCTCCTACCTCTAAATCTAGATTTTATTGACAATTATACAGACACGAGTATATGACCTGAAGGAGGCGGTTTTTAGAATAAAAATAAATAAATACAGCCGTGTGCATACAAATATATTTCCCTCCAAGATACCAGTCACATATACACATATTATTTCTGAAATGTAATTTCTATTACAAATATGTTTATGACAAAAAAATGTTTCACGGTTAATATTTAAAAAAATAAATAAATAAAATTAAATCTACCGATCCCTAGCAGTGGATTGGTGTAATGCAGTGATTGCACTCATGTGCCATGTGATCTCATCTCATAGCACCTGACTGGACAAAAGTCAATGTGATTGATGACTTCACAGTAGGAGGGAGGGTCAGGCTGCATGCAGTAAGGAGCCTGTCTCAATACTAGCTTATAAACTAGTTTAAGTGTCTTCTTAAATAATTATTACTTCTATTTACTTTCTTTTTAAAGAAGATACCAAAACTATGAAAATATAGTGCACAAAAACTGCAAAATATGTACTTTAACTTGGGATAATAGGAGGAATATGTACAATCAAAATTATGGATATTTGTTATTTAAGCCAAGGTAAAGAGACTGACTGCATACTATTCTTGATTAAATGTAACGCCTGTGAAGAACTTTCTAGAGAACAGAGCTGAAAGAAGAACAATGAGAACAAAGTTAGCCAGGTGCAGCATTTTGTAAAGAATTAAAGTTCAACCTGTTAGTGGCCACTAATTCAAAAAGCAGTATGCAATGGAGAAGTTGAGAGTGGTTAGGTGTACCTTGAGTAAGACCAAGACATACACTTACAATGCTGGCAAAAGTAAGTGCTGGTTAAGAGAATAAAGTGGTGAAAAAGAGCAGTGATAGACCTTTTGAATTCATTTTAACTCTTGTCTTTCATCAGGCAAAACAGGTAAAAAGTAATTCATGGAGAAAAAAAAAAAAAAAAAACAATTGAAGGCGCTTTTTAATTTTTTAAATTTTATTTCAGGAGCTTGTTCATCTCAAACCAACTTAGAAAAATATAGTTTCTTTTTTTCATAATAAAAACACAATTTTTTACAAATGAATTTGGTAATAAAAAAAACAAATGTTCAAATTGAAACAAATAAGAACACTGGTATACGAGTGAGCAGAGAAACAGAATTACATAAGTAAGTGCTACGGTCCACCTGCACTTTCATAAATTTGTCCACATACTACTTTTTCCTCCTGATTTATAATTGTCTTCCATAAAACAGATCTACAAAAAAAACAAACAAAAAACTACAATACGAAGACAGTTTTCCATGCGTTAAAATGTCACTTCAACATCAAAATGAATACAGCTTATTTCAATGGAAATGGTGCTACAAAGCTATGGATTAATCCTTCTGCTTGTTGTCAAGCACAGAGAACAAACCTCCCAACATTTTGAGGTATAGAATTGGAAAGTGTGGACAAGCCTTCAGGGTGGTGTCTCTGAAGACGAAACTTGCGTTACTTGTGCCGGCCCATGTACGGCATGTCAGCCTGGTGTAAAGCATGGCAGGCAGACAGTATCCTTGCTAGAACCCAACATAAAAGACCATGAAGAGCACGGCCTGAGTGGGATGCACTTGCTCTATGCTGCCTGAGGACAGCTCCCTGGTGACTCCAGATGTGGGGCACTATGGACATAAAAGATGGTGGGACATGATTTCAAAACAGGGACTGTCACGCTGAAGAGCAACAGTTTGAGGCATGCAGAGAGCCTCAAAATGTTGGGGTAGAGGGTGATTTGCAGTTACGCAAAGTCAAAATAAATAATAAAAACTTTTTTTTTTTTTTTAAATGTAGCTATAAAAAGGCACTCTAATCATTATAGTCACTACAGCCAGTTGTAATGGTTATGGTGCCAGACACATCTAGGATGAAGAAAGTATTTGGTTTTCTTAAAATAATCAGATTACAACAGTCACTGAAAATAGACATCAGAAAACGGCAAAAACATACACAATGTCAAAATAACTTACAGTGCATCTTAGAACAAAGCTTCAAGACGCAACATAATTGCCAGTGTGTTAATCTGTGATAAATCTGTTCCTTTTAAAAAAAAAAATTATTATTTATTTATTTTTATTATTTTTTTACACAAACAGTGGTATTTATATAACATTTCAACCACTGCTGCATTTCCTGGAGGTTAATGTTGCATTGTTCCAAATAAACGCTCTAAAAGCATGCACAGAAGACAGTTTATCCAAGATTCTAAATACGCCAAATCATAGGACTTAAAGAATGTGTGTAAAAAAATAAAGAAATAATAAAGAAAATGTTGAGAAAAAAAAAAAGGATTTAGTTAGAAAGTTATTTTCCCTCTTCAAACACCATCTTGTTTAAAGATTTACACTAAACCTAGAAATAATTATTACATTTATAATGAGGTATTGAGCATAAATGTTTTTAGAGTCAGATAAACTGAGTTTATTGTGCTCACTGGAAGGAGAAGGGTTAAGAGAAGTATGTTCTTTTGTAATGACAGGAAGAGAGTCTGCAGGCAGTTAGTATAACAGATGAACAGTGGTGCTTTCTCTGTTAGATAATATATCCCTTGCTGAACCCCTTTCCATTCCAGTGCAAATGGAATTCACGTCTAAAAATAGCAGATTTATCTAATGAGTAAATGCAACAGTTTAACAAAAGGCCTCTTTATTGTACAATGGATGAAAGGAGATAGGCTTATATAATAAATAAGATCCTCTTTTACCAGTTGAGCAATACATTAAAATACCATTATTATTATTATTGGTATTTATATAGCACTTACTTAATCTGCCGCGATTAACAAATATTATAAAGAGGGAAATTTAACAAGAAATGAGACAATTACAAAATGTCACAGGAACGATAGGTTGAGGAAGGCCCTGCTTAAACAAGCTTAAAATCCAGAGGAAGTGGGGTATATTTAAAAAAAAATAATTTTAAAACAGCTAAAAGGGCAGAGTGGGGGTAGTAACCAAGTGACAGAGTGGGAAAGTAGCAGAAATGGTAGCTGTGTGGTCCTTTAAGATAGAACAAGAGATAGGGTTGTAATATAAAAGCCACTCTGGGAGGACAGATTTTCTGAAGAGATGGGTTATGAGGGACTTCTTAAAAGATTGAAGACTCAGATGGGTGAAGACAGACTTTTCCAAAAGAACCACCAGCGAGTAGAAAACACTTATGATCACTTACAACTTGTACTAAACTTTTTTCATATCACGTTCCATTTTATTTTATACTTGCATTTTAGAAAATGATTTCACAATCAAGTTTGATCGTAAAACAGCCAGAGAACACATATCATTGGAGGAGAAGGAGAAACAAACACTGGGGACGATTTTATCAACGTGTCGAGATCTAAAAAGTAATGCATAGTAAATGTGCCTCCTGGTTCTGCTAATTTCCATGGAGATTGTCCTGGTTTTCAGATTTCGACACTCTAATAGGTGAAAAACTGACAGTAAACCAAAGTGGAGGTGTTCAGCTTCAGGATAGGGCCAAAAACAGCAATGTGCATTTCAGCATTTAATTTTAGAGATCTCCAAGGGAACAGGATATAAACTGTTAAAAATCCTAGAAAGCTGTAGTTTCCCTGCAGGTACGAACATGTATCTAGCTATGTTGTAAAGATACTTAAGGCTGGGGTTGACCACCACCCTTTCTTATTTTAATACATCAAGATTTAATGTCATCATAAAGCAACACTAAAAGCAGCATACGTAATACAGAGTACCTTGGATTGTCACCAGGCCATCCTGGTTATGGTGCCAGGATGGCCTGGTGACCCTCCAAGGTTACAGTCACACCATTCTAAGATAAGCACTGCAATGCAAGGCTAGCTCATTGTCTGACACCGTCAGCTGACTGCTCTAACGCAATAAGTTAAAGGACCACTATAGTGCCAGGAAAACACTTGTTTTCCTGGCACTATAGTGCCCTGAGGGTGGCCCCACCCTCAGGGTCCCCCTCCCGCCGGGCTGGATGGAGAGGAAGGGGTTAAACTTACCTCTTTCTCCAGCTCCGGGCGGGGGACTCTCCTCCTCCTCCTCGGCTGAATGCGCATGCGCGGCAAGAGCCGTGCGCGCATTCAGCCAGTCTCATAGGAAAGCATTCACAATGCTTTCCTATGGACGCTGGCGTCTTCTCACTGTAAAAATCACAGTGAGAAGCACGTAAGCGCCTCTAGCGGCTGTCAATGAGACGGCCACTAGAGGCTGGATTAACCCTAATACAAACATAGCTGTTTCTCTGAAACTGCTAGGTTTATATAAAAAAGGGTTAAACCTAGCTGGACCTGGCACCCAGACCACTTCATTAAGCTGAAGTGGTCTGGGTGCCTATAGTGGTCCTTTAAGTCTTGTATCACTAAGCTTTGCTCAAGCAGAGAGCTACCGGCTCTCTAATGGACAGAGAACAGTACCCTGCAGAGCCCAGGTAAGAACTGAAACTGTTCTAAAAACAAAATGTTTTCCTCATTCAAAGCAGGTTCAGATGCACTCAGACCAGAAAGTGGAACAGGAAAATACCCTGATGCAATTATGATTAGGAGAATCAGTGGAAGGAGTGGAGTAGAAACAAACATCTAAATGTCCAATTTTTTTTCAGGATATATAAAATGGCTGCAACTATCAATTCTAAATTAGTAGCTTTATAAATGAGATTTTTGTTTCCAAGATTTTTCTATTTTCCATGTAGGTATTCAAAAAAAAACCAACAACAAAAAAAGAGGCAAAAACAGAGACTCTCCTCTTGCAGCAGGTTAACGCTCATGAAGACGCTAGGAATTCACACTGAGTTTCAAATTAAAGGAGTACTATAGGGTCAGGAACACAAACATATTCCTGACCATATAGGGTTAAAACCACCATCTAGCCCCCCTGGTCCCCTCATGCCTCCCTAAATACAGTAAAATTTTACTTGTATTCAAGTCTGGAGCTGCAGGCTTTGTCCCTGTTTCCTGTAGACCTGCCCACTGCCTGCTGACCATCAGAAGTGGTAGCCTGATCCAATCACAATGCTTCCCTGTAGAATTGGCTGAGACTGACAAAGAGGCAGATAATGGGCAGAGCCAGCACAATTCAAACACAGCCTTGGCCAATCAGCATTTCCTCATAGAGATGAATTGAATCAATGAATCACTATGAGGAAAGTTCATTGTCTGCATGCAGAGGGAGGAGACACTGAATGTTTGGATGCATTTTAGGCAGCCATGACCCAGGAAGGATCTCTAACAGCTATCTGAGGAGTGGCCAGTGAAGTTATCACTAGGCTGTAATGTAAACACTGCATTTTCTCTGAAAAGACAGTGTTTACAGCAAAAAGCCTGAAGGTAATGATTCTACTCACCAGAACAAATGCAATAAGCTGTAGTTGTCCTGGTGACTATAGTGTCCCTTTAAAGTCCAAAACAAAACAAAAAAAAAAAACAACTGACAGTGAAAATGTTTAAATTGGCTGTTTTGCCGAAATTTTTTAATTCAAATTTCACTTACAATTCTTGGCAGTTTGCACTTTCGTGAATAACCCTGCAGGAATTGATTGAGTTAAGAGGAAGGTATACCTGTTAAGTTCAAGTTCTTATTGCTTTTAACACAGATTTCCGACGCTGGAGATCCATTTGTTATGTTCCATATAAGGACCCGTGATGAAACACTATTGCTTGACTTAAAGGGGCATCTACACAAGCTAAAAATCCTATTTAGCATACAAAACAGACACTCAACACTCAATTCATTGGAATAAGGCATCAGAGACTAAACCATCCCATATGTCAGGAATTTGTATCGGGTTCTGTATTTGGTGCCAATTCATATAAACTAAAATGCTCTTAAACAGGTTATTTCATTTCTAGATAACAGTTTTATATTAATTAAGTGTGAATAATTTGGATTAATTCTTTGATTCATGCTAAATAAAAAAATGGCTTTTTCGGAACATGGCAAGATAAAACACTAGATCTAGAAATCATCTTATACTCTCTGTCACAGAACAACAACATTAGATTTATACAGGATTTGTAATAAATGTGTTAATAACACAATTTTAAAAGTATTTTTAGAGATGTAGTGAAGAAGGAATAACCTAATATACTAAACAAGTCAATAAGTGCAAATTATTTCCAGGAAATTCCCACCTCTAGAGAGATACATCAGTATTTACAATAACATACCAGATTTAACTTGAGCAAAATGCTAAATAAATAGCAAAAATGTGCATTAATTTAAAAAATAAATAATTATATATACACACATTCATATACACACACACACACCATTATACCGTGTTTCTCCGAAAATAAGACCGGGTCTTATATTAATTTTAGTCACAAAAAACACACTAGGGCTTATTTTCAGGGTAGGGCTTAGAGCCAGTCTGTCAGCCGGTGTCCGCGCTGTGTAACCCCCCTAGAGACCCTCACCTCCCCCTCCCTGTAATATTCTCCCCCCTCCCTCCCTCCCTGTAATATTATCTCCCCCCTCCCTGTAATATTATCTCCCCCCTCCCTCCCTGTAATATTATCTCCCCCCTCCCTCCCTGTAATATTATCTCCCCCTCCCTCCCTGTAATATTCTCCACTCCCTCCCTGTAATACTCTCCCTCCCTCCCTCCCTGTAATATTATCCCTCCCTGTACATTCCCCTCCTGTAATACTCTCCCTCCCTCCCTGTACTACTCCTCCCTCCCTCCCAGTAATATTATCCCCTCCCTCCTGGGCCATTCTCCACTCCCTCCCCTGTAATACTCTCCCTCCCTCCCAGTAATATTATCCCCTCCCCCCTCCCAGTACATATCCCCCTCCCCTCCCAGTAATATTATCCTCCCTCCCAGTAATACCCCCCCCCCTCCAATCTTCTTCTCACCTCCCCTGTAGCGTGGCCGAGCTCCTATCCGGTCCACGACCCGGCCGGACTGACAGGAAGTGCACACCCAGTGTGCACTTCCTGTCAGTCCGGGTGGGTCGCGGACCGGAAAGGAGCTCGGCCACGCTACAGGGGAGGTGAGGTGAGGCAGTGCGGCAGCCGTCTGAGCGCTCTCTATAGAGCACTCAGTCGGCTGTGGCATTTAAAGGGCTGGCAGCCGCCGGCCCTGCCTAGGTCTTATTTTCGGGGTAGGGCTTATATTGCAGCCCACCCCGATAATCCAGCTAGGGCTTATTTTCGGGGTAGGTCTTATTTTGGGGGAAACAGGGTATTTAATTAGATTATAGTCACCAAAAAAAACCTTCGCCTAATAAAGCAGTTTTGGTATATAGATCAAGCCATTTTGACTTTGTTAATAGCCTGCCAGACCTTGCAGGAGTCTTCTGCATGTGATGAAAGTTAAATTTACAGAGAAAAAGATACAAACTTTTAAAGTAAGTTACATCTGATTGAAAATGAACCATTTTTTTCATGCAGGCTCTGTCAATCATAGCCAGAGGAGGTGTGGCTACAGCTGCATAAACAGAAACAAAAATGATTTAACTCAAATAGACCTAATCGGTATTATCTATACGCCAAAACTGCTTCAGTTGTCTTGGTGACTAGTGCCCCTTTAATGTTTGCTTTGTATGTCACAGAATTAAATAACGGCATGTTAATTTGCATCTCTCTTGAAAGATTAGAGTAAAAAAAAAAATAAAAAAAAATTTGCGAAAGGGGTTAAAAACAACCACAGAATTAACATTTTACAACATGCAGCCTGTTTCTAGGCAACCACCCATATTTCTAAGGCTTTGGAAGCCTGCCAAATAGACGATACAATGAGAAAGTGGAAATAAAACAAGTACTATTAATTTCCTTTAAACCAAGCTAAACAATCACAAAATGTGGCGTTTTAGGTCACAAAGTGATGAAATACATGTCAATGAAATTGCCTCAATTCCTTCAGCCTCTTGACACATCTAGAATCTTTTGGCAGGCAGGAAAGACATGCACACAGGGATGTCACATCAGTTTGCTTTAGCATCATCCCCATGCAATTAAATTGTGTCCTACGCCTAGTGTAATGCCACTTGGTGCATGTTTTCAGAGATTGCTACAGTATTTGCTCATATTCACAAAGGAAACAGGTGGAGGGGCTGTTTCAGAAAGAGATAAAAGTGAGCATTCTTCCAGTCAGAATCAAGGAATAAGCCAGAACATGTCAGCGATTTTATTGCTTTCGTTTAAAAATAGCTGCTGAACACAAATGGAAATTTCTCATAGGTATTTCAGAATTGGAACACCTCACATAGCTGTTGAAAGAACAAAGATACAGACACCCATTAAAAAAATGATTCATTTACTCATTCCTGTGCACACATTCAGTTTAAAATGCTGGCCTTCATAATACCTTCGCCTACTATTGAAGGCACTTGAGTTTTATAAACTAAACTGAGAATTGTGGAGAATGGACAATATATTTTAATTTTCGAGTACAAGGGAACTGGATGAGGTGGGAGATTTTTTTCTACTTGAAATATTTCTGCCTACAATTGGCAAGTAGCAATACGCTCAGGCAATCAATGTCACTGAAAATTTGGAGAAAATGTTCACAATAACACCCTTAGCCTGTGTAAGCCCTCGCTGAGAATGTTTTGACACATAACCTGGCAATGGCACCAAATAGCCCTGTAAACACAACATAAGGCTGAAGTGGTTATGGTGATCTGTGTTCCCTTTTAAAGCCTAAAGAAAAGAATGCAAGTATTTTCTAGAGAGTAATGGGAAGCAATGAGAAGCCCATGTTTTTAATGCATTTTATAGATAATGCATAAAAATACTTTGCTAAAAAGTTTTCACTACTCAAATCCACATGATGTATTTTTCTTTTGAACTGAAAAAATGTATCAAGTTGGGAGAGTTTCTCCTACAGTCTGTAATCCCCTTGTCAATTGTTCAAAATTCTTTGCTTAGTAAATATACCCGATAGTACAAGGCTTGACAAATTTGTTTGGAATTTATGAGCCAGCTAAAAATGTCTAGTTATTTATTTGTTTATTTTTTTTTTTTTTATTAACTTACGTGTTTGTTCTCATTTAAAGGAGCACTATAGGGCTATTAGGTCCCCCCTCATCCCCTCCCTATGGGATGAAGGGGTTAAAACCCTTCAGCCACTTACCTTAATCCCGCGTCAGGCTACCTTGGCGCTGGAAATCTCTCCTCCCCCTGCCAACATCAGCTCCGAATGTGCGCATTCAAACCGCCTTGGAAAGCATTGCTCAATGCTTTCCTGTGGACGTCCAGTGTGTCCTCAATGCGATTTTCACATTGAAGACTGCGGAATCACCTCTAGTGGCTGTACGGTAGACAGCCACTAGAGGCTGGATTAACCCTCAATGTAAACATAGCAGTTTCTGTGAAACTGCTATGTTTACAGCTGCAGGGTTAAAACTAGGGGGACCTGGCCCCCAGACCACTAAATTGAGCTGAAGTGGTCTGGGTGCCTATAGTGATCGTTTAATATACAAGAAAAATGCAGTTCTTAAACTGACACTATAGTCACCAGAACCATTACAGATTAAAGTAGTTGTCCTGGTGTCTAAAGTCTGTCCCTGTAGCCTTTTCAATGTAAACACTGCATTTTCAGAGAAAAGGCAGTATTCACATTGCTGCCTAGTAACACCTCTAGTGACAGTCACGCAGATGACCACTAGAAGCCTGTGTCACTCTCACCTGAAATGTGCCTTTTATTTATGGACTTGGCAGGCTTTCCAAAACTGACTCTAGCCTTCTTTTCCACATCCTCATCGCTGCAAATCTCCAAATATCAAGGGCGTGGAAATCTATCAAAGTACCACTTCTGGTTGACTTGAAACATTAAATATCCTTGAACTTGGACTATGAATGCATGGCACATACACAGATCCATCCTAGGAAGCACCTAAAGGAGGCATGGAGGCGGAACTAGCCGTGGTAAATCCGGCACCGTGTGGGGGAAAAGGTCACACCTTTCTTTCTGTGATCGGAGGGGGCAGGTACCTAAACAGACACACACACACTGGCAGGCAGGTGCACACACACACAGATTTTCTTACACATTCTCAGAATGCCATTTTTTATTTTGATCCACCCAGCCTCCCTACCTTTTGGGAGAGCTGAGAGGATCTTTCCCTGGGGTCCAGTGGGAACTCTCTGATCATGCAGCTTCCTGCAGCTCAATGCTCCCCATGGCGGCAGGCCGCCTCCATTGTTCCCCCTTTAGCTTTATGATTTTTAGCTAAAGAGCTGACAAATCCCAGGCGCCAGGGTGACATTTCTAGTCGCCATGGCGACATGGGATTTGTTGAGCCCTGCAACAGTGACATTTTATATTCTAGCTGTCTGGAACTAGCACCAAACTAAAGGATCATGTGTTTTAGAACGGTTTTGATTTCTTACCGGGGGTCTACTAAACACTTCACAGAAAGACAGAAAATCTCCAAGCTAAGTCTAGCAGTGACGGGCTTGGTTCACGGACTTAACGGAAGCTCCTTCTAAGAGCTTTCGGTGCTCTGACGGAAGAGAAGAGGCGAGAAGCAATGCCCAGTGGAAGAATTCAAACCATTCTAAAATGGTACAGCGAACTATAGCATTTGTGATGCTTGCAGTGTTTCTTTAATACAGTTCTGAAATAAAAGAAATAAACCCACGTCTAAAACACTTAAAACTAAAGTTTTTCTGTTTTGAAGGCTGAAAAAAATTGGTAAGCAAGGGGATACGCACAGATGGCCAATGGGTTAATTTAAAACAGGAAATGGTTTGCTATTTAAAGCAACTGTCTGTTTTCCCTTCCCCTAAGACACTCTAAAAGCTAGACATCAAATAGCAATACTTACTATTATTCTATCATAGGCCATGTAATAAAAACAATTGTATGAATTTATAAAGAGACTTCACAAGGAAAAATGTTCATAAAAAACCCTTAGCAAGTTAAAAATCTATATTCTAAAGTAAATTTGTATAATATTACTTAAAGTATTTACAGAGTTTTTTTAAAAAAATACACATTTCATTCTGAAACAAATTAAAGTTTAGTTTTGTTTTACTTGAAAAAAAAATTATAATAAAAAAAAACAAAAAAAAAACACATTCCATTAACTAGAAATAATAATAATACAAAATATTAGGCATTCAACGGACAACAATGAAAATGTGATATAAATCTGTAAAGCAACAAAATTAATTCTAAATAACTTCTCTTAGGAATAGTGTGTGTACACACAATATAAATATATATTATATATATTATACACACACAGTTATCAGATGTGTTACTTAGATGGTTTTAAATTACTAAGCCTTTTATTACATGAAATAAAAGTAATTTTTTAAAAACCACAAATCATAAAACCTTTATTCCAGCACCAAGACAGTCTTCTCACTGCCGGCTGGTCATCCTCCAGATAAGTCATTCGTTCTGATGCCTCGCCCCCTGCCCCCATATTAATTGCGGATGTGCCAGTCCTATACTTCTCATTGATAAGCACTGAACACACACGGAGGCCAGAGTCCTTATACTTTGCACATTGACGCCTGATACCAAAGATTCAATTATCTAATCGAATTGTGTTGGAAGTCCCTTTTGGCTGTCTGACAGCCACTAGTAGGTGTGGGCATTGCAAAATGTAAACAATGCCATTTCGAAGGCTTGTGGAACAACATGTATGAAGTGATTTTGGAGCTTAGACTGCCTGATTATGCTACTGACTTTGCCCCTTGCCTTCATTGGCTCTAAAAAAGTATGAAAACTATATGATTTCAGCCTGAGATAATGGTAGCCTCTAACATATACAGAAAATATACTGGCTGCTCTGCTCAGTCTGATAAATTCAATGGCTCCAATGAGACAATCCCATTATGATGTAATGTTTTGCATATGTTTAGCTCCCAAGCAGTTAATATTTTATGTCAGATGCATTTTACTCCAAGTGCTGTCCACAGATGCTTCACAATTTGACCAAAAGTTGTAAAGAACGCTTAATTTAAACCATTTTTGTAACAACGAACCTCCTCTTTCTAAAAATAAAGTCATGAGAATAAAATTGCTGGAAAGAAAACTTTAAAGCTTCTTTATTTGAGACATCTGTGGACATCATGGAAATCTACTGTATTCCACTACTGTAATTACATTAATCTAGGGAAAAGACAATACATACCTTAACTATCCTTTGTCTTAAATGGAGCAAGCAGTTTAACCTATTAACCCCTTAAGGACACAGCTTCAGAAGCTTGTCTTACGCTTAATGACACAAGCAATTTTTGCATTTTCTTCCTGTATGCGTTCAACTGCAATTTGCATCTCTCTCATTTATTGCACCAACACATATTATATACTGTTTTTTAAAGGACAGAAAGGGCTATAATTTGATGTAACATATTGCTTATTTATTATTAAAAAAAATACAGAAAAATGCAAAAAATAAATAAAAAATTTTGTGGTTTTTGCAATAATAATGTGTGCCTAATTAGTGCAGGTTAAAGAAAGTAATTAAAAATAAATTCATTTAGTTGTTCTGATTTACAGAATATATAATGTGCCTGGGATTTTAAAGTTTTTTTTGGTAGTTACAGGTCACAAAGCACAAGGAGTAAAATAAACTTTTAATGTTGAGTGATTTTAGAATTTGGTATGTTTGTCTTGTAAGCTTAATAGCCATAAAAGAAAACAAAATTGCCACACAAAAGTATATATTTATATAAAAGTAAACATCACAAGCTATTGTCCTAAGGTTGTTTTGACACTTTCTACGTAGCCATTTCACCGCCAATCTCTGCTAAATATTGTAGTAAAATTTTGTTTTTTGGGGGTTTTGGCACACAAACTTATAACAAAGAAATTCTCATGTGTATTTTGTAAAGTTGGTGTGTGCTATTCCTGTACAAAGTTTTATTTTGTGTTCAGTTACTTCTGCTGAGTACAACGATACCCCCATTGTATGTCTTTGGCACTATTTCGTGAAGCTACAGTGCCATATAGGAGACCTGTCCGTTTCAACATTTATAGTAGAATTTTGAGAGGCGGATTTAATGGGCCTATGCTTCAATTTGGGGTATTATAGCAGTTTGACTGTTCAAAAAAAAAACAACAAAGGCCTACCATTTGTAAAAGTAGACACTCCAGGGTATCTAATTTGATGCATATTGTGCCTTAACATGCCCCCATTTTTTAACCAATATATGCCAAAGTATGTGGTAAAAAATAATTTTAGGCATTTTTTTTACATACGGTTACATTTTTGCTGGGCATTTTGTACATTTCATATGTGCCACTAAGTTTAAACCCCCCAAATTATGCTCAGCTAAGTCTTCTGAGTAAAACAATATGCCCAATGTATGACCTAGACACTATTTTGTGAAGTTACACTGCTGTAAAAGAGACGTGACAAGTTAAGGTTTTTAAGTGTGAATTTTCATGGAGGGTTTTGATGCGTCCGTGTCCCACTTTGGAGCACTTGAGCAGGCTACATATTACAACTACACCATAAAGGCATACCATTTCTTAAAGAACACATCCCAGGGTATTTCAAAAGGCATATTTTGAACCTTAGCGTGGGATAATTTTTCCGCTAGCTTGTACCAAGTGTAGTGGTAATAAGCATTTTTTCTGCCTTTTTGACACACAAAGTGAGTTTGCGCAGTATATTTTGCAAACCTTATGTGTACTACAACTGTATACTACTTCATATGTTGCTCAGCTATGTCGGCTGAGTACAGCAATACCCCCATATGTACCTTTGCCAGGTATATGTGGACATTGAAGGGGCACATTTGAGACACAGCCATTCCAGTTTTTTTCAAACTTTGAATTTTTACGCTGTGTCCATGTCCCATTTTAGAGTATTTTATAAGGCTATATAATCCAATTACACCATAAAGGCATACCATTTCTTAAAGAAGACTTCCCAGGGTAATTCAAAAGGTATATTTTGAACCTTAGCATGGGATCATTTTTCCACTAGCTTGTACCAAGTGTAGTGGTAATGAGCATTTTTTAATGTATTTTTTTACTTTGTAAAACCCGTTTTTAAACTTTTTTTTTTTTACTTAATAAATGTTTTACACTTTTAAATTTTTTTTTATAAACTTTTCTTTTACCGTTAACCCCTAACTAGCAGTAAGCAGCACTAACAGTAAATTCCCCCCTTTCCCATAACTCCCACCCACTCCAGCTTGCAAAACAGATATAATTATAAAATATTTAAATTAATTAAATAAATTGAACCCCTGAGGGTTAAAAAAATAAATAAAAGTGAATCCTCAAGGGTTAAAAAAAATAGATTACAGTATAATACTGTGATCTGTATTTTGATCACTGTAGGCAGTGATCAACTGGCAGGGAAGGGGTTAATTTTTATTTATACTGGGTAAAGGGGGGCGGTATTTTTTTTTTTTTACTTAAACATTACTAAAACATTTTTTTAAAAACTTTTTTTACCTTTTTAAAGCTTATTTTAAAACTTTTAACGTTAACCCCTAGTTAGCCTAACACCAAATTCCCTAATTCCCCACTAACTTCCACCCATCCCAGCTAGCTAAATACACATTTTAAATATTTAAATTAATAAAATAAAATAAATTAAACCCCTGAGGGTTAAAAAAAAATTAATTAACCCTCAGGGGTTTAAAAAAAAAAAATAAAAAAATAAAAAAATCAGATGACATTAAAATGTATACCCTGCCAATTGATCACTGTAGTCAGTGATCAATTGGCAGGGAAGGGGTTAATTTTATTAAAGCAGCGGAAAGGGGGGGGTGGGATTTAACTTAATTTAAATTTTTTTACACAGGGAGAAGATCAGCAGCAGTGATCTGTCTCCCTGCACTTCACACAGAACCCGGAAGTGCAGGGAGGCGGAAGGCAAGTATATACAGCACATGTGCTCGCTCTGACAGCCTGTCAGAACGAGCACTGCTGCAGGAGCACCCCGATCGGTGCTCACAGTCTGCCTCTAATACAGAGGCAGACCGGAGCACCGTTAACCCCGCGATCACTGCGATCTGGGGTTAACTTTAGTAAATGACGGAAATTTTCCATCAATGGTCCTTAACTGAAGGACAAGGTTGATGGAAAATTTCCGTCTGCTGTCGGGAAGGGGTTAAGGGAAACCCCAGGTACCAAAATAACCTACCTCAAGAGGTTAAAACATTCTCGAACAATTTAAAGGACCACTATAGTGCCAGGAAAACATACTCATTTTGACTATAGTGCCCTGAGGGTTCCCCCACCCTCAGGGTCCCCTTCCCGCCAGGCTGGATGGAGAGGAAGGGGTTAAACTTACCTCTTTCTCCAGCGCCGGGTGGGGAGCTCTCCTCCTCCACTCTGGCTGAATGCGCATGTGCGGCTGGAACTGCATGCGCATTCAGCCAGTCCATAGGAAAGCATTCACAATGCTTTCCTATGAACGCTGGTGTCTTCCCACTGTGATTTTCACAGTGAGAAACGCGGAAGCCCTCTAGCGGCTGTCAATGAGACAGCCACTAGGAGGCTGGATTAACCCTAACATAAACATAGCAGTTTCTCTGAAACTACTATGTTTATTGAAAAAATGGTTAACCCTAGATGGACCAGGCACCCAGACCACCTCATTAAGCTGAAGTGGTCTGGGTGCCTATAGTGGTCCTTTAACTCCAAAAGTTGCCTCCAGTGGAGATGTCCACTCCCCCCCCACCCCCTCTTCACACTGCCCAGAGTCAGGAAATTAAACTCTTTGATTAGCTGTGAAACACTACACAATCAAATCACATCTACAGGTGAGCACCATGTACAGATGTTACTTGCGTTACAACCAGAAGAGGTATTTTCTTCTACATCTTTTCCGAATGACAGAACCCTTTCATGGAAATATTCCCTATATTTAGACTTCACAAAACTCACGACTGATTTAAGGTATGAATTTTCTACTTGAAACACTATTGTGGTACTTACAAAAAAATCTAAGTTTGATATTGTAGGTGCAGTGACTGAACAATTAATCTGCCAGACGTTTCTTTTCCCTCACCATCTGCAGTGCTTTTTTTTATACTCAAAACTACTGTACTATGTAATGGCTTTACTTTAAGGGAGTTGTTCTTCAGTTGAATGCTGACAATTGGATTATAACTCCCAAAAAACCCTTACTGTGCCCATAAAGCACTGCTTAAAGTATAGGCTAAGCAGTGCCATAGAAAGCTAATTGCCAATTCACTTCTTGGCAATGGGTAAGCTGACTGCAGTAGATTCACTGACCGGGCAATTGCAGCAAAGATAGGTAATTTCAATTATCCCACCAGCCATATCCACTGCATGTGACATTCTCCAGCAGTTAAAGACTAATATTTCTACAGAACAAGTCAGAACCATGCAGGACAGTGATCAATGGCCTAGAGCACCAGGTGAAGGCTCTTAGCCGACGAGTGCATTTGCTGTGCTTTGCTCTACATCTAGCTTATCCAGCAGGCGAAGACCACATGTGTAGCGGGAGCTTGGCAGACCTCATGTAAACTGTCAAACCGTACTAAAGCAGTTTGACATCCTATCATTGGACAGTGCTTGGGCACTCCTGGCACCAAAGCCACTACAGCAGCCTGAAGTGGTTATTGTTCTTGGACTTTTATTTTAAATGGTCAAGAACTCTACAAGAGGCAATAAACATGAATGCATGCCTGGGCGAATATGAGAAAATACATGTGCAAGGGAAACAAAATGTATTTTAAAAACCATTTTAAATGGGTTCTCATCAAAGCGTATGAAATCAAAGAGTATAAAATGTTTATGGCAGAATAATCTAAAAAATATATATTTTTTTTAATGTTGTGAAAAAAAGTTACGACATTCTAGATCATTTTTATGCATTAAAACTCATGCGGGTATAAACGTTAATAATATTAGACATACAAGACAAATTAATGAAGCAGCTGACCCCTCCCTTTTCAATGCATTCTAGAGATAATGCAAAAAAGAATGCCAATGTCAAATAAACACTCCTCTCTGAATGGCCATCATTGGCAGTGCAAATCCACTGGGGCCTTGCCAAGTCTAGAAAGCAGCTGAGATTTCTCTGCCAAACCTGCTCCTTGTATTGTGCTCATTGGAAGAGCTGTGCATTTTCCATACACCCATGTCTAACAGAACTTTACGAAGTGTGGGATGTGAAGGTCTGCTGTCATAACTTACTCATGGACAAAAAATGTATATGAATCTATTTTACAAGTTAATCCCCAGAAATAAACTCTTTGTGGCTGTGCAGTGTACAAGAAAATCTATAAGAATATAATCAAATAGAAGGTGCAATATTGCAATATCTTTAAGGGGGGCGGCAGAATTTCTCTAGGATAGTATTTGTTAACCCTGGTACATTTTTGCAACCCACTTTTCAAGATGCTCAGCCCTAGCATTATAGAAGGAAATCCGTGTTTAAAACAATCCAAGTGCTCGATAGAAAGGTAGAGCTTGTCACATCTATGGTATGCCAAGGGTTATACATTTTAGAGTTTACATAGTGTATTGAATCTACGATTATCACAAACCAATGCCAGAATGATGAATACACATCTCATGCTTTCCTTGGGTGATATATAAGCCTGAGAGGAACGTTTCCCTTACAAGTTGTACAACAAATATAAAAGAATGAGATAATGTGAAATGTTACTTCTCAGAGAAGGAAGATACTGCTTTGCAATTAAAGTCGGGGGACGTTGCCATATTCGCAAAGTCCCACAATGGTGATATTCGCCGCTGGTGGTGCGGTGGCCATGCCACGAGAGGCAGTTAAGAGAGAGATTACTTACCCGAATTTGTCCCTCGTGAGCGCCGCCATCTTGGTCGTACTGCTCCTTTTCAGCTCCTGGTGCTTCAGCTCCAGGAGCCAACGTCACCACTGTACTCTCCTGCAGGGTCCCCCATAGACCCAGTCAATACCTTGCAGTAGTAACTGATGATGGCTGCAGGTCTTGACGTCAGGCAGAGGAGAAATAGAGACAAAGTAGTCCCTATTTTGTCACTGTATTTCGCTTGACTGAGTTGGAATTACAGAGTCATGCTGAGTATTTCATAGATACTACATTCATGAATTATCCTTTTAATATGGGGTGACAGTGCTGTTTTAAATAATGTATAAACATGTGGAAATGTTTGGATAATCATGCATCTTACACAGCATCCATCATTGTAGCTGCAAACAGAGTGTGATAAAGTTATAATCTTATCAAGATTTTCAAACATTTCGCCTTTATTTGGCTTTTGTGGACACAGAGCAAGAGCATAAGCATCCAGGAAACCTTTTTTCCCTCCAACACCCAATTGTTACCCAACAGGATTGCATATTCTGACTGGCCAATAACATACTTTTTCTGCACAGTTGATGATCACCTTCACTCTAGCAAAACTAACTGATCGTCAAGCGGTTTTAACATCTTAATTTTGCTCTACCTCAGATTAAAATAATATTGGAGGGAACGGTAAAAATGTTTGAAGCGATATTCTGTTTGCTGCAATGAGTACCATCTATTCATTGTTTGACACATACTTTGATCTGTTGGTGACCAGACAATATTCACAAAATAAACTTTTCTTTACGGCTCATCTTATATCTCTGAAAACTTAATACATTATTGAAAAAGATGTAAAAGAAAAACGGTCTTTATTATGTATATTACAGAACATTAAGCTTTTCCCATGGATATCTGACATTCAAACCTAAATGAAGTTTTCACTTCCAACTTTATTTGGATGAAAATGTTTTAGTCTATGCTATTTTTAGTTGTTTTCCATGACTTTACCATTTACTTCCTTAAATAGACATTTGGATGTTTATCTGGAACCAACTAAAATCCAAGTGTTCATGGTTAAAATCTACGCAGTTAACTAGGTACCTCATACTACTATATTTCAAGGATGTTAATGAAGGAAGCAAACTTGGTTGTGATACAACTCTGTCAAATCATTATTGCCAGATAATGATTTAATTAATGGTCAACACGAAGCACAGTACTGACCAATGCATGTCGCATAGGTTATGGTACAAGGAGATCCCGCTATAAAGCAAATAAAAAGTTGTCATTTGAAGATCGCTCCTTTTCCCCCTGATGTGAAAGAAACACTGAGCAACGCTTTTTCACAGATGTGACCATCAAAGTGATAGTAGCAGCCATACAGGATCCTGGCTTGCTTAGATTGATGTTCCACCCATTGCACTTTATTTTAATAATCAGATTTAAATTTTAAGTTTAGGATTATTGATCATATATAAATAAGAAAAAAAAAAAAAAACCAGCATTGAAGAGTTGTAAATATTTTGGCTTTACATAGTAAGTTAAAGCCACAAGCATGAAAACTGACATATCCGCATTTAACAACACACAGCAGAGAATTTAGATCCTCAAAAATTAAACTTGCCCTGGGCTATGTGAAGTGCAGTTCCAAAAGCTGCAAATTCTAGGTTAGCCCATCTCTATTTTAGATGATTGGGAGAAATGGGGGTATTATATATAAATAGTACACATGTAGTAAACGAAGAAACATGTGGTAATAAAATAACAGAACTTACAAGTTATAGAGAACAGACCTTTACTAAACAAGTGGAAATCAACATATAAAATTATCAAAATTAAAAAGTGAATTTACAGTCTACAGAAAGCTACTGTGCAGAAATGTGCAACCCTTGAAAAAGTAACATCACTGTTGGGTAAACTGAGCAAATCATATTAGGAAAACTGCACTGACGTTTGTGTGCAACAAGAGCACGTGAAAAGATGCACAATCTAAGCCTTGTTAGCCTTCTTTTTCCCACCAAGTGGTGTTTACTTTATGAAGTCTTAAAATATTAAATGTTTAAGAATAATACGTTTAGGTATTTAATATTTACAAAAATCATTTAACTTTCTTGTTATGGGCTCACTATGGCAGTTAACAAGACATGACATGATCTAAAATGGTAAAGATTTTTGTATAACCGCTTAAAACCAAGTCACAATTTGTGGATTTAAAAAAGGAAAGGATATGAAAGAAAAATCTTCCACATCTCAAAGGCAGCCATCTTCAAGCCGAAATGATGAGAATTCATAATTCAAAGTTAAAATGTAGCTTGTACAGACATCTGTACAAGAGATACACTTGTTTATGAATAAAATCAATAGTGATAAAGTGAGGTTAGCTAAAAACAGAACAAAATTCATACTACAGGCATCGAAAAAACACATTGAGTGCACGACATCACCAAACTATCTAAGAAACGACAATCGATAGCAGTCGTTTATTGTAAGTCTGGATGAAAGCACCTTCTAAGTAGAAAATCTAATAAAACTGCACTTTTTTATTTAAAGTGCTGGAGACAGATTTCAATACATATTTAGGTAGTATTATGAAGAAAAGAAAAAAATACTTGGGAAAATATATTTAGATTCTGTTTTTTGTTTGTTTGTTTTTTAAATCTATCTTGGCATAGAAAAGTAATCATCATCTTAGTGGTACTTATTTAAATATTACAAGTTGCTATCTGTTGTTTTACCGCTACAGCCCTGGTTAACTGTTTTTCTCCAACAATTTGCAGCAAATTAGAAATACCGTTTAAAATCACTTCTGTAGAATTCTGATGACTGGTTACTGAAGGTAAAGAATTGAAAAAAAAGGTTTCTTTGTAACATGTTCTAGATATAACTAACTTCCATGTTCAACACATAATGTTCACTCATCTCTTGCCTAGGAAAAGCAGCTTGAATTTTCTTTCCCCAACAAAAGACACCAAATAACTATTTATAAATAAAATACCATATATGATCCACTATTTCTACTGAAAGTATAAAATGATATGAAAATGTATGCCAATTGACTCAAATTTCAACTCTGTTACTTTTATTATCCTATTCTAGCATATTTCATAACCCTACTACACATATTCTTACTATTTGACTATCCACTTAATGTAAATTAAAACATAAAAAATAAATAAAACCCTATACTCTCATTGTAAAATGAACAAAGTAGAATGCACAAAGCTATAAATTAGATTTAATTCAGATATTCACATCTAGTCAATTTATATTTGCTTAAATATAACATGCTCTTTGCAAATTTATTTTGATCATTATCTTTGGAATGGTTTTAGTAGCAGTTATTAATATATGCCCCGACACAAGAAATACAGACAAGTTGTTTAACTACTAAATAGACTTGGAAAAAAATATATTACTCCCCCCATGTATGTGTGTGTGTGTGTGTGTGTATATATATATATATATATATATATATATATATATATATATATATATATATATATATATATATATATATAATAAAAAAGACAACTGTTAATGAGGGATGAGAACATGCCTAAAACTCTAAGCATTTTAACATATAAACACATCCTCCTCAGAATATCAGAGAGGACCTGTGTGCAAAAAAGTGCGCACTAAACACAATACAAAATAAAATACCCACCTCAAGGCAAACATTTACGGTCTGGGTGGAGGGATTCCAAAATAGGATAGCCTGCTCCCACATTTACATATGCCCCTAGTTCGGAGCTCGGCAAAGAGTTCTACTCAGTACCCAAGTGTTTTATAGAAGAGGCTCGACAAAAAAACAGCTCCTTCATGCAAGCGATTACTGGCAAGAGTCCAAAATGGGGAGGTTCTCTTTGAATAGGAAAGTCAGGCTAAACAGCATCTTAGTGAATTGCTTTGCCGAACACCAAGTTTCTGTACTTTTAACCAAAACCTGCAGTTTCCAGACTTATATACGCGTGCTTCGTGCTTTGATTTAATTTGATATTCTGATCTGTTTTTTTGTATATTTGATCACACAGCAAATGTAATTTGCAAGTTTAATTTGGCTACAGTTTCCTAATGTCCATTAATGCAGCTTCTTTCTAACAACCCTTTTATATCATTTAGAGTTCAAACAGACACTGTTTGTAATTAGATTAGATCGATCCTAAAATATGGTAAATTGCACTATTACTGGGCAAAAGGCAGCTCTAATTTCCTCAGTAATTGTAACTACCAGTGAGCAAAGAGATAACAGCCCTTTATCAGTCCATATATAGATCTCCTTCCAGCCACTATACATGCATCATGGAAGTTATACTAAGGAAAGAGATCACCACTCAACCAATATTATAAAACTAAAGAATAACATGCACCCATTTATGCTACGGAGGACTAACACAGTAAAGGACACCTTTAAATGTAAACAACAAGATTTAAAAAAAATAAACATAAATAAACAATTCAAGAAAAAAAAAAAGGGGGGGGGGGAGTGGAGGACTGCTTTTATCTGAAATCATCCAGACTGTTTAAAAAAAAAAAAAATAGAATACACTAGTTCAGAAACTAAGATACAGTTACTGCTCAGCAACAATATCATACATCTTAGATGGACAAAATATGCCTATAATTTAGAGGACGTGACTAAAAGTTAGGAGCCATACGCCATCTCAACTAAGGACTTACTTTGTTAACCAATGTATATTATAGAATACATTTGCACACAAGTTAAAGCGAACCTGTTATGAGAAAAGCCTTAAAGGTACAATGTAGGCACCCGGACCACTTCAGCTCATTGAAGTGGCCTGGGCGCAAACTCCCATCACCCTTAACCTCAGGGTGGTAATTATTGCCGTTTTTATAAACAGCAATAATTACCACCCTGGGGTTAACTCCTCCTCTAGTGACTGTCTGCTAGACAACCACTAGAGGGACTTCCGGGTGCTTAGACTACTTTTGGTAGTCTAAACGATGCTCGACATCCTCATGCTCTGCATGAGGACCTCCAGCGTCACCGGAATCCCCATAGGAAAGCATTGCCACGTATGCGCATTAGGTCTACCCCCGCTGGCGGAGCTGAGCCAGTGCCGAGGGACATCGGCAATGCCATACGAATGCACAGCGGTGTTCGCCTCTATTTTCATGGAACTAAAATCGGACACAGTTTTGTGCGAACACTGCTGAAGCCGCCGACCTCCCTTCTTGTTCGGTGGAAGTGCATGAACGGCCCGGTGTTCGGTAGTTTTGTTAGAAAATGTTATACCCCAGATAGGAATCCCATGGAGCCCATTCGTATGAAACTGACTGTGTAAAGACTTTAGCTCCATGGCGATTAAACTGTATTCGTGTGGTCTGAGTGCCATTCACCTAATAATGTGCACTCAGACCTGAGCTATCTGGGGATATGTTACATGTCTGTGTTTTGTGGAATAAATGTTACTTTATGTATTTTAAAGTATAATACAGGTTTTGTGTCCCCACGTGTGTAATGGAGTTTTGCCTTTGTCTTGGGAGATAATTGAGTTACTTCCCAATTATCTCCCAGGGCAGAGGGGAGGAGGCCAGGATGCATTGTGGGAAATACTGTGACTGTGTGTCCTATTTGTCTACTTGTCTGTCCCTTGTCACAGTCTCCCATGTGGTCCCCTAGGGGAGTGTCCACCAGGTGGGAGACCTGCATAAATACTGGGCAGGTAGCCCTCATTAAACAGACCACTGCTTGACCCTCAACACGGAGCCTTGTCTCGTCTTTGGGGGGATTTACTGTATGCTGCTAAGGACTGATTGCCAGGAGTGTAAGCCGCTTGGGAGCTTTTCCTGTTCGTCTGGTAGCAGCAATTCGTATGGTTCCTGTTCGTGTATTTGGAGTGCTACCTTATTCCCTTGTATGCCGTTCGGGAGTTTGGAGCATTCACTTGTATGCAGTTCGAGAGTTTGGAGCATTCACTTGTATGCAGTTCGAGTGTTTGGACCATTCCCTTGTATGGAGCATTCCCTTGTATGCCGTTCGGGAGTTTGGAGCATTCACTTGTATTCAGTTCGTGAGTTTTGGTGATTCTACAGTAGCTGTGCCTGTCTCTGAAAGGGGATTATCGTCTAAGCGGTTTTTTTCACTTTTGTGCAAAACGGTCCGTTACATGTATCATAAATATACATTGTGCATTAAATATAAATATCAAATATCCTTTTCTGCCTAAGATTTTCAACTTCAGTAGTTTTGTGTGTGTGTGTGTGTGCGCGTGCGCCGTTCTAATGTATACATTTTGCATATAAACAGCACTACTATTAAGAAATGAATGTTCTAGATGTGGCCCCAAATTCTTTAATTTTTTTTTTTAAATTAGATACACACAACAATTGTACTGTGGCTCGGCTGTATTGTTGGATAAGGAGCACAAGTTTATGATTTTAAATATGAATACCTTTCTGGAGAGAAGAAAAGCATTGAAAGGCATTATTGGTCAGAAAATATAACATGCATGAAAGAATCAAACAGGCAGTTAATAAAATAAATATTTAAGGGTTACTCCAAGTATCATGATCACTTCAGCGATTTGTCTGTCTAGCGATTTGTTTCTCTTTGAAATGCAGCAATACTGAGATTAACCTCTTAGGTGCTGAAGTGTAACTCCACCTGTGGGAAATCCAGGGCCATATGCATCCAGCAAAAAAAGGAAAAAAATCAGAATCCCCTGCCTCTGGCTGGGGACTTTGATTTTTGAACTTACCTCTCTCCCTGCTGCCATTTGAGTCAGCCGACCTCTCCTGATGATGTCAGGAGGAGGGGGAGTGACTTTCACTACTCTTGTCCCTGGACCCCTGGGGAGTCTGGGAGAAGAGCAGAGGAAGTCACGCACCTCCTCCATAACATCCCCACTACAGCTCCTCTCAATTGTAACCCATATCACAGCCTCTTCTCCAAATTGTAGCCATAAACCTACTTCAGACCCTATCCCCCCCACTACAGCCCTGTCCCCTTACTCAGCCACTGTCTACTGGCTTTAAAAGTGAAAAGTGTAGAATATATATATATGTGTCTGTGCAGGACCGGCCTTAGGACTTTAGACGCCCTGTGCGAGAAATCTTCACAGCGCCGCCCTCCCCAGTCATCCATGTATGATGTAATGTTTGTGTTGTCTGTGTATGTGATAGTAGGTGTGAGGACTGTGTGTGATATGTATGCTATGTGTTGGCTGTGTGTGATATTTGTAATGGGTGTATTAACAGTGTGTGATATGCGTATATTGGTTGTATGTGATACACACACACACACAGAGTCAGACGGCCATACGCACACAGGAAGACATCCACACACTCAGAGGCAGACAGTCACACACACAAGCAGTCATACACACACACACACAGGCAGACAGTCGCACACAAACAGACAATCAGTCATACACACAGAGGCAGACAGTCATACACACAGATGCAGTCATACACACAGACACACACACACACACAGTCAAACACACAGACAGTCACACTCACACTGACAATCACACAGTTACCTGTGGAGTTCATTGTGAAGGCAGTGCAGCTCCTGGAGACTGTTTGGTGGGGAAGCAGGGACTCCTTCCTGCTTCCCCTGCAGCAGTTTTCCGGCGCTTTTAGATCCACCCCCGCCGCACAGTAAGCTCCACCCCCGCCGCAAATATATATATTTTTTATTTCTGGCCGGCCATGTGTGAGCTGTGTCGGCCGCAGGGCTCCCCCTGCTCCATGGCGCCCTGTGCGGCTGCACAGCTCGCACACCCCTTAGGCCGGCCCTGTGTCTGTGTGTCAGTATGTCTGTGTGCGTGTGCCAGTATGCCTGTAACAGAGTGTGTGTGTCAGTCAGTGAGTGAGTGTGTCTGTGAGCCCCTCCTTTCAAATCACATGGGAAATGTGTTTTTACTCTCCTCTTGCAATGGGCCACTTGACTGAATTTGCCCACCAGCCCTCCCTGGGCAGAGTCATTAGATACTGATTCTATACAAAACTGGCAAAGTTCTGTGCTGCCCATATACTGCCATCAGTCTGCCCTCCCTCCCCCTCCAACAAGGTGGAAGAGGAAGAAGAAGAAAAAGGTTAGCTTTGTGTTTTTTTTTTGTTAGTTTTTTTAGCTTGGGCGGGAGTGGGAGTAACCTTTAAAATCATAACCGTCAAATAATTTACGGATGAGTTAAAGGGACACTCTGGACCCCTAAAGCACATTATTGAAATGCTTGGTGTGTGTGAAGAATCGGTCCTATTTTATTTTACATAAAATAAATTGCAGTTTTCAACAGAAACTGGCATTTTTATAAGTTTATTTTGTTACAACTGTCTGGCTTTAACCCCTTAAGGACCAAACTTCTGGAATAAAAGGGAATCATGACATGTCACACACGTCATGTGTCCTTAAGGGGTTAAGCAGACAACCCAGTCCTGTTACTTCTTGGTTTGGTTAGCTCTGTGGAGATATACTCAAGAGGAAACAATTGCCCAGAGCAACTGCCTTCTAAAAACATCTCAACTATCTGCATTTGGGAAGTGTGTGATTGGACAGCCACAGAAAGTCTGGACTGAGTTAGAAGAAGAGGGCTTGCAAAGGCAGCAACAAAGAGAACTGCAACTTATTCAAGCTTATTTCATATATGCCCTTAAAATAATGCATTATTAAATGAATGCATATTTATATTTGGGATGTGTGTACTAAGCAGTGACTGTATTGTTAGTTTTATTTGGTCAGTGGAGTGTCCCTTTAATACTGACTTAAATGACATTTCAGTTGACCCATTTTTAGGGTTTGGTGTAATGTGTGACTAGTCCCTTAGAAAACACATTCACAGTGGCAGCATTCAAAAGTAAATTTGCAAAACTGTATTGCATGTTAAGTCATGGGATATATTTTAAAGATGTAGCACAATAACTCCCATGGTTGCATGCTTATTTGTGCAGACATTTACCAATTGAGGTTCACGAAAATAATACAGTGAAGCCAGTGGGCACGAGTAGCAATAGAGCTTGGCATCTCTGCTTTCCAAGCTATTTTTCCCTCAAGCCTTCATAACAGCAAAGAATTTAATAGAACACACAGATTGAAGCCTTACGTAACAGAAAGCAAAGTCCTTCAAATCAAAGGCACACTGAGCATCTCAGATAACACGGTCCCATGAACAGATCACAATGTAGTTAGGTAGATCAACTTGTTATCTGTATTTATTGTTACACAGGAGCAAAAAATATTTAGAAAATCTAATTATCTAATCTTAATCTAGATTAAAGTGAATTACCTGCACATTTTCAATATTCTTCTCAACAAACTGTTTTAATGATAATTTACCCATCAGCTTGTACATCTATACTGCCAAGGAGAAGTACTTTATGGAACACTATAACGTTAGGGATACAAAAGTGTATCCCTAATGTTATCATGTACCTTTGCCGCCCCCCACCCCCTCTCCGTGTCCCACCTACACTGCAAGGGTAAAAAACCTTTCACTTACCCAATTCCAGCGCTCTACCTCCTCCGAAGGTCCTTTTATTATCCACTACTAAGTAAATAACTGAATGATGTTATAGGCAGTAGAATGGAGGAAGTCAAACATAACATGTATATAGTAAATATGAATATTAATCCCCAAGCAGCACCTATTAACAAGATACTATGTAATTATTACAGGAGGGGGAGGTACACAAACAAACTCGAAAGCAAATGTCAGGTGCTGCATGTACTCATAATCCACTTGAAATGCATCTGTTTAAAGTCAGTTGTGAAGAATAATGATGTGAGATAAACGAATCACTGGGAGCACTGGACATGGTAATTACACTGAAACAATTACAGCGGCTCATGATCATCACAATCATTGTGTTGTGGCATAGAGAGTGAAGAACAACAAATAAGGCTGGGCAATTTTTGTAGAAATCCCGAAATGGAAAGCACTTCCCTTACAAAGTATCTTCATTAATTCACGGAGCACAAACCTATTCAGCAATGTTGATCACGAAGAGTAAATTCTATAGTAATAAACACATTTACCAAGTTTGTTTGCTCGATGAACATTTCCACTCCCTAGGTCAGTGTTTCTGTATTTATTTATAAAATATTTTACCAGGAAAGATACATTGAGATTTCTCTTGTTTTCAAGCATGTCCTGGGTCCACAAAACATTGCATTGATACAACAGGGTACAATAAAATACAAAAACATACTAATACACAATATATACAAAATTTAGCATAAAACAGGTAGGAAATATATAATCAACCTTGACATGTGCATTCTGTTTTGAGGTATGTAGAGAGGGATCTCTTAAAGGACTTTAGGGCTGGGGGAAGATTTTAAAGTGTGCGGGAGGTTGTTCCATAATTGTGGCGCTCTGTAGGAAAAGGAGGATCGGGCTGCTTTCTTTTTGTATTGAGGTAGACAAAATAAAGTGCTGGTACTGGATCGGAGGTTATAGGAGGTGGGAACAGCCGAGTAGAGCCTTCTGCTCAGGTGGGGTGGGAGTTTCCCAAAGCTCTTAATTAATGAATGAATGAATAAAAGTATGTATGTATGTATGTATGTATGTATGTATGTATGTGTGTGTATACACATATACATACATACACACACAGTGCTAGGAATTAGCAAAATGTCTACAAAATATACAAAGGTAATAAAGTTTAAATACAACTGCATGGAGAATTGAGAGTATAAAAAGAAAAACACACACATATCCAACACTGCTTTAGCAGTGGTATTTTGGGTAAATAAACTACTACTTAAAATCAGTTTACAAGTTTGAATTATGTAGCAATTGTGGAACAATAACACCTTACTTAACTTTTGTTATTGCAGATATACAGGGTTGGTCCAAGTCACTTTGGCATTTGGAGACCAACAACGAACCCTGTGTTCATCTGCAATTCAAAGTTATTGCTGGACTCCACAAAAGTGAGTGAGTTCAGGCAATCATCATGCTGCCATTGCCCATTCATTGGTGGTGCATAAGACTTATTGTTAGAAGCAGTTATCGCAACAAGCATGAGACATCCAGCAACAGTGTTGGTAAGCATAACCTCAGCATCGGATCACTAGGACAAGTTGTCATAGTGCCTGTCAGCCCCTGCAGCTGGGCTGACAAGAATGCTCTCTGTACACACCTATCAGCACTCCTTGACTGGCCCCAAACCTGACTAATCAACCTGGGATCAGAATAGAAATCGAGGATCATATGAAATTCACCATTAAAGGACCACTCTAGGCACCCAGACCACTTCAGCTTAATGAAGTGGTCTGGGTGCCAGGTCCTTCTAGGGTTAACCCATTTTTTCATAATTATAGCAGTTTCAGAGAAACTGCTATAATTATGAATGGGTTAAGCCTTCCCCCTATTCCCTCTAGTGGCTGTCTCATTGACAGCCACTAGAGGCGCTTGCGTGCTTCTCACTGTGATTTTCACAGTGAGAGCACGCCAGCGTCCATAGGAAAGCATTGTAAATGCTTTCCTATGAGACCGGCTGAATGCGCGCGCAGCTCTTGCCGCGCGTGCGCATTCAGCCGGCGGGGCGTAACGGAGGCGGAGAGGAGGAGGAGAGCTCTCCGGCCAGCGCTGGAAAAAGGTAAGTTTTTACCCCTTCCAGAGCCGGGCGGGAGGGGGACGGCACCCTCAGGGCACTATAGTGCCAGGAAAACGAGTATGTTTTCCTGGCACTATAGTGGTCCTTTAACTTCAATATGTATGATAGGGGCGGAAAAATAAATAAATGTAAGATACATGAAGTTTATGGTTTTGCCTATGGTTTGCAACACTGATAGCAAAGTGCAGCTGGGAGCTATTTTCTCTCCTCAAAGTGACAGGATCACACTAAATCTGCACATAAAAAATTGAAATTGGCATGTCAGTAATTTGACCCAATAACTGGCAATGGTCTACATGGAGGATAATGCCTAATACGGCAGCAATTGCAGAATACAAATCCGGGGTCTATGCAGTAGTATTATTGCTATTTTTATTTCCACTAGATGTGTAGCACACATTTTTTTTCACAATCAGTTTTATGCTATTTATATATATATATATACGGAGTACGAGAAGAAAGCCCTATTTGTCATTCCAAAGTTAGGAGCTATTTTTTAACAAAGCTTTGTTTTCAATGACAAAAATACAATTCTTAAATGGACACTGTAGTCACTAGAACCCCTGTGGTTTAATGTAGTGTTAATGTTATCTTAAAGGGACACCGTAGGCACTGTATCTGCTTCATCTCATTAAACTGGTTATAGTGTATGGAGTCCCCTGGTGCCATAATTTCTTTCAGCATTAAACAGTTTTTAATGCTAAACAAGAGACCAAGGCAGTCCATCCCCTCTGTGCTGCTTTGGCTAATAAGGAAGTATTACCCTGAGCAGCAATGAGCAGCTGTGATTGGCTGAGAGTGTCAGCTGACTGCTTTTAACCTGTCAGAGCTCCAACTGACGGTATGAATGGGTATGACAACAAGGAAGTGTGTAATCTCTGCCTTAGCTACACATACAGAAGGGGCCGGACTGTGGGTGGCCAGGGACTCTTATTTTGTGGCATACTGCACAAACATGGTGCAACACTGAATGGAGGGACAGTGCCAGGGCACTCTAGGCACTATTACCAATTCAAAGAGACAAAGTGGTTATAGTGACTACAGTGTCCCTTTAATGTTATGGTGTTTAAAGCCTGTCCAATGTAATAAATAAATAAAAAAAAGAAAAAGGTAGTACATTACTGCTTAGTAACACTTCTAGTTACTCAGACAGGCACTAGAGGTGCTACCTAGTCCAGTGCTGCATACATTCAACATCTCCACTCTATGGAGGCTTTGCATGTTCCCAATAGCTATGCATTGATTCAATGTATCTCTGTAAGATGTTGTTTCTCGTTTTGAAGTGAACGCGCAATAGCCTCCCAATGCTTTCCTGTGGGAAACATTGGGTTGGCTGAGATCATCAAAATGGGGGCAATGCCAGCTGCAGAAACACCGGCACAGTGTGGGTAAAAAAAAACATGAGAAAAAAAACAAAAACACCTTTCCCTTACAATCGGAGGGGACCGGTAACCGGTGATCTATATACAGTGGTGTATCCTGGTTTTGTGCTGCCCTATGCAGGACAAAACTCAGACGCCCCCTCCCCCGCCGCGCCACCCCCACCCAACCCTTCCCCCCGCCTCGCCTTCTAAATACACACACACACATATTCACTGACAGATATGCATACACTAACAGAAACACACACTCGCTAACAGACACACTCACACTCACTAACAGACACACACTCACCAACAGACACACACTCACCAACAGACACACACTCACCAACAGACACACACTCACCAACAGACACACTCACCAACAGACACACTCACCAACAGACACACACACTTACACACACTAACAGAAATATACACACACTCACTCAAATTAACATTTATTGATTGATTTAACCCCCCCCCCCCCAGCCTCTTTACCTTAGGGAATGCTGGGGAGTGGGGGGTTCCCTGGGGGTGCAGTGGCGGCTGGCGAGGGAGCTCTTCCCCCGAGCTGTGTGCTCAGCTCCCTTGGCTCTGCAGAGTGAGGCTGGGAGCCGGGTTGATGACGTCATATTCCAGCTCCCAGCCTCACTCTGCGGCGCGCAAGGGAGCTGAGCAGACCGCTCAGAGGAAGAGCTCCCTCGCCAGCCGCCCGCCAGCCCAGCCGGTCAGTTAGCCGCAAGGCTAACAAGGCATTTGGGGGGCGACTTTTTTTGCCGCCCCCTGGAAAATGCCGCCCAAGGCAAGTGCCTTGTTTGCCTCGTGGCTAAAACGTCCCTGCCTATATAGCACACACACACACACTCGCTGACTTGACACACAAATTCTGTTTTTTTGGGGGGGTTTTTTGTCCCAGCATCCATACCTTTTGGAGATCTGGAGTGAATTCTATCCCTGAGGTCTAGTGAGTCTACTCTGATCATATTCTAGCTCTTCTTACTCTGCTCCCCAGCGCGCCATTTAATAATTCTGTGGCTGAAGTGACATATCTCAGCTCTCACCATCACAAAAGGGCGCGCGAGGGAGCAGAACATTAAGAATACAGCTCCCTTGCGTGCCAGTCTACATTTTTCCTTACCGCCTCAGATGAACAGACTGAAACACTATGGACAAAATTTATAGTCGCCATGGCAACTTGATGCCTGGGATTTGTCGAGCCCTGCATTAAGCTAAAGCCGTTTTGATACTTAGAGTGTCCCTTTAAAGCAGAGGTATGAGGCTTAAAGCCTTAGCAAATGTTGCATTATTGCATATTTAAGCAATTACATGGAGAGACAGACCCATGTATGCGCTTTGCAACATAGAGTGATTATAAACTTGTTTTAATTATAGTGCAATGGATATAAGTTTGTGGATTACAAAAATTGATCTTTTCCAATATGGTAAAATGGTAGGAAAAAAAAGGAAGACCTTGCCTGAAAAGCAGTTGTTTTATCGGAGGTTAAGCATAGGAAAAAAAATGAGCAATGGCTTAAAATCCAAAGATAACAGATGTGCCCCACATTCCATTATTCACATATCTACTGTAGTCCAAATGAATAACTACTTACACAAATGTATAAAGTAAGATATCCAGAGAAAGCAAATATACTTGTTTCAAACAAAAACAAAAACAGATCACCTAGTCTACATGCTAGAAATACCTACTCAAAATATACAGTGGTTTTTAACATCACTGTACTTGTGCATCAACTCGGTGGGTTGATGTTTAGTGCGAAATAGCATGAAGGCTAATAAATTTAAAAAAAACTTATTTTTTTTATTATCTCTAGTGCACTATTAACAGTTTCTCCCACTATCAAAAGCTGGGCCTTGAATATATACCAAGTTGGAATCTAAACTTTTTTTAAACATGAACAGTTGAGTACAGACATGCTACTGCAAAGAACTGTTTTGTTTTTGATTTTAATAAAAGCACTGGCAAGTTCTACAGCCCAAACATTGGAAAAAAAACACACTGACATATGGAAAACCTAATTTGTTCAGATATGCATGAAGCAGCAGAAAGACTGGGGACCTGGTTTTGCAAGCTTAAGGACTATCATAAGGAAATATTCATCTGAGAAATAGAATAGCAAAACGAGGCACTGGGAATGCAGAAAACAGCAGTCTGCATAGTATAATATTAGAGGGCAAGTGGCAAACTCTGTCTCATAAAGTTGTGAAACATGCAAAAGATTGACAGACTGAATTAAGGAATTCCTGAGGATAGGTGGGGCACAGGAAAGGTCGTGGAGACGGGATGGTGAGGAAGTGATGAGTGTAGAAGGGTACTTGGAGACAAGTGCAAGAGCAATTTTGGAGGTAGCAAATCTAAATTGTGTCATGCGATAAACTGTAAGGGGTGATGGTGATGTAAATTTAAAGATTGGGGTCGAGCAACAGAAAGTTTATAAAACTTCCGGAAAACCAAAAAAGCCAAGCCCGATAAACCTCTGCTGAGCGGCAATATCGGGGACCTATGACAGCAGTCCCATAACAACATGGGCACAAACATAGCCGCCGACGGATCTGACTACTTTACAAGCGGGGGTGAAATACACCACTCACCTGCCTTGACAGCTACTCCCTAGACTCACCCACAAGCAGATAACTCTCAGGTGACCACAGCGATGATGAAGGAACTGCTGGCGGGGCTTCAGCTCACCATACGAGCTGACATGGCCCAGGCCGTCTGAGCACACTGGAAGCTGACTCCCGCCAGGAACACACAAGACACGGCGCAGCATCAAAAAGAAATACACAACCTACATTACCAGAACCACAAACTGGACCAACAGTTCACAGACCTGGAGGATTAAAGAAGAGGCCTGAACCTCAAGATCAGGGGCATCGGTGAGGAGATACCGGAGGCAGAGGTACCGCATTTCATCCGGAGCCTGCTGTCCGCTTTCCTGCCTCCTAGACAGGCCAAACAAGCAACCCTGGGGGGGGGGGGAAGGGGGATCGGGGGGTTAAGTTTCGCCTCCCACGACCAGCAAAAGCCCCGGCCGCAGCACCGAGAGACCTCTTGGTGCGCTTCCTGAACCATGAGGATAGATCAGCGGTCCTTCAAGCAACGAGAACCCAAACGCCATACGAGTTTGAGAATATGCAGCTCTCCTTCTATACGGATTTATCAGGGGTGACAATGGCCTGGCACCGCTCAATGAAACCCTTCACGCCTCTCCTCCGCCTGCACAAAATAAAATACCAGTGGCACTCTTAATCCATCATGGCGACACATCGTAGAAGACCCTAGATATACAGGGCGCCTCGAATCTCCTACCTACCCTGGGGCTGCAACAGGACAGTCACCACCAGGGGCCCCTACTAAGGTGACACATCGTTCGTCCTGGAGCGTTTGCCCTCACAGCAGACAAGACCTGAAGAACCCAGGGACTAATACCTACCTCCTAACAGCCCTCTTGTTACACGGGCATGACTTCTGTGGCTCTCGGGACTGCTCTCTCCCTGATGTTTATCTTTATAAATATACAGCATAAGAGCACCGCAAAAATGTTCCACCTCTTACTCCCCCTCCCCCCCCCATCCCTGGGGTTATGGGGTTTCACAATTTAAAAGCCCACACGCTCCCCATACAACCCAGTGAGCCATACTGACCATAACACTCTTATAACACTATAAGCACACTCAGCCTATTTGCCTTTAGCGACGCTGGACCCCCAGGCCCCCGGGCCAAACCATTGGGCACACTAACACGCACTGTCTCCCACTACCCAAAACTTAATTCTACCTAGGACCCAAGCGATCACCCAAGACTTTGATGGGGGGAGGAGGGACGGGGGAATTTGTCTTAGGGCCCCCACCCGGCGCCCAGGGGTGGGGGGCGGGGGGAGCACAGTAGGTCCCCCCCATTATCTTTATGGCCCCCACCCACCGCTCAAGGGTGGGGGCCGGGGGAGGGAGGACTGTAAGTCCCCCCCATTGTAATTTATGGCCCCCACCCACAGCGCAGGGGTGTCACCCGAGACTATGCAAAGAGATAGGAGGCAGTCACCTGAGTTCTGCAACAGCAACAATGGCATATCACATTTATTTGCTTTGATGATGTCTTATACTTGTAATGTTATACCAATTCTTTTATGATAGTCCATACAGGCAAGTTAGTTTGACACTCGTAGACACAGGGGACCTGTCTAAAGGGCCATGCCTCTTGTTCCTACGGCTTTATTCCTGGCAGCTTAATCCAGACAGTAGGTGAGGGCAACAACCACGCACACACTGAGTGATCGCTACCTAGACCTTGACAGCAAGAGACAACTCACTAGTCCACAGGGTAGTAGGTTCCACAACCCCTCACCCCATGGGCCCAAAACCAACAGTAGCACTGATCAGGAGCACGGGATGCTATCTTTACCCTAAAACAACACTTAACTGACACGCACGTCACTATTGGTCTTACCTACTGACTAGACACCAAATTTAACCCACACAAATTGTTTGCTCGCCTCTTAAAAAATATATATATATATATATAGTGCTATGTATTTTCTGATTTATCGTCTTAAATGCTTTGTACTGCGACCAATATGTATACCCTAAAATTGTATCACTTAATGGCATGTACATCCTGTTATGCACTAAAAAAAATAAATAAAAAAAATAAATAAAAAAAAAACACAAATCCAAAATAAGAAGGGAAAACAAACATAAAATGAAAATAAAACAAGAATAGAATTGTCCCTTATCTGCAGCTCATAAAAATAGGTAAATATTTTAAAAGTATGAACAAGGAAAACTAAACCATGAATGAATGGGGAGGATTATTGGCAAGGTGGTTACTTGAAGTTTTCCTTACCAGTAAATAAGTGTCCGCTAACACCAATGCTATACACCACACATGATCAGGTCTGCCTAAAATAGACCTCAATAAATAATACATTGACAGGTAGAAAATACAGTGCACGTGTATTATTTAGCACGCATCTAACCTTAGTGAAACCGATAGAACTTGTAACTAAAGTGGGGAGAGATATTTGCACCTCTTTTCATTCACTAGCGCAATGAAAGTGATATGTGTTTTGTAATTTTATCTAAATATCAGTTTTCTTAATCAGACTTCCAATTTACTAAGTTACAGTTTGTTACTTTTTATAGTAGCACATAATATCACCATACACACTGCAACAAATAGGGATTGCAATGAAAACCAGAGTCTGACTCTTTCTTTAAAAGGTGAAAGATATGGTGTAGACTAAATAACGCATTACAAATATGCAAATAAATTACTATGTTGGATTAAAAGTATCATTTTTCTGCATTTTAAATGAATTATCTTGCTTTATAATGCTAGCCGTTAGCTCAACCCAGATGAGGAAGTGATTGTTCAAAGATTCATGAATCAGAGTTACATAATAAATGAACAGGTAAGCCTGTAAGGGTTAATCTCACCCTGCCAGTGACCGCAGTCTTCACTGAGAGAAACCTATAGGTCCATTTCCTGTTAAAAAAAAAAACCCCACCAAATCCCTGATGCTGAATTGAATAGAAAACAAACAAAAAAAAATTTAAAAAATTAAAAAAAAAAATTAAAAAAAATTAAAAAAAATTATGTCTCATTTAGTCCAGGTACAAATGCAGTTTACTCCATCATAGCAAAACGTCATGTTATCACCTTGATTATTTTTAATGTGATGGAATAAACAATTGTTTTGCATTTGTTCCTGAAAACAGACACTTTTTTTCAGTTCACGAAATATGCATAAACATGATGTGTGAGCTTGAAATCTCACTTTAAATATCAGTGCAACTGCAGAAGGGACAGTCTATACATGCAGGAACAAGACCTATTTGTCAACCTGGCTTAAATTTAAAAAAATAAAATAAAGACTTATAACACAACGACCACTTCAATAAGATACAGTGGAAATGGCTGTGTTTACCATAGATGTAAGACTGTTCGAGCAGGGCAGTCTACATTTTTCATAAATTTCTTTGATGTATTTTTTCTGTATGGTACTGTGCAGCACAATATATTGATGCCTTATAAAGCAAATTTGTAGGTTAAACTGGCTATAATGCTCACTCTTAAAGAGGCACTGTCATGCCGAACTTACCTTTCCTCAATCTCTTCCTCTTCTCCCCCTCTCTCAGGATCTGTTCTTCTTTTCTTCCTGTCTTCTTTAGTTTTCTTTAAAATCATAAGACAAAGTAGGGACTCTTTGCCTTATGGAGGTTTCCTCCGCTTGACCAGCTATCACCAGCGGAGGAGCAAAGTGTGCTTCATTTCCGCTGCTCAGAGCAATTTTCCCATAATTCTTACCTTTCCACTGTGTTTCCGCGATGCTTCCTGTCATTTTAGACGAAACTGACGAATTGCGTTCTAACTGTATGTTCGTTTCTTTTAGAACTCAATTCAGCACTTTGTTCGTATCGGAATTTCATTAGAATGAATGAAACTCCGATTCAATTCGTGCTGTGGCTGCATCTTGCAGTCGCTTAGTAGATAACTCCCTAATTCCCACGGTATCGGAGTTATCTACCAAAAGGCTGAAAGACCTAAATTGGTCTTTCAGCCACATTTACTAATACTAAGTAAAAGTTACTTAGTATTAGTAAATTATCTGCACCTACTCGCTGTAACGCGAGTAGGGGCATGTCTAGTAAGAAGTGAGCAGTCTGCATCACTGTGCGATGGGTGGGGGCCATAAGGATAATGGGGGGGGGGGGACCTACTATCCTACCCCCGACCCCACCCCTGCGCGGTGGGTGGGGGCCATAAATTACAATGGGGGGGACCTACTGTCCTTCCCCCCCGACCCCCACCCTTGAGCGATGGGTTGGAGCCATAAAGATAATGAGAGGGGAGGACCTACTGTCCTCCCCCCGGCCCCTACCCTTGAGCGTTGGGTGGAGGCCATAAAGATAATGAGGGGGAAGACCTACTGTCCTCCCCCCGGCCCCCACCCCTGCGCGGTGGGTGGGGGCCATAAATTACACCCGCCCCCACCCTTGAGCGTTGGGTGGGGGTCATAAATTACAATGGGGGGAGGACCTACTGTCTCCCCCAGCCTCCACCCTTGAGCGGTGGGTGGGGGCCATAAAGATAATGGGGGTCATAAATTACAATGGGGGGGTCCTACTGTCCTCCCCCCCCAGGTGGGTGGGGGCCATAAATAACAATAGGGGAACCTACTGTCCATCCCCCCCACCCCCACCCCGAAACCTGTGCAGCGGTTACATAAAATACAATAAAAAAACCTGAGCGCAAAAAAAAAAAAAATAAACCTGTCAAAAAAGAAAAAAAACGAGCGCAAAATAAATAATCCATCTTCACCCATGGTGGGCTCCGCGCAGACTGAGCTCTGCAGGGCGGGGGAAGGCTTATAAAATATTGGTGTTCTTCTATTGTATATGCTGCTATAGTGTTTCAGGCTGAAGAAACAATATTTCCATTTTTATGATCTGAATTAAGATTTGACATTAGTTAGGTTTGGAACTGAGGTTAAGTGCTTTAATACCATGAATCGGTGTATCTGGTGGTTAATTTTTCAAGGTTACATTCAGACTAGTAGGTAAGTCAAGCTGAGTGTATTGACATAATCAAGAATAACCTACAATGATTGGATTAATTAGTTAGCAATGTCACCAAATCTAAAAGAACATTCCTTTCTGTCTGCATTTGGATATATTTTCGTCAACGATCTGACTGTGGCCTTGTGGGCCCAAGGTAACTGGCAAACTGTTCTAAAACATTTTCCCCCTTTCTGGAGAATGGTGCTATCACCACTGCAGTGCTGCTTGGAACAACATTTACCTCAATTGAGTTATGTACTCAAAAGAGGAATTCATTAATGAGCACATGGTCTATTGTCCCCCCTCATTATATTTTAGGGTGAGGGGGGTATGTAGTGTTTTGGGTTTTTTTTGGGTGGGGGGGGCTGGGTGACTAGGGGCTTGGGGACCCCTAGTCACCTTTGATGGGGGGGGGGATTTGTCTTAGGGCCCCCACCCAGAGGTGGGGTGCAGGGGGGGAGTACAGTAGGTCCCCCCATTGTAATTTATGGCCCCCAACCACCGCGCAGGGGTGGGGGCGGATGGGGGGAGGACAGTAGGTCCCCCCCCCATCATCTTTATGGCCCCCACCCACCGCTTAGGGGTAGTGGGGCCAGGGTGTGGGAGGACTGTAGGTCCCACCCCCATTGTAATTTATGGCCCCCACCCACTGCGCAGGGGGGTGGGAGGACAGTAGGTCCCTCCCCCCCATTATCTTTATGGCCCCCACCCATCGCGCAGGGGGGGGGGGGGAGGACAGTAGGCCCCGCCCCCTTATTGTTATTTAGGGACCCCACCCGCTGCACGGGCTGCTCACTGTTTAGTGGACATGCCCCTACTCGCAGTATAGTGAGTAGGGGCATTTGGGAGATTTTAATCTCCCTTGTGCTATTATGGGGGTCATATTGACCCCTATAGAGTGAGGGGGGACCTGGGGGGCTTATGAAGCGGTGGGAAGCACTGCTCCCTGACGATTCTATCTTTACATATTACAAGGAGGAAGCTGCGCGCCGGTAGTTCCCTCCTTGTAATAAACTGAACAAACAAACGAACACTGATACTCAGTGTTAGTTTGTTCGTCTGATTTTTCTATTCATTCATTCAGCTTTCTGGCGAATGAATGAAATTCCTGTTCGAATGCCCAAGTGTTTATCTGAGCATGTGCGGGAATCTCAGTGCTATCTAGTGTGGGCAGATGACGTGTCCCACAGGGACTTCCACGGGAGGGGGGTTAAAAAAACAACAACAAAAAAAAACAGCTATGACAGTGCCGCTTTAACACAGGCTTGTTGAACTTGCCAGATAAGGATTTGTAAATTTTTAGCAAACAGGTTAACGTGTGCGGCATACACAAGCATTAGTTCCCTAAAATCATATTTCACAAATACTTGCCATTACAATGGTGATGACTGAAAAGAAATAACTTTGTAAAAGCGTTTAATATATAAACTAGACTTATGCCCACTCAAAAGGTTAAGAGGACTTAAAATCATTCAGCGAGGGAAAGAATTCATTGTACTAAAATAGTTCCTAAGATAGCATTAACGGTGTTGCAAAGACTACAGAGAAGGTAAAGTTTGTAACAAAGCCAGAACACAGAGCATGCAGAGATGACAGCCTTTTACAGGATAAACAGTAGCCTGCCCAGCACTATCACTGAGCAGAACACCTAAGAATTACATGTTACAGTGAATACAGAAACTAACGGTTCACGTACATTTGTTAGTAGTTATATTTTAAAATTTTCATTGAATGAAAACATTAACTTACTATATGCATTTCTCTTTACTATATGCATTTTCACTGCTGTGCACAAACATTTTATATATGATTTGGGGGCAATTTGCTTACCCTTGGAAATTAAAGTTTTTTGTTTTTTTAATTAATGAAACAGTGTGGCATATAATATATTTACTTGACTAGATGATAAGAGGCTGTAGAATAACAAATATGATCAGTGACAGAGAGAGAATGGTTTCAGGCAGACAAATGGAACACAGCAGATAGGTTGTGAGAATGAGCAGCTCTTACTGAAAACAATGTATTCTCACAGAAATGTGTAGGCGGGTGGGGTGGCATAAACTAACAAAACCTTTCAGGAAGTTTGTTTGCTGTTTTTATTCATTTTACTTCCTTTGGTTCTCATTCCAGAGGATGTGCATCCTTACAGCATGCATCTATTCACACTTAAAGAGTATTTAAATTCAAGTAACCATTCCCTCTTAACATTAAAATGTTACACATAACATGAAACAGAAAAATGATCAACACGGTCTTGATTCATTTTTCTTAACAGGAAACCGGTGGACAATTCCTACAAGCTCTGAATCCAACTATACAGCATTATCAAGCAAAACTATGATTGGAAAAGACAATGTTTGCCAAATAATAACATCCTGGTGACTTCTGAACATATAAACGATCTCTCCACTAAATCTTGCCAAAGCATTCACTATAAAAGAATGGATGTCCATTTAGAATATTCAGGCCGAAGAATCACTATGTACAGGATGTAAATGTTGAAGTATATATATATATATTAAAATATGCATCTCCTTTACATTTCAAAATAGCCAAGGTAAAACATTTTTTTTACAAAAAATTACATCTTTGCAGAAACAGCCATATTTACCTTAAAGGGTTAAAGAAACTTTTAATCCACTAATCTGTACCCATCATGTAAATGTGACATTTCACTTTGTGTATTTTAGAGCAGTTTGATTAAAGAATATAATGAAGATTTAAATTTAATCCTATCTATATTCAATTCTTTTTTTGCATGCAAATTCACAAGAAAAAAAAAAACACACAGATTAAATTTCAATTACTTTCAATAACTTTGATAATACTTTAATGTTAAAGCCCAAAGCAGTTGCACCTATTCTAAATTCCTTCAAACATGTTTCAGAAGTGAAAAAGCATTTAGTGGACCCCAAAAAAAGAGCAAGCATTCTAAGGAATATACTTTCCATTTATTAAAGGGGTATAAAAAGAGGTATATAGCTACTAAACAGAGCAAAAATACAAGTGCACCATTAGGCACCCCTAATAATTAATCCTAGCACTAAGAAACTTCATCCCAATGTACAATGGAACCATCCACCAGTTAGGAGTCAACCTGTTTTCAAAAGGTTAGACACTTATATGGATTCCCCCCTAAAAGGAACGCACGGTCTCCAACCACAGATATCACTGTAAGATTTCTTCTTACACTTTCATATCATCATTTTTTTCCCCATCTTTGGACAACATTTTATTGAATAAGTGTAAGGTGAAATATAGTGAGTAGAAACAGGACAAGCTTAAAATAAAATACATTATATAAAAAAAAAAAAAAAATATATATATATATATATATATATATATATTATATTGTGACAGAAAGCAAGGAATTGTGCAGGAGGGAATCTATATATCTCCCCAGATTTTGCAAGGTTCCTACTTTGTGTAAGTAGCCCCAGGGAAATGTGTTATGTTAAAATGAATATTGCACTTTAAATATGTGTATATTTGGGCCCTGTGGTGGAGCACTTGGAGAGTAGGGTGGGCCTGTGGTCCACTCCACATTTTGGTAGTTGCTTGGAACCTACAGGTGAGAAGACCAGTTCCAGATTTTCAATCCTAATTAACCTCACCTGAAAAGGATTGTTAATTACAGGCGCTATTAAGTATTCCCCTGCCTAAAGAGGAGAGAGATTGTGTTTGATTTCTGTGAATGGAAACAGAGAGCTGAAAACCCTGAAATAGTAAGGTTGTTGTTTATGTTGGGAAATGGACAAGCCATCCAACCCAGTTAGCTAATTATTTTGTTTAGTTAGTGCTCAGAAGAGCAAGGGTTTTGTTTTATATATTTTGTCACAACCTTTTATACCTTACTGTGCATCTATTTTGGAGCCACAATAAAAAGAGCAAGTCCTTTTACCTCTAAAGCCTGAAAAGACTGTGTGTAACACCCCAATCCCAGGACAAGATACCTAGGGAAAGGAGTACACATACATACATACATACATATATATATATATTTCTCCAAAACACAAATGGTGAGATTTATCAAAATGTTATGCTCTGAAAAATGAATGCTCCATTTCTTGAACTTTGAAAAGCAGCAAAATAAAACCCTCCCCTACATCCAAATTATGCTGCAATAAAAGCAACTGTTAAAAATAAGAAATTCTTCCCAGTTTTTCATTATTTCAGAGACATAAAGAGCTAGTATGCAGAAGCGCTTTTCACTATGCTACCAAAGTGTCTTAGATGTCAATGTTCTGTGACCACTGCAGATCCAATAGTGGTTGCTGGTGCTCTCTCCTCACTGTCCCATTAATATAAACTGAAACAAATTACATCAGTTTCAGGCAGATTTTGCTCAGTCCAAGACCTTCAAAGACTTGTGGGTCTTTGATATATTGTCATACATTTTGCAAATATACAAAGTATAAACATTATGGCAAGGACTTTTGCTCACAGGGTGCACATGACCGTCAAAAAGGTTTGTAATTGTATTTTTTTATTTTAGGGACAATAGATCATGTGCCCATTAATGAATTCCTCTTTTAATTGAGTACATAACTCCATTGAGGTAAATGTTATTCCAAGCAGCACTGCAGTGGTGATAGCACCATTCTCCGGTAAGGGGGAAAATGTTTTAGAACAGTTTGCCACTTACCTTGGGCCCACAAGGCCACAGTCAGATCGTTGACCAAAATATATCCAAATGCAGACAGAAAGGAATGTTCTTTTACAATTGGTGACATTGCTAACTAATTAATCCAATCTTTGTAGGTTATTCTTGATTATGTCAATACACTCAGCTTGACTTACCTACTAATCTGAATGTAACCTTGAAAAATTAACCACCAGACACACCGATTCATGGTATTAAAGCACTTAACCTCAGTTCCAAACCTAACTAATGTCAAATAAATCTTAATTCAGATTATAAAAATGGAAATATTGTCTCTTCAGCCTGAAACACTATAGCAGCATATACAATAGAAGGACACCAATACCTCCAACTACAAAGTAGATAACCTGAACTATCTACAAATGAATTATTGAAGAGGGTTCCTGGGGGCAGTAACCTCTGATATAAGTCTCACAATTTCTCCTACCTTTATGTCCCAGTTGAAGACTTTCGAATAAAATGTTATCCCATCTTTGCTAATGATGGTTTGCTTATATCACCTCTTCGGAGTATGATGATAACCATTTTATAACCAAAGATCTCCCTCACCTGCCCAGAGACCCTTTGTTAGTGAAAGGTAGGACCTGGGAATCAGTTCCTCCCACGGCAACGCTCCGACACAGAATTCTTCACACGGGAGAAGTGAAGACAGCATGCAGCTCCTCTGTCTGGAGGCTGTCTTCACTTCTTCCGCGAGCAGAATGCTGTGTCGGAGCGTTGCTGTGACAACACTCTGACCAGCATGCTCGCGGAAGGAACTGCCTCCCAGGTCCTACCTCTCACTAATGTAAGGGCCTATTCATCACTACTCACCAAAGGTAGGGAGAAGGGGAGAGGAGAACATCAAGCTTTTTAAAAATGCATTAAAAAAAGAAATCCCTTATCCCTATGCACCCCCCTCTCTCAAACACAGCACCCCTCACATATACACACAGAACACCTCTCACACACACCACCCTGTGTGTATGTCTGTGACTGTGTGTATAGATCAGTGACTGTGTGTGTGGGTCTGTGATTGCATGTATAGGTGTGTGATTGTATGTATCCGCCTCCCTCATAGCGCTAAAAACCAATCACAAGCAGTTTTACTACTTGCCATGGGAGAGAGGCTTGAAGTATTCCTTTGAAATGGAGATAGGTGCCGTTTGGAAGCGTAACTTTTAATAGTCTCAGTCAAGACCGGATATGAATGCCTCAGTTCTGCCATAAATTAGGGTTCCAGACTAAAAAGGTGATGAGTGATGAGAAATAATGCATGATTTGTAAAGCAGAGCATTTTAAAAAAAATAAATAAGTAAATAAAAAATAAATAAATCACAATTTGTCCTTTGAAATAATGGACATAGATAAATAGATGTGTAAACATTTCTGATTGGTATGGCTGCAGGCCGCATATACATGTGTGGTGGACATGCTTGTGTCAGTGGGTGGCCATGCCTTCTACCCATACATATAACATGGTAGCTGGCAGCATATACGTGTGGATGGCACGACTTTTGACAGCGTATAGAGGTATGGTGGGCACGCTGCTGGCAGTTTATGCATGTGTAATGTGCATGGTGGTAGTCAGTGTATACATGTGTAGTGGGCAAGTTTGGAAGTAGTCTATACATGTGAAGAGCATGTTTGAGGGCAACCTATATATGGGGGTAGGAGGGCATGACAGCAGAAATGTATATATGGGTGGTGGACATGGCTACTAGTAGAATTTAAAAATAAGAGTGGCATGTTTGGTGCAGGGTATAAGTGAGTAGTGAGAATGTTTGGTGGCATTGTCTAAAAGTACAATTGACATGGTGGATGCAGGCAACATATACATGTAGTGGGAATAGCTGGCCACATATAAATTGGTAGTAATGACTGGAGGCTGTATATACATCAGCAGTGAGCATATTTGGGCTAGCGTATACATGTTTGGTGTGTATGGCTGCTGGCAGTGTAGATATTGATAGCGGGCATGGCTGCAGGCAGTGTAGATATGGGTAGCGGGCATGGCTGCTGGCAGTGTATACATGGGTAGCGGGCATGAATGCAGGCAGTGTATATAGGCAGTGTATATATGGATAGTGGACATAGAGATATATATATATATATATATATATATATACACACACATACACACATATATATATATGTATATGTATCTATCAGGCATGGCTGCAGGCAGTGTATGTATAGATAGTGGGCATAGCTGCAGGCAGTGTATGTATAGATAGTGGGCATGGCTGCAGGCAGTGTATGTATAGATAGTGGGCATAGCTGTTGACAGCGAGAGTGTTGTTGCCGCTGACAGCGAGAGTGTCACTGACAGCGAGAGTGTGGTCGTCGCTGACAGCGAGTGTGGCTGACAGCGAGAGTGTGGTCGTCGCTGACAGCGAGTGTGGCTGACAGCGTGAGTGTTGTCGCTGACTGTGAGAGTGTTGTTGTTGTCGCTGACAGAGAGAGCGTCGCTGTCGCTGACAGAGCGTCGCTGACAGAGAGAGCGTCGCTGACAGAGAGAGCGTCGCTGACAGCGAGAGCGTCGCTGACAGAGAGAGCGTCGCTGACAGCGAGAGCGTCGCTGACAGCGAGAGCGTCGCTGTCGCTGACAGCGAGAGTCGCTGTCGCTGACAGCGAGAGTCGCTGTCGCTGACAGCGAGAGTCGCTGTCGCTGACAGCGAGAGTCGCTGTCGCTGACAGCGAGAGTCGCTGACAGCGAGAGTCGCTGACAGCGAGAGTCGCTGACAGCGAGAGTCGCTGACAGCGAGAGTCGCTGACAGCGAGAGTCGCTGTCTGCGAGAGTCGCTGTCTGCGAGAGTCGCTGTCTGCGAGAGCGTCGCTGACAGCGAGAGCGTCGCTGACAGCGAGAGCGTCGCAGACAGCGACTCTCGCAGACAGCGACTCTCGCAGACAGCGACTCTCGCAGACAGCGACTCTCGCAGACAGGGACTCTCGCAGACAGCGACTCTCGCAGTCAGCGACAGCGACTCTCGCAGTCAGCGACAGCGACTCTGAGTGAGTGTTGTTGCTGCTGACAGTGAGAGTGTGTGTGTTGTTGTTGTTGCTGACAGTGTGTTGTTGTTGTTGTTGTTGCGGACAGTGTGCTCTATGAGCTGACAGCTCGGTGCCATGTGTTGCCATGAGAAGCTGCAGACAGATAATAATAGTGTGCCCATGTCGGGGTCTCTCACCTTGCTGCGGATCTGGCCGGAGGTGGACACTTTCCGGATGAGTTTCTGGGCTCCCTCATGCTCGCCCTCGCTGTCAGAGGACTCGTCTCCCGCCGCGGTGCCGGCCACTGCCGGGGGCTCCCTCATTGCTCCGCTCCCCGACATCTTGTCACATTCCTGCCGGGGAAAAACAAACCAATCCGAGTCAGCTAGACCGTCCGCTCCTCTCCTACCAACCGGGGGCAGAGCGGAGGAGCCGGGCACAGCGGCACGCCTGGCCGCCATCTTCCACCATCACCGCCCCCTGAGGGACCCCGCCCAATACCGGGGACTCCCTGCCCCCCGACCACCCCCCCTCCGCCCAATACCGGGGACTCCCTTCCCCGACCACCCGCCCCCTTCCTGCCCCCCGACCACCACCCCCCTCCCAATGCCGGGACCTGCCCCGACCACCCCCCACTCCGCCCAATACCGGGGACTCCCTGCCACCCCACTCCGCCCCGGGGACTCCTGCCCCCGACCACCCCCCCAATTCCCGCCCCGACCATCCCCCTCCGCCCAATACCGGGGACTCCCTGCCCCCCCGACCACCCCCCACTCCGCCCAATACCGGGACTCCTGCCCCCGACCCCTTCCGCCCAATTCCTGCCCCTCCAATACCAGGGACTCCTGCCCCAGCCACCTCCACTCCATACCGGGGACTCTGCCCCCCTCCGCCCAATACCGGGGACACCCTGCCCCGACCACCCACCCCACCCGCCAATACCGGGGACTCCTGCCCCGCCCCTGCCCAATGACTCCCTGCCCCCCAATACCGGGGACACCTGCCCCCGACCACCCACCCCCCACCGCCCAATACCGGGGACTCCTGCCCGACCACCCCCGCCCCCCCTCCGCCCAATACCGGGACTCCTGCCCCCCGACCACCCCTCCTCCGCCAATACCGGTGACTCCTGCCCCTCCGACCACCCCCACTCCGCCCAATACCGGGGACTCCCTGCCCCTCCGACCACCCCACTCCGCCCTACCGAGGACTTCCTGCCCCCGACCACCCCCACTCCGCCCAATACCGAGGACTCCCTGCCACACGACCACCTCCACTTCGCCCAATACCGGGGTTGCATGCAGTCAGACCACCCATCACATCGCCCAATACCGGGGTCTCTCTGCACCTTGACCACCTCTTCCCTCATACCATCCAATACCAGGGAATTCCTGCCCCCCAGCCACACTGCCCAATACCGGGGACTGCATTCTTCCAGACCACCACCACCCAATATCGGGGATTCAAGCCCCATGACAATCGGGGATCTTTAGTATAATTTAAAAAAAAAAAAAAATTAATTTATTTACCAAACCAAGAAATCTGGAGAGTTTGGCTTTGGAATTTTCAGTTCTCATGCGAATTCTGGACAATTGTTGGTTCATTGAATAACTTCTTAAAAGAATACTCCAGACCCCTAAACACCACACTAAGCACTAGCTTGCTGAAGTGGTTTATATGTGTCCTCTTTTTTTTAATTTTATTTACTAAAGTGCTGATTTCAAAAGAAATTGACTTTTATATATTAACCTGGTCACCCCTCCCACACCTTGGTTGTTTAGCTCAGTGGAGCTACACTTAAAGGACCACTATAGTGCCAGGGAAAAAACTCGTTTTCCTGGCACTATAGTGTTAATAGGTCCCCCCACCCTCATGGCCCCTCTCCTGCCAGGCTCTAGGGGGAGAAAGGGGTTAAAGACTTACCTTTCTCTAGCGCCGGGCTCGCTCGACTCTCCTCCCTCTTCCGCCAAATGCGCATTCAGTCAGTCCATAGGAAAGTATTCTCAATGCTTTCCTATGGACGCTGGCGTCTTCTCACTGTGAAAATCACAGTGAGAAGCGCCTCTAGCAGCTGTCAATGAGACAGCCACTAGAGGTTGGATTAACCCATATGTAAACATAGCAGTTTCTCTGAAACTGCTATGTTTACAGCAGGCAGGGTTAACCCTAGAGGGACCTGGCACCCAGACCACTTCATTGAGCTGAAGTGGTCTGGGTGCCTATAGTGGTCCTTTAAGGACAATTGTCCAGAGTTTTGCCTTGCAAAGATTTCTCATCGAGCTGCATTTTAAAGTCTGTGAATGAACAGTTATAAGTGGAACTCTTATAAAGGCTGCAGAGAAGATATCTGCATATTTTGCAAGCTATTTTTTAGATATTCCTACCACCCAATAAAATTTTATTTAAATACTTAAAGGAACACTATAGGGGCAGGAATACAAATGTGTATACCTGACCCTATAGTGTAGAAAAACAAAAAATCATTTTAGGTGGCCTGCCCAACCCTAAATAGGGTTAAAACCACGCTGCCCCCTTGGCTGAGGTAATCAGAACTGACTATCTAATTGAATCCAATACTTTTCCGCAGCAAAGCATTGGGAGGCTATCGCGCATGCACGGCAAAAAGCTGCTCTGTGCCAATCAGCATCTCCTTATAGAAATGCATTGAAACATGCAGAGCGCGGAGACACTGAACATCAGTGTTGCATATTGTGTAGCAATGACACAGGAAGCACCTCTAGTGGCCGTCTGAATGACTGCCACTGGAGGTGTCCCTAGGCAACAATGTAAACACTGCCTTTTCTCTGCCTTACAATTAAAATGTCTGCAGGGACAGACACCTGAAGAACTACAATAAGCAGTATTTGTTCTATTGACTTTAGTGTCCCTTTATGTGTATTTTCATTAGGGGTATACTGACTAAACAGTTATTTATTTATTTTAAATCTGGGCAGTGGAGTGTCCCTATAAGTGTATTTGTACGTGTTTCTCATTCATATTAAAGTTGGGAAACTTATTTTGCAACTACAATGGTAGAGTTATATAGAAAATACATTTGTAAAAATGCTATAAAAACTAAAATAAGGATATTCACTAATTACTTTGCACCTTGTTTGACCATTCAGCTATTCCCAAATCTGCATTTTATACATTCACATCACTTTAAAGATATTCATGATTTTATTTATTAACCACCAAACCTTAAACAAATTGTCCCTACAATAGTGAGATCTAGCTCATGGAGATGAAAGAGCCTAGGTAAAGGTTTAGAACAGCCGAGCCAGTAACATGGCTCCATTCATTATCCACAATAGTTACCAATCAGATGGAACAGCTTATCCTGGCATTGTGATAATAAGTGCACAAATAAAATTTTAACCATCACTGTCACCGTCTGGGGATTTTGAAGAATTTGCAAAGACCCCTGATGGTGACATTGCCGCTTGGTGTCCGGTGGGGAGGTAAAGCTGAGATTTACTCAATTTAACCTGGCCCTCACTGTCGCCAGGGCCGGACTGGCCCACTGGGATACCGGGAAATTTCCCGGTGGGCCGCGGCACCTGGGGGCCGGCCGCGTTCCTGGCTGGAGCCGCCGGGCCGGGTGGCAGCTTTCCCGGTCCGGCGGCACTCCTCTCACTGCTGTGGCTGATGGAGGAGGAGCATGTCTCTGTACCATGCTCCCTCGCGGTTCCTGGCACAGGAACCACGAGGGAGCATGGTACAGAGACATGCTCCTCCTCCATCAGCCACAGCAGTGACAGGAGCAGGGCCGCCGGACCGGGGAAGCTGCCACCCAGTCCGGCGGCTCCAGCCAGGAACGCGGTCGGCCCCCTGACTTCTCCAGGTAAAGGGGGGGGGGAGAGGGGAATAGAGAGAGGAGGGGAGAGACACAGGGAAAGGGGGGAGGGAGGGGGAGAGAGACACAGGAAAGGGGAGGGAGGAGGGAAGAGACAGGAAAGGGGGGGAGGAGGGGAGAGACACATGGGAGAGGGGGGAGGGAGGGAGAGAGATGGGAGAGACAGGGAAAGGGGGGAGGGAGAGAGATGGGGAGAGACAGGGAAAGGGGGGAGGGAGAGAGATGGGAGAGGAGAGGGAGAGACATGGGAGGAGGGAGAGACACAGGGAAATGGGGGGAGGGAGAGATACAGGGAAAAGGGGAGGGAGATGGAGAGAGACACAGGAAAGGGGGGAGGGAGGAGATGGGGAGGAGGGAGAGACACAGGAAAGGGGGAGGGAGAGATCGAGAGATACAGGAAAGGGGAGGAGAAGAGAGACACAGGGAAAGGAGGGAGAGATGGAGAGAGACACAGGGAAAGGGGAGGAGAGAGATGGGGAGAGACACAGGGAAAGGGGGGAGGGAGAGAGATGGGGAGGAGGGAGAGACACAGGGAAAGGGAAAGATGGGGAGGAAGAGACACAGGGAAAGGGGGTGAAAGAGGCAGAGGGGGAAGAGAGAGACAAAGAGGGAGAAATGAGAGAGAGACACACAAGGGGAGGGGAAGAAAGAGGCAGAGGGGGGAGAGAGAGACTGGGAAGGAGAGGGGAGACATTGACACAGAGGAGCAGTGAGGGGGAGAAAGAAACAGACAGAGTGACTGTGGCAGAGTGACAAAAAAGGCACACAGAGGGGCTGGAGATAAAGAGACACACATAGGGGCAGTATATATCATTGGTGGATGGGGGGAGCAACGGGCCCCCCCCCTCCCCCAAGGCTTTCCCCTGACAGCCGGCACCGTGCAGCCAGTCGGCAGGGGAGGAAGAGGGGACCTGGGGCAATGCTCCGGCTCTCACGAGGGTGAACTCTAGCCCTGGAGCTACGGGCTAGAGTTCACTCTTACCACTTCCTGGTGGTCCCAGTAGTAGGAGTGAACTCTAGCCCCATACACACACACTGCCCCACACACACACACACCATACACATTCACACACTGCCCCCACACACACACACCATACACATTTACACACTGCCCACCCACACACTGAACCTTTCACACACATTGCACCACTGCTCCTATACCCTACTACAGCCCCATATCCCAGCAGACTCCAGGTAAGTTGTCAAACTGTTCTTAAACGGTTTGACGACTTACTCTGGGAGGGGGTGCCGACGCTCCTGGCACCATAACCAATAGAAACATAGAAACATAGAATGTGACGGCAGATAAGAACCATTCGGCCCATCTAGTCTGCCCAATTTTCTAAATACTTTCATTAGTCCCTAGTCTTATCTTATAGTTAGGATAGCCTTATGCCTATCCCACGCATGCTTAAACTCCTTTACTGTGTTAACTTCTACCACTTCAGCTGGAAGGCTATTCCATGCATCCACTACCCTCTCAGTAAAGTAATACTTCCTGATATTATTTTTAAACCTTTGTCCCTCTAATTTAAGACTATGTCCTCTTGTTGTGGTAGTTTTTCTTCTTTTAAATATAGTCTCCTCCTTTACTGTGTTGATTCCCTTTATATATTTAAATGTTTCTATCATATCCCCCCTGTCTCGTCTTTCCTCCAAGCTATACATGTTAAGATCCTTTAACCTTTCCTGGTAAGTTTTATCCCGCAATCCATGAACCAGTTTAGTAGCCCTTCTCTGAACCCTCTCTAAGGTATCAATATCCTTCTGAAGATACGGTCTCCAGTACTGTGTACAATACTCCAAGTGAGGTCTCACCAGTGTTCTGTACAATGGCATGAGCACTTCCCTCTTTCTACTGCTAATACCTCTCCCTATACAACCAAGCATTCTGCTAGCATTTCCTGCTGCTCTATTACATTGTCTGCCTACCTTTAAGTCATCAGAAATAATCACCCCTAAATCCCTTTCCTCATATGTTGAGGTTAGGACTCTATCAAATATTCTGTACTCTGCCCTTGGGTTTTTACGTCCAAGATGCATTATCTTGCACTTATCCACATTAAATGTCAGTTGCCACAATTCTGACCATTTTTCTAGTTTACCTAAATCATTTGTCATTTGGCTTATCCCTCCTGGAACATCAACCCTGTTACATATCTTAGTATCATCAGCAAAAAGACATACCTTACCATCAAGACCTTCTGCAATATCACTAATAAAAATATTAAAGAGAATGGGTCCAAGTACAGATCCCTGAGGTACCCCACTGGTGACAAGTCCAAGCTTCGAATATATTCCATTAACTACAACCCTCTGTTGCCTGTTACTCAGCCACTGCCTTACCCATTCAACAATATTTGAATCCAAACTTAAAGATTGCAGTTTATTGATAAGCCTTCTATGTGCAACAGTGTAGTGGTTATTGTGCATGGAATATTTATTTAAATAATCTACAAGTGCCCCTCTCAGGCTCAGGCTCAGGCTCTGGATCCGCCACTAGTATATGACATGTATATTAAAGTGTGTATTAGTTATATATATATATATATATATATATACCTATTATATTTACACATATTAATGTACATTTATGTATGCATAATACACAGAGAAATTTCATTAATATGTACCTTTTGTAATGAGCAGATATTAGCCCAGTCTTGTTACTAGGTGCATACTCCAGCACAATAACATATTTAAAGTGAAGAGCACACCCACAGGACTTCAAAATAAACATTTTTTACAGTTGTGCCCTACATACATTCACCATTTCAGTCCCATTAACAAGCTTTCCTTAATATGTCAAGGTAGTTGGACTGAAACATTGATTACATGCAAAGGCACGTCTGCTTAATATAAATCTGTACTTTTGTTTATTTTGAAGCCTATGAGTGCGCTTTTTACGTTAAAGTACTTTTTAATTTTAAGTTATCTGTTCTAACTCTGTATCTGCACACTATGCTGGCGCGACGCATTATAGGGCTGGTAAATATTTTTTTTCCAGGGCTGCTTTTAATTCCCAGTCCGGCCCTGACTGGCGCCACCATTTTCCTCCAGAGCCAACATCACTGCTGTACTATCACCCATGCTCCATAGCAGTGGTGTATTTTGAAATGGTGCTGCCCTAGGTATGCCAGATCTCGGGCACCCCCTAATTTAAATGTACCTGCCCCTTCCTGCCAAGGCCACACCTCTTCCTGTTAACGAACACACATTTTGACTGACAGACACACACTCACGAACCAGCACACACTTTCAGATACATTGACATATACACACACATATACTCACTGATTTGACACAATATGACAGACACATACAATGATTCAGACACACACTGACAGATGCATACACTCATTGATGGAAACACGTAAGCACTGACAGACGAGCCCACTTACTGACAGACATGCACAATCACTCAGACACACACACTCACAGACACTCACTGACAGACACACTCACTCACTCCCTGAGAGACACACACATTCACTGACACACACACACATTCACTGACACACACTCTCTCAAATTCACTGACACACACACACACATTCACTGACACACACACACACATAATCCCCCAACACAATTAATTATTTACAAAAAAATTTTTTAATCACCCAGCCTCCTTACGTTTGGGAGAGCTGGGTGGATTTTTCACCTTGGGTCCAGTGGGTCTGCTGGGCCGGGAGGTGGACGCATGTGCACGCAGGCGGGCTGGCTTTCGGGCGGGCAGCTACACTAAGCTGTCAGCGAGGAAGCACTTTCCCCTGAGCTCTCCTGCTCAGCTTCCTGGCGCGCTGCATCGTGATGCCGGGAGCCGGACTGATGTCATATTCCGTCTCCCGGCATCAGTGCGGGTCAGGAGAGCTCAGGGGAAAGTGCTCCCTCGCTGACAGCTTAATGTGGCTGCCCACCTGGGAAACAACTGGCCACCTGCCCTGGGGGCCCAAAGGTGTCCAGCTCTTGGGCCCCCAGAAAAAGAGGTGAACAAGCCACTTGCCTGGGCATTTGGGGGCAGTGTTTTTTGCCGCCCCCTGAAAATTAACACCCAAGGCAAATGCCTTGTTTGCCTCGTGGTAGATACGGCCCTGCTCCATAGACAGAGCCAATTCCCTGCAGCTGGGGGCGATTCACACTTATAGACGGTGGTACCTCTGCCCATTTTCTAGAAGTATCTGGCATGGGAAATATACAGTCCCTTTTCAGTGAAATCCCAACACAGTCAAATTGAGTATTTCATAAAGATTTTATATTTATGAAATACTCGTTTTTCTGGGAGAGGGGAGTGACAGTGCAGCTTTAATGCATTTGATACATTTTGGCCTCAATATGAGGTAATCTTTTGCATGCTAAGTCTGTGTAGCATATAAATAAAGCCAAAACCTGAAATTAAAGAGCAACCCAGATTTTCAAACACACAACATAAAAAAACAACACAACCAAGCATACCCTGGTGATGAAGACAATTGGTGCCAAAGTACATTAGTTGCTTGAAAGTACATAAGTTTTTGAGTCTTAGTAAAACCCAAGAAGCTAAATTCTCCCAGTTATTACTGGTATACAGAAACAACGGTTGTCAGTTGACTGCATGTATCAAATAAACAAATGAAATAAACACTGCAAACACCATAACCATGACAGCATGACTTTGCACTTCAAAAAAAAGTAAACCTTACCAATGTAACGCATGTCAGTGCTTCTTTGTGTTAATTGCAAAACTCATCCAATCAGTGTATATATATTAATCTGGCATCAGGTTACAACAAGCTTAAAGCATAGACAAATGAATGTTTTGTTAGGAAAGACTTGGCACATAGTGGTGCCAATTGCCACCCTTGCCTACATAGTGGTGGGTTCTTTCCACTCCTCATACCACACATGGTGAGCCTCTGAATGACAATGACATGCAAGAAGAAAAGCATTTACTGGATCCATTAAAAACTCATACTGCTCCTAAAGAATCTATAAAGTGTAAAAATTAACTTAACTAGTGAAAATGGCACATTTTACTACATTGTAGGTCTTGTTTTAAAATCTTTTCACATTTGTTTTTGTTTTTTCACTTAAAGCTATCTTTATTGCATCACAGAGCTCTGTTTCACATAATTCAAATGCCATATAGTGCTCACATTGGTGCAATTTAAAGGGACACTACATGCCAAAACTATTTCATTTTAATGCAATAATTTTAGGACATAGATGTAGCCCCTGCAACCTTGCAAATGAGAACAGCCTCCAGCTCCTCCTTTGGCAATGTCAGCATCCAAGCTGACAACACCCGCGATCGCCTTCAATTCATTGCTTCTCACAGAGAAGCAATGGTTTGGAATTGGGCACGCGTGGCCAAAGTCTACGCTCTCAGCGGAATTTGATTTCCCAGACCAGTGTGGGCAGACGGGCCTCTAATGGATGACCGGAAGACAAGGTAGTTTTAACCCTGCAATGTAAACATAGCAGTATGTAAAAACTGCAATGTTTTACATTACACAGCTAAAATGATAGTGCCACTGCACCCGGACCATTTTGTTGAGACAAAATGGTCTATGTGACTTTAATGTTCCATGTGACTTTTAAAGTTTCTGAGCCTGTTGAGCTGCATTCAGAGGGTTAAATAATTAATAATTCATTAAACACACAATATTCCAGCACCAAGGTCCATCAACGCCAGCTCCACTTCCTCCCACATCTACGTGAGGGGGACCCTAATGCACGCATTTTGCCTTGCCCATAGAATTAAAATTCAATAAAACCGCAGCTCTTTCACCCACCTGTCAGTCAATTCTTCGGCATAGACTTGATGCCGAAGAACAAAATGACAGAGAGCAAAATAAACCTTCTACAGGTAGTCCTTCTGTTCTCCACATGCACTATGGTTGCTATGGTAACTTCCCACCTAATGCTGCTTGCGTTGTTGGCTAGGTAGTATAGGAACCGTATATTTTATATATATATGTATATATATATATTATCTCAAAACCTTACAATAAATATAGCATGTATCTGTGTGATATATGATGTATTCAACACATTTATTTTTGGGGTGGCGGGGGGGTATGTAAAAGTGAACATATTTTTTTCTACTGATTACCAAAAAATGGTATATTACAGGCGCAAAAAAAGGCAACAATATACACCAGGGGTGACCAAAAGGTAAATTCACAGATGTTTTAAAACTACAGTTTCCATGATGCTTTGTCATTCTAAACGCATTCTAAAAGCATACAAAGCATCATGGGAGTTGTAGTTCTACAACATCTGGGGATCTACCTTTTGGGCACCGATAGACACATGCTTAACCCCTTAAGGACCAAACTTCTGGAATAAAATGAAATCATGACATGTCACACATGTCATGTGTCCTTAAGGGGTTAAAGGACCACTATAGACACCCAGACCACTTCAGCTCAATGAAGTGGTCTGGGTGCCAGGTACATCTAGGATTAACCCTGCCTGCTGTAAACATAGCAGTTTCAGAGAAACTGCTATGTTTACATATGGGTTAATCCAGCCTCTAGTGGCTGTCTCATTGACAGCCGCTAGAGGCGCTTCCCCGCTTCTCACTATGATTTTCACAGTGAGAAGACGCCAGCGTCCATAGGAAAGCATTGAAAAATGCTTTCCTATGGACTGACTGAATGCGAGCGCATGCGCATTCAGCCGATGACGTCTAAAGGAGGAGGAGAGTGTTTAACCCCTTCCTCCCCCTTCAGCCTGGCGTGAGGGGGTGACCTATTAAAACTAGTTTGTTTTCCTGGCACTATAGTGGTACTTTAATAAATTGTATACCCTTCCCACCCCCAATACATGTCCATGATGGAAAAAATATACATACACACACAAAGGAGGTGTTTCCCTTTTAAAAGGTTATATCAATAGCCATTTCCTTGAATGTGACAGTGCACAAGCAAAGTTATACTACTAGCACATGTGTCGTGTAAGAAATTATCAGAAAGAAAAAATCACGCAAAAGGTTTCTAAATTTTACTAAACTTAAAAGATAAAAACATTCTTCTCTACATGGCAGGTGAAATATATCTTTAGTTTTTTGAGTTTAAAGGAAAATCATAGCTTCTATTACCAGTTCATATCATTAAAGTTGTTATGGTACCTGGTGTCCCCTGACTCTTACACATAATTTAGTGTTAAATTGTTTTTGAATGGTTTAAGAGGAGCTGTCACTTCCAGAGAAGTTACGGTTCCTTGCTCCTTCACCATAGTAAATGCTATTGTAGCAAATACTGGGGAGGGTGAATTGAGAATCAGTTTTAAGTCAAAAGATGAGAGAAAATCCATACCTACACACATTCACGCTCAGAATTAGGGGCGAACTCACACAGCCCTTGGGCAATGGGAGACCAAGGGCCCCCTTCAGGGTTAGGCGAACTAGGCATTCGCGTAGGGCGCCGGCCTGCTGGGCGCACCCACCGGGATATTTCCTGGTGGGCTCCCCTTGTCCTGAGCCGCAGCGCTGGGCCACCCCCCCTCCCCCCTCAGCACCGGGCCAATCCTCCAGGCGCCCGAAAATGGGGGCACCCGGAGGAGCCTTGTCACAGGGTACCCCCGAAGCTGTCCATTTTTCGGTATGGTAGAGCAGGCACCTGCTTACCCTGATGGCAGGTTCCTGCTCTGCCAATGAATGCCAACAGGCAGGCAGGTGGCAGTGTGGGTGGCGAGGGAGGCTGTTCTTGCAGTTTCCCACTTCTCCCTCTCGCCCTCTGTGATGCCGGGAGCCAGAATATGACGCCATTCCAGCCCCGGCATATAAAACAGCGCACTAGAGGAGTGAGGCGCTGCCCCACACTAGACCCCAGGGAGGTAAGGAGGCTGGATGTCTGAGTCTGTGTCAGTGAGTGTGTGCATGTTTGACTGTCAGTGAGTGTTTGTGTGTGTGTCTGTCTGTCAGTGAGTGTCTGTCAGTGAGTGTGTGAGTGTTTGACTGTCATTGTGTGTGTCTGCCTGTGTGTGTGTGTGTCTGTCAGTAAGTGTCTGTCTGTGCGTCCATCAGTGAGTGTCTGCCTGTCTGTGTGTCTGTGAGTGAGTGAGTGTATGTATGTCAGTTAGTGTCTGCCTGTGTGTGTGTCAGTCAGTGAGTGAGTGTATGTCTGTCAGTGAGTGTCTGTATGTGTCTGTCAGTGAGTGTCTGTGAGTGTGTTTATGTCTGTGTGTGTGTCTGTCAGTGTCTGTCTGCTAGTGAGAGAGTGACACGAGGGGGTGGCAAAATGGATCTTTGCCTGCGGCGGCAGAAATCCTTGCACCGGCCCTGGCCCCCTTTCTGGTGCAAAGTTTTTTTTACCTGTGTTTGCTGGTGACCTTACAAGCAGTGTCACCCACATTTGTTTTTAATTATACAAGTCCATACAAGTAGCCTCCAAATATATATGTTTGTAGGCGACTTGTGCGGTTCAGTGTGTGGGATGCTGCCAGTGTGTGCGTGTTGTGTTAGAATTGTCTTCTTTTATCTATTGTACTGCGCTGCAGCATATGTTGGTGCTATATAAATGGTTGTAATAATTGCGTATGTGTGTGTGTAAGGAGGCTGTGTGCAGTATTGCAATGGTGGGGATGCTGCTTGTGATATGTGTCCGTAGAGAGGTTGGATGTGTTTTTTCCATGTGTGGGGATACTGCTTGTGGGATTGAGTGCATACAGTGAGGATCCAGGTTGGTTTGCGAATTTGGATGAGTCTGTTTGCAGTGTAGTATGTGAGTGTAGAGGGCTGGTTGTGTTGCAGTGTGTGTGGTACGAGCTGTTGTGTGTGGGATAGGGGCTGTAGTAGGTGTCTGGGGGATACTGGGGCTGTAGTGTGTTTGTATGGATAATAGAAGCTCTACTGTGTGGGGGATATAAAGGCAGCAGTTTGTCTATGTGTGTGGATAGTGGCTGCAGTGTGTGTGGGGGGGTTATGGGCTGTAGTAGGTGCATGGGTAAATAGTGGCTGTAGAGGATGCAGGAGTAATAGGGGCTATACTGGGTGCTGGAAGGTATAAGGGCTATGGTGTGTCCAGTGAGGGGCTCTGGTGTGTGAAAGAGGAAATGGGCCTGAGGTGTGTACAGGGTGGGATGGGGGCTGAGTTGGTTAAAGGGTGGGATGGGGGCTGATATGGGTGCTGCGTGGGATAGGGGCTGAGATGGGTGATTGGGGAGATGGGGGCTGTGGTGGGTGCTGGGGGAGATGGGGGCTGAGGTGAATTCTGGGTTGGTAGACACTGAGATGGGTGCTGGGGAAGATGGGGATTTAGGGGTGCATGGGCCTGAGGTAGGACCTGGGGGAGAAGGGGGCTGAGGTGGGTGAAGGTGGAGATGGGTGTTGAAGTGGGTGAAGGGGGGCATGGGAGCTAAAGGTGGGTCCTTGGGGAAGATGGGTGGGGGCTGAGGTAAGTGGAGGAGGGCATGGAGGCTGAAGTGGGTGCTAGGGGAGATGGTGGCTGAAGTGGGTGCTGGGGAGATGGGGCTGTGGAGAGTAAATGGGACATTGGGGCTGAGGTGGGTGCTGGGGGAGATGGGGGCTGAGGTGAGTAAAGGGGGATATGGGTGCTGAGGTAGATGGAGGGGGCATGGGGCTCAGATGAGTGCTGAGGTGGAAGGGGGCATGTGTGATTAAGTGGGTGAAGGGTGGGATGGGGCTGAGGTGGGTGCTGAGGGAGATAGGGACTAAGGTGAGTGAAGGGGGAGATGGGTGCTGAGGTAGATGGAGGGGGCATGGGGCTGAGGTGGGTGCTGAGGGAAATGGATGCTAAGGTGGAGGGGGCATGGGAGATTAAGTGGGTAAATTGGGAGATGTGGACTGAGGTGAGTGAAGTGGGAGAGGGTGCTAATGGAGGCATGGGAGATGAAGTGGGTGCTGGGGGAGATGGGTGCTGAGGTGAGTGCTGGGGGAGATGGGTGCTGAGGTGGGTGCTGGGGGGACTTACGTATGTGCTGTTTCTTCCAGGCTGCTCCTTAGCTTCAGCCATTCAGCAGGAGAGGAGGGGGCAGGAAGTGATGTAACTTCCCCTCCCCAGCCCAGCCTCCTCACCGCATGCGGAGCTTCGCAGAGAGAGAGAGGATGGAGAAGACCTGGCAAGAGAAGGACTGCTGCCAGGTCTCACTCAGTAGGTGAGGGGAACACTTCAGGGGCAACCTATCATGTGTAATTGTGCCTCTCTGGCCTCCCCAGCCAGAGAGAGTGTATGGCTGTTCAGCCAGCCAGGCTCCTGACTGCCTCAGGCCCTCAATTTAAAGGACTACTATGGGGTCAGAAACACAAACATGTTTTCCTGACCCAATAGTTTTAAAACCGCTATCTAACACCTCAGGCCTCCTTAAATATAGTAAAATCTTACTTGCTGCTGGCTCTGCCCCTGATCTGCCTGCTTGGCTGACGTCAGAAGTGGTGGCCTGAGCCAATCACAATGCTTCCCCATAGGATTGGCTGAGACTGACAAAGAGGCAGATCAGGGGCAGATCCAGCACAGTTCAAACACAGCCCTGGCCAATCAGCATCTCCTCATTGAGATGAATTGAATCAATGAATCTCTATGAGGAAAGTTCAGTGTCTGCATGCAGAGGGAGGAGACACTGAATGTTTGGATGCATTTTTGGCAGCCATGACCCAGGAAGGATCTCTAACAGCCATCTGAGGAGTGGCCAGTGAAGTTGTCTCTAGGCTGTAATGTAAACACTGCATTTTTTCTGAAAAGACAGTGTTTATAGCAAAAAGCCTGCAGGTAATGATTCTACTCACCAGAACAAATACAATAAGCTGTAGTTGTTCTGGTGACTATAGTGTCCCTTTAATATGCATACTATGGTTAGCACAGTTTTTAAACAAAAATCTTCAGACGACACTGTAGTCACCAGATCCACAATAGCGTAATGTAGTGGTTCCTTTGCAAAGAGTCTGTCATTGCAGGGTGAGCAGGTTAAACAAAGCTGTTTTTTTTTTTTCACAAAGGTGTCACCCAGACAGCGTGTAGAGGGACTTTCGAGATGAGGTCTTGTAAGAGGTTCAGCGTCTCAATGCTGTGCATGGAGACGCAAAATGCCCCCCAATAGAGATGCCTTTAGTGCACTGAGATGCACAGTAGCCTTCCAATGCTTCTCTCTGGATTGGTTGAGATCATTTGGCTCTGGATTGGGTTGAGATCAAAAAATAGGTTGTCAGCTTCTCCCCTAGCAGGCATCACTGGGAGCACCCCTGCAAGGGTAAATTCCTTCCATCCTTTGTTTCAGCGCCCTCCCTGGAGACTGGAGGCAAAGGTGTTAACAGTGGGTAGTAACCATATTTTGTTTTCCGTTGGTATTCTCTTTCTCCTTATTCCTATGCTTCTCACCCCCTGCCTCTGTATTTTCCCTTCCCTCCTAGCCGTCATGTGGGACCGACGGAACCCGTCGCCTATACAGATTGGGACCACCTTCAGGTCACGGGGATAGACGCCTTCACGATTCTCTCCAATGGTACTTAAGATTCTGTCCCTGAATGTCAAGGGCCTCAACTTCCCTAAGAAACGCACTTGCTACATAAGGAACTGAAACGTATGAAGGCGGATATCGCCTTTCTCCAGGAGTCCCATTTGCCGAGGTCATCCCATATAGTGTTGAGGGATAGGAATTTTGATAGATCATTTGCTTCCAGATCATTTCGTAAACATAATGGAGTAGATATTTGTGGCGAAAGTAACCTTGCAACTTGTACTTGGAGAGCCCCTGGGATATATTGCCCTTTAAAAACACTATTTGGGCACATTGGATTTTAAAGGCACTGTTTCTGCCCCTTGGACTTTTAACTGGATATGTTGTTCACCCAGTACGGAGCTGTGAAGAAAATCCCTGTTTTATGGACTTAGTTCGACTGTTTTATTCTCCCCCACCCCCCAGAACACCAGTTAAACCCTTAATACCTTGTTACATTCAAACACCGGCTGACCCAATAACTGTCATATTTTTAAACACCGACTGACCCAATAACTGTCATATTTTCAAACACCGTCTGACCTTTTAATGGTCAGTTTGTTTTCCTCAGAGCAGGAGAGGTTTTACTGCATGAATACTGTTGCTTTGAGTGCCATTAAACAGATCTCTACCCAGCATTAAGCCTCGGCTCACGTGTGAGGGGTTATGCTATGCTTGTGTCTACACTCTTCCTGGAAGACTAATTCGCCAACTACTGGGAGAAAGGGAACCCAAGACAATCAGAAAGGGTTGGACCGTCACAAAATTCTTATCCATAAGAGATGCAATTTACAGATCACGGGGACAAGCTCGGACAGTGATGGGCGGTATATATGTCTGACAGGCCAGATGGGATCCCAAACGATTCACTTAGTCAACTTATACTCACCAAATACGGCTTACCATCAGTCCTGGGGGACTTGGGGGATCTGGTGAGGCCGCTTAGCGGAGGGTACTTGGTGGTGGGGGGACTGTAATGCTACTCCTTGTGCAGCGGCTGAAAGAAGTGCGGCTCCTGGGACCGAGCTCTCTCATGGGATGGGGACGAATGACAAACTTTCACGTAGTTTCATTGATGATACTAGACATTTGGAAGATGCAATATCCAGGCGAGCGCAATTACACGTTCTACTCAGCCCCTCATGGGACATATTCTCGCATCAACATGTTTTTGATATCAAGAAAGACGATTCCAGTGGTGCAGGGGGCAGACATTCGGTCTATCTCTTGGTCGGATCATGCGGATATACATCTACTGTTGCAAGGATTTCTGAGTCCTAAGAAGTGGACATGGTACCTGAACAATTCACTATTAAAAGATAGTGAGTGTAGCAGGACCTGGGTAACCCGGCTTGTTATCCCGTTTGGTAATGATAGGTCAGACCCATTTCCCCAGTAACTGGACGGCACACAGTTCCAGGGTACAACTTTTGACAATCTTTATTGGGCACACAGTTTTTTATGCACAGACCCCCGCAGGGGGTCTCCATCCAACACAACACAATCTCATGTAAAAAGGGGGCTGGGTGACAGATAACCATCTCCCGCTCTGGGAGATACTAACAGGACACAGGGACACACATGAGTACACATTACATACAGGGAGGTGAACTTTGGGGCTCAGCTCAAAGAAGGGGTTATATGGGAAGGGGGTATAGGGTTAACACTTATACTGATGAATAGCCTGGGTCCCACCTCGGATCCCTGCAAAAAGCAGGGCGATTGGATGCCCCGAGCCGGAGATATCAGCGTCGAAAGTCCGGCGCCTAAAACAAGCAACAACCAATCAGTTGAAAGGGCGCAAACCAAATTGCACCAGTCAGCATTCAGGGGAGGAAGGAGTTTCGCTGCCCAATCCGAAGAAAGGGCGCGAAACCCGGTTGCACCAGTCAGTGGTCGTGGAGGAGGGGGGTTTCGCCGCCCAATCAGGGGAAAGGGTGCAAAACCCGATTGAACCAATCCGCTGAAAGCGCTAAGGGATGAGAGGGGTTTCGCCACCCAATCAGAAGACAGGGCACGTAACCCTGTTTCAACGGGTGCTCCTGCTCTGATTGGTTGCCAGCGTCCTGCAGCGACTAATCAGTGCTCACTTGTGCCGACCAACTAGGAGAATGGCGCAAACCCAATTTAAAATTACTGCTCCTTCTCCCATTGTTCAGCATGGACTTCCACGCGGTCGGTGGGGGACTGCAGCTGCAAGACCGACTCACAGCTCCAGAGATTCCCCGCTGGCACGCGTCCCTCTTTCTGGTGGGTAGTGAGTTTGGCTGATGGGCTGGAGTGAAAGGGAGTGAGGTTGGCTGACAAGGACTGGAGGGGAAGGGGTTACGAGTGTATAGTACGGTTAGCTGACAGGGGCTGGAGGGGAAGGGGTTAACAGTGGAACATGATGTTGGCTGACAGGGTTCATGAAGACGCTGAAGAAATGCATATATATGAAGCGATGGTGATTGGTGCAGCATTTTGCTGCACACGCGCAATAGCAGTCCATCTGATAAAGAGTCATAATCTGAGCCATGGAGGCGGGTCCAGCTGCGGTGAGGCCGTCGTGACATGGGAAAAGAGGTATATTTAAACAGCTTTTTACTGCGCTCTAGTTTAACACTATAGTGTCAGGTATACATGTGTTTTCTTGACCCTATAGTGTTCCTTTAATATAGAAGTTTAAATCAAGCTCTGTGCTGACATCCAGTGGTAACTCATACAAGATATAGCACAGAACACTGTCATTCAGTGCAATTCAGTTTGACGTGCTTGCAATAATCTATACTGTTAAACAATTCCACTAATTTTCATAACTGGATTATTTTTTAAGACAGTAAATAGCTTCCATCCAGATTATAAAATGAGATAAACCCCTCAAGTAGAATGGTACATATGGGGTATATGCAACAAATGGGGATTTGTGGCATTTTATTACAAATAAAGAGGAGAGATAGAAACATTGTTTCCTGTCTCCTCTCTGTCCTTTCTCTATGCTGACTATCAAAGGGCAGAATTTATAACAATCGGCAGGAAGATAAGATGGAGGCACCCAGTTCTAGGACAAAAAAGGTGTTGATTTCTACATTAAATCATATTTTTCAACCCTCACATGTACATATTATTTTTTTAAATATAGGGTTAAATAAACATGTTTAAAAACCTAGCAATTGTCAGTTCCTTTTAATTTGCCATTTAATGTGTGCTAAATCACAGTTCATGTTGTAATTACATATTGAAGTGTCTGTAAGCCCTTTCCCTGTGCATAATGACTAATCTTTAATAAAGTGCTCTGGATAAGAGCATTATATAAAATAAGTAAAATAAATACATACATATTTGATGCTTATCACTATGCCTATGGCATTACAGAATAAGCTGGAAACTGCTGCCTTAACTAAATTGTTTATATATTAGCTAACATAACGTATACATTAACAGGGAACTTTCACCTCGGTGTTGATGACAATTCTTCTTTTGCACTATTGAAATGTTTACTGAGGTGAGGTACACAATGGAAGCAAGTATAAATATAAATGGATTGTTTGTCTAAAAAAAAAAAACATTTTTATTTATAACCTCTGAATGCAACGGAATGTCAAAGAAATGCAAAACATAATTAGTCAAAGTTGAGAAGACTTTGTTTAAAATATAAAGTCTGGCGGTCAATATTAGTGGGTGGGTTTGACTTTGTAGCAGGTATGCTGGTTTTGCCCTACCAAGCCTTTGTTTAACCTCTTAATGACACATGACATGTATGGCATGTCATGATTCCCTTTTATTCCAGAAGTTTGGTCCTTAAGGGGTTAAAGATTTATGACTGACATACATGATATCTGTTACACATGAGGCTTAGTAGATGCTGATTGACAATCTACCTGAATGATTTCTGATGGGAAACCGGATCTTCAAAAACCTCAGATTTGCATTTCTCACACAAGAATATAGCAGTGATTTAGGTAATAGCAGTGAGTTTTGGCCCCTGCATACTATGAAGATTCAGATTATTATTATTATTATTATAGATGAGTATGCTATTGTTTTTCAGTCCAAATAGTGTATGCAAGTTGCACATATCAAGTACATATTTCCCCAATCTCTCTTTGGCAGCACTGATTAATGCTGTGAAAAGCCAGTTGTGAATAGGATTATGAACAAACAGATAGGAACCACAGTATGGCTAATATCAGTTTATAGAGTAGTTCTGTTATTTCTCTGTAACTGTCCCTTACAAGCACAGAGCTTTAGGAACTTTAAAATAAATGCAAGATAAATTTATGTTTTTGCTACATTACCTACTTAATGCATTAAAACATATGGGGCATTTCTAGTCTTGGAGTGTCCTCTTCATACAATTGAATTACATTTACAGGGACACTATAGTCACCAGAACAACTACAGCTTATTGAATTGGTTTTGGTCAGTAGAATCATTACCTTCAGGCTTTTTGCTGTAAACACTGTCTTTTCAGAGAAAATGCAGTGTGTACATTACAGCCTAGTGATAACTTCACTGGCCACTCCTCAGATGGCTGTTAGTGATCCTTCCTGGGTCATGGCTGCATAAAATGCATCCAAACATTCATTATCTCCACCCTCTGCATGCAGACACTGAACTTTCCTCATAGAGATTAATTGATTCAATTCATCTCTATGAGGAGATGCTGATTGGCCAGGGCTGTGTTTGAATCATGCTGGCTCTGCCCCCGATCTGCCTCTTTGTCAGTCTCAGCCAATCCTATGGGGAAGCATTGTGATTGGATCAGGTTACCACTTCTGATGATGTCAGCAGACTGCTTGTTTTTTTTAAGCAAATAGCATGCAGATCTACAGCTTCTGGCTTGAATACAGTAAGATTTTGCTACAATTATGGAGGCATGAGGGGCCCAGGGAGGCTAGATGGTGGTTTTAACACTACAGGGTCAGGAATACATTTTTGTGATCCTTTAACCCCTGAAGGACCAAAGTTCTGGAATAAAAAGGAATCATGACATGTCACACATGCCATGTGTCCTTAAGGGGTTAAAGGGATTCTGTAGTGCCAGGAATACAAAAGCTGTATTTGCCTTCACCCTCCCTCAAGCCCCTCTCTCCCCGGTAAATAAATGGTTAAAAACCCTTTATATGGGGGGCGTGGCCTAGCAGCCGACGGAGATGGCGGCTTGATCGGAGAGCTCCCGCGCACCCACTGCCATCCAAGCCCCTGTAAGACGCATAGCGACCACACTCCGACGCCTGCATGCCCCACAAGGGTCCCAGTGCCACCCCACGAGGGAAAAAAAGACGGGACCCGCTCACCTCCTCTCCTACCGTGGCAGATATGTTCGCGGCTACAAACGCCGCTCAGGCCGCACAAGATGGCCGCCGGACACGAGACTCCCACTCCCCACCAACAGGCACAAACATGGGACAGCCTGACCAGGCAGGGGACGCCACCAGACACATCCTCCAGCAACTCACAGAGGTAAAAACATTTCTGGCAGGGGAGATCACACGCAGCACCCTAGACATTAAAGCAGAGATCCAGGCCCTGGGCGCCCGCATGGCAGAGTTAGAACAGCGCATGGAAGCACTAGTACAAGGCCACAACTCTGTCATAACACACTCCACATCCCTGCATCAACACCTCAGTGCATTAGAACTGCAAGTGGAGGACCTCTCCAATCGCACCAGGCGAAACAACCTCCGAGTCAGGGGCTGGCCGGAAGCACCGCAGGAAGGCCCCTTGGCACCCATTATGGAGGAATACTTTAGCAAACTGCTACCAGAAATACCCAAGGCCCAATGGGCGATGGACCGGGCACACAGGGCTCTGCGTGCCCGGCGCCTGAACGCAGATGCGCCACGAGATATAATAATCTGCTTCCATTACTTTTCGACTAAGGAAGCTCTACTGAGACACAATAGACATCATGACTTTACCTATAAGGGCAAACCCATATCTCTATTCCAGGACCTGGACCCGAGCACGCTGCAAAGAAGGAGAGAGTGGAGGCCATTGACAGATCTATTACGGCAAAATGAAATCCGCTTCACCTGGGGCCACCCCTTTAAAATTGTAGCCTTCAAAGCGGGGAAGACAATCACTTACTTACCGGGAGGAGACCCAAGAAAGTTCCTCCGGGATCTGGACATCGCACCGCCGCGAGAATTCGCTCTACCGGGACCGACTCGTCCGGTTCTCACACCCCTCCCAAGGGACTGGTACACGGTCACAGCACGAGCGGAGAGAGAGGCCTGAAACCTGCAGCAGGACTAAACGACCACAAGGTTCAAGGCAGCAAGCTCCACACGTCGGACGGATAAGCTCACCCAAGGGACTACCATATCTTTTTTTTACTGGACTTTTTTTTATTTATTTTTTTTATTTTTTTCTCCTCCTCCTCCAGCCCCACAGGCATGAGCTGGGCCCCGAGGGACCCAACATAAAAGGACGGTCACTTCCTCAATGCGCTTACCACGATATGCCAAACTAAACTCTGCTTCGCCTCTAGAGGCGCAGACTCTCCCTTTTTTATGTACCTCATCACATACTTTATACCTCAAGCAGGAGACATCAAGGGCATGTTATGGGAGGGAGGAGGGGGGGCGGTGCTGGCTGACACACGGTACAACACACGGACCGTTCGACAGCACGAAGCCAAAGATGCCAGGTGTACCTTGGGGGGGGACTAAAACACACAGGGCCCGCACACACCGAGGGAGACGCACCAAGATACACCACACCGAAGTTTTACCTGCAGTTCCTCGTTATAAGAAGGGGGGGGGGGCTGGAGGGAAATGCGGGCTGATGTACTGACAACCCACGAACGCAATCACCACATATCATACCTCCTTGTGGGAGAGGTACCCCAGACGGTAACATCATAGACAAGATAGTACTCACATACATTGAACGGGAAACCTAGGCTCAGACCCTCCACACCCGCTGGTAGCATGGTGACGGCCACACGTAACTCTCCCACTTTCCACCGACGCATACACGACCTGGACAAAATGGGGGACCACATTATAGCGAACATTCAGCACCATGGGAAGTACTAGAAACCCAGTACAGACACGGCAGCGAGTATTAGAACCCGCAGCACCAGCGGAGCGCCCTAGCCAAAGGGCCATAGAACAAAAATGGTTGCACACCGCAACGCAGTGGATAGGCGCGGGGCACTCACCAACTCCGAGAGATGGCATTCCACACGTCACTCGGAGGGGGTGAACACCCCCACTTTGATCTGGCACAGGTTAAGACCAGATGGTTACTAACTGTTTATCTGTTATGTATATGTGAATGTTCTTTGACAATGTTTTTCGATACTCAACCTTCCTTCTTTTCTTTTACACTATCCCTTAAGACAAGTACTAATCTTCAATCCACCTTCCCTGCCTGGATGCTGCCCGCGCCGCCGGGGATGGGTCCCACAACTGATCATACATACATCGCCAACCGCGGTTCCCGGAAGACGGGAGACCACACTACGCTCATTGCACCGACTGCGCCTCCGCATGGCTCTTAAGGTACTCTCATTCAACGTCAAGGGCCTCAACTCGCCCAACAAACGTCGATTACTGGTAAGAGACCTAAAGACCAAAAAAGTGGACATTGCACTGATACAGGAGACACACCTCCCCAGGTCGGCAGCCACCAGACTGACGGACAGGACTTACACGACGGTTTATGAAGCACGCTCACAACGAAAACGGGCAGGGGTGGCAATACTCCTGCGCAGGAGCTGTCCACTGCACGTCACGACCACCCAAACTGACCCAGAGGGGAGATTTGTATACATAGGGGGCACCCTCTACACCACCAAAGTGCACATCGTTAATGTATATGCCCCCAACGAGCCGGACCAGGCGTTCTGGACGAACCTGGAAATGTTGGTGGCGGGGGCGGGGGGGGGTATCCTTTTAGTCGGAGGTGACTTCAATGCGGTGCCGAGTCCGGCAGCTGACAGGAGCTCCAAACCAGGCACAGTGCGATCGCAGGGCAGGGGGGGGCAAGACAGGCAACTACACACATTCCTGACGCACACAGCCCTCCTAGACGCCTGGCGACTACAACACCCAACTACGACTGATTACACTTACTACTCGGCCCCACACAACACCTACTCCAGAATAGATAACATGTTCCTCAACGGCGCAGGGATGGCCAAGGTCCTCCACACAGACATTAATAATATCACATGGTCAGACCACGCAGACATAACACTCACGTTAGGCAATCTATGCTACAAATCCAATTGGTCCTGGAGGCTTAATACCAGCCTCTTAAGAGACGACACAACACAAGCCACAACCCGGCAAGCCATCACAGAATACTTTGAGTTAAATGCAACCCCTGGAACTAGCCCTACCGCGATCTGGGCAGCGCATAAAGCAGTCCTACGCGGCCACTTTATCAAACTAGCCACCCAAAAAAAGAGGGCTAAGACAAAACAGCTACTCGACCTACAGTCTGCCCTACGTAAAAAAGAGCAACAACACAAAACGAACCCGACAGACTTGAACCTTAGGGAACTTAATGGCCTTAGACACTCTATCAGGGACCTTACCCTGGAGGCGGTATCACGCTCTATCCTATGGTCCAAACGCTTGTATTACGAGAAAGCAAATAAGACAGACACACTCTTGGCTAGGGCGCTCCGCCCGAGGCCGCAAGGCAAAATCATAACAAAAATATGCACAACAGATAACACGCTAGCCGAAACGCCCGACGAGATTAATGCAGTGTTCACCTCCTACTTCTCAGAACTATACAACCACTCTCCCCGCCTCCGGGCCACCAATGCGGCCTACATTGCAGACATACACCAATTTCTCTCTGAACTCACTATTCCAAAAGTGAACGGGGCGGAAGCGGACGCACTACAAGAACCAATCACACAACTTGAGGTAGAGGCAGCCATAACTTCCCTAAAGGGCAATAAAGCACCAGGCCCAGACGGCTACGACATTAGTTATTACAAACAATTTAAAGATGTATTAGCCCCCCAACTGACGACCCTTAGCAACCATTTTCTGCAGGGCGGGACGCCTGATGGCGACATGGCTACAGCATTTGAATTACTTAGATTCCAGGGGATCCCGGAGACATTTGTAACAGCTATACAAGCACTATACACCGACCTGAGGGCACAAATACTCATCACAGGGGCACGAACAACGCCCTTTACCCTGGGAAACTGCACCAGACAGGGTTGCCCACTGTCCCCCCTGCTCTTCGCCTTAACCTTGGAACCACTACTACAAGCCATCAGACAGCACCCGCAAATCAGGGGCGTCACGGTGGGGGGAACACCATTCACGGTCTCGGCTTATGCCGACGACGTCATGCTGACACTCAGGTAACCGAGACACTCTCTCCACCACTTATCGCTCGTATTGGAGCGATTTGGCAACATAGCAGGGGACAAAATTAACTACTCTAAATCAGTAGCAATGCCCTTCCACCTGGAACCCCCGGAACTCACCCACATACGCGACACGTATCACTTCAAGTTAACTACTGACGAACTCATGTATCTAGGGGTACGGCTAACAGCGAACACAGCCTCCCTATTTGCCCGTAACTATACACCCCTCTTCCGGACCCTTCTCGCAGAACTAGAGCAGTGGACGGATAGGCCCATCTCCTGGCTGGGGAGAGTAAACTCTATAAAAATGAACGTGCTGCCGAGGATACTATTCCTCTTTCAAGCACTCCCGATAAGAGTAACACGGAGGGACCTGACGGGAATACAAAGAGCGATCGATGCCTTCATATGGCACAACAAACGCCCAAGAACTGCGCGAGCCCTCATGTACAGACCGAAATCCAGGGGGGGGCTGGGACTACCCAACGTTTACACCTATTATCTTGCCGCACAGCTGACACAGGTGATACAGTGGCACACGCCTCCAGACAGGAGACAATGGGTGGACCTAGAGTCACTGATGACGGGTCAGGATCTCCCACAATTCTCCATATGGGCACCCAAAACACAAAGAGCCATACTAAGAACAGCGAACCCAGCCATACTCAACTCTATACAGATCTGGGACCAAACCAAAATGAAATACGCCCTCAGCTCTCATCCGTCCCCCATGACACCAATCCTTAGGAATAGGGCCTTCCCTCCCGGAATGCAGGCAAGAGACTATAAGGGGATAGAGGCCACAGGACTCCAACGATACGTACACCTATATGTGAACCAAAAAGTAGTCACATACGAACACCTAGCCACCAAAGCTAACTTACGAACAAGAGACTACTTTAGATACATGCAGATCCGTGACTTTGCACAAAACCCTGACATACGGAAGGCGGCTCTGACACCACTAACCTTTTTCGAGAAACTATGTTACAATGAGACAACCCAAACTAAACTCATTACGCTACTGTACAACCACCTCAACGGGAACTCGAATGAGGAGGGCGCACTGCGATACACCGACCAGTGGGAAGCCGACCTGGGGGAGGTATTAGAGGGAGCGGAGTGGCAAGATATCTGGGAAGCATGTAGCAAAACCACAATATGTGTGACACTCCAAGAGCAATCTTATAAAACTCTATTTCGATGGTACATGACCCCAGTGAAACAGAGACATATGGGACTAAGCCCCACAGATGACTGCTGGCACGGGTGTGGGGAACGGGGCACGTATATACATATGTGGTGGGGCTGCCCGAAGGTCGCAGAATACTGGCGCAACGTTGTGGAGCTCAGCTCCCAAATCCTACAAAGGCGACTGGGGCTAGACCCATGGGCATGCCTACTTTCAAGACCCACAAAAGACCTACCCAGACACGACCAAAGACTACTTAACATGCTCTATTTAGCGGCTCGGAGATCCCTGGCACAACACTGGTCATGTCCAGACCTCCCACATATATCCCTGGTTAAGACAAAAATACGAGACAACTACATTATGGATAAACTGACTTCTCAGGTGCGAAACACAATGGCCAAGTTCCAAAAAGTCTGGGACCTATGGGAGCAGTACGACACCTAGAACACCACCTCGGGACGCAGGGCAGCATCCACGCAACTCTAAATTGGCGGGGCTAGGACCCACCCAGCGCCAACCACCACACCATTACTCGACCAGGCGAAAGAGACACCACTACTAGATGAGCGCGGGGCCAGGCCCAGTACATAAATCACAGCTTAAGGGAGTTGACCACCCCCATCGGTGGTCCATCCGGTAACCATATCAAACTGAAACTGTTTAAACACGCACGTACTTGTCTCCAATTCCTTTACTTTTCCTTTCTATCTATCCCTCGAGGGCAAGCACCTTAGATCAGCAAGATGGCAGGAGGGGAAAGGCAAATAATAATACGCCAACATTTTGCAGAGCGTAGAAGGGAGGGAGAGTGCAATTGCGCACCCCAGGAAGCGGGGGGATTGACACTCTACTCTCTAAGCCTAACTCCTCACAACAAAGCTATTGTATATAGTTAACACCGCTTGCCACTTATACCAAAAATTTAGACGAAGACACCCACAGAAAACTTAATGTATATAATATGCCTAAACTGACAACTGTCAAATGCATGCACTGCGCTAATGTATGACACTGCGCTGTCTTATTCGAAAATGTACATGCTTTCATGTTTATCATCTACTTCGTCAAACCAAAAATAAAGAATTTAAAAAAAAAAAAAAAAACCTTTATTTACTTACCTTTTCCCTGCAAAAGGGACACTGTACCCAGACCACTTAAATTAGCTGAAGTGGTCTTGGTGCCTACAGTATCACCTTAACTTTAAAAATACTGTCTTGGACATTGAAATTCTGTCTATAGTCGGTTTCTGTTTCTTGTAATAAATGTTATATGAAGTTCAGAAAAAAGGCAGTATGACAAAACAAAACCAGAAATAAAGGAATTCAGAAAAAGAAAAATCCTTTTTCATGGCACTGTACTCCAAACTGCAAATATAATTGAAAGGAACACTCTGGTTTTTAACGTTCACATTGTCATTGTGCTTTGGGTATTCCTATTAATGTCTGCATTCATCCAGTAAACGTTGTCTGGACTCATTTATTAGATGTTATTTTAAAGGGTTTATTCCATGTACTGCAGCAAGGAGATTGGATTTACACTTTATCTTGAATTTTGTCTGGAATCCTATTCATTTTTATGTTTTTGTGACTTTCTGGATAAGTCGTCATTGTTCCCTTGGATGAATTTTGGAAGTTTAACTACTGCTGGAAAAATGTAGCACTGCTCAATGTGATCTCTATTTGGTGGTAAAAGCTCTCACTATGGCTTATCAGAATCCCAGAGCCATCGAGAATGCTTTCTCTATATTTTTTTGACTTATCTCTTGTGGAACATCTTGTGATTGGGGCATAATATGTTGATTGCTAAGGCCATATACTCTATTTCATACTGATGGTAAGGTTCTAATTAAGTCATGTTTCAATTTGGCATGGTTGACAGTAACCAAAACTGAATGGGCCTGCGCTAACTGAATCCATTGATTAATGTTTTGCACAGGGCCCTTTGGAGTTGGTTTACATTTTTCCTTAAAGGGATACTGTAGTGCCAGGAATACAAAGCTCACGCCCCCTCCTAACCGGTAAATAAAGGGTTAAAACCCTTTTATTTACTTACTTTATTATTATTATTATTATTATTGCCATTTATATAGCGCCAACAGATTCCGTAGCGCTTTACAATATTATGAAAGGGGATTTAACTATAAATAGGATAATTACAAATAAACTTACAGGAACAATAGGTTGAAGAGGACCCTGCTCAATCGAGCTTACATTCTATAGGAGGTGGGGTGTAAAACACATTAGGACAGGAATGTGCAATCAAATAAGGTGGGCTGCCCTTTAGGAGAGGGCAAGAGATGGGTATGTGAGGTAGGGGTTAGTCTTGGAGGCCATAAGCTTTCCTAAAGAAATGGGTTTTAAGGCACTTCTTAAAAGATGCAAGACTAGGGGAGAGTCGGATGGCGGTAGGCAGGCTATTCCATAGGAAGGGAGCCGCCCGCGAGAAGTCCTGCAAGCGCGAGTTGGCCGTACGGGTGCGGACAACGGACAGGAGGTGGTCACGGGCAGAGCGGAGAGACCGAGAAGGGACATACCTGTGGATCAGTGAGGAGATATAAGAGGGGCTAGAGTTGTTCAGTGCTTTATAGGTGTGAGTTAGTGCCTTGAATTGACTCCTATAGCACACAGGAAGCCAATGTAAGGACTGGCAGAGGGGTGAGGTGTGAGAGAACCGACTAGAGAGGAAAATCAGTCTAGCAGCAGCATTCATTACAGACTGTAGGGGTGCAGTACGGCTTTTGGGAAGACCAAGCAGGAGAGGGTTACAATAATCCATGCGTGAAATTATTAGAGCATGGACAAGCTCCTTGGTAGTATCTGGTGCAAGAAAGGGGCGGATGCGGGCTATGTTTTTAAGATGGAATCTACAGGATTTGGCAACATGCTGGATGTGAGGCTTAAAGGTGAGACCAGAGTCAAGTATGACGCCAAGACAGCGCGCTTGCAAGGATGGGCTGATGTTGGTACCACAAACTTGAAGGGAGAGCGAAAGAGGAGGATCAGTATTAGGAGGAGGAAAGACAAGGAGCTCAGTTTTTGAGAGATTGAGTTTCAGAAAGCGGGAGGACATCCAGTCAGAGATGGAAGAAAGGCAAGCAGTGACACGTTGCAGGACAGCAGGGGAGAGGTCCGGGGAGGAGAGATATAGCTGGGTGTCATCAGCGTACAGGTGGTAGTGGAAACCAAATGAGGTAATAAGTTTGCCAAGAGAGGCAGTGTAAAGAGAAAATAGAAGGGGACCAAGGACGGAGCCTTGGGGGACTCCAACCGAGACAGGGCGAGGGGAGGAGGTATCATTAGAAAAAGAGACACTGAATGAGCGTTGGGAGAGATAAGAGGAAAACCACGAGAGGACAGAGTCACAGAGACCAAGCGATTGCAGAGTTTGAAGAAGGAGAGCATGATCAACGGTGTCAAAGGCCGCTGAGAGGTCAAGAAGAATTAGTATGGAGTAGTGGCCTTTGGATTTAGCTGCGATTAGGTCGTTAGTAACTTTGATAAGGGCAGTCTCTGTAGAGTGGAGAGGGCGGAAGCCAGATTGAAGGGGGTCAAGGAGAGAGTTGGAATTGAGACAGACACACGGGTAAAGACGAGTCTTTCCAGAAGCTTTGAGGAAAAAGGGAGCAGGGATATGGGACGGTAGTTAGAGGGGGTGGATGGGTCAAGGGATGGTTTTTTTAGTATAGGTACTACAGTGGCATGTTTAAGGTCAGCAGGGACGATGCCAGAAGAGAGCGAGCAGTTGAAGATGTGTGTTAGAGAAGGCACGAGACAAGTGGAGAGAGATCTGATAAGGTGAGATGGGACAGGATCGAGCACTTGATCCCAGCACCGATGTCCCTCGGCGCGGGATCGAAGCTCTGCCCCCTCCTCCATCCCGCAACGAGCGGGGTCTAATGCGCATGCCAAGCGCACATTAGACCTCCCCATATGAAAGCACTGAATCAATGCTTTCCTATGGGGACAAATCTGACGCTGGAGGTCCTCGTGCACAGAGCGTGAGGATGTCCAGCGTCAGATAACGGACCAAAAGTCTGTTTCGATTCCGGAAGCCCTCTAGTGACTGTCTAATAGATAGTCACTAAGGGCAGACTTAGAGCTGCAGTGTAAACAATTGCAGCACTAGGTGCAAAAGGGACACAGCACCCAGACCACTTCAATGAGCTGAAGTTGTCTGGGTGCCTACAGAGTCCCTTTAACCCCTTAGTGACCAGGCCATTTTTCAATTGTATTACCGTTAAGGACCAGGGCTCTTTTTCTGCAGTGGCTGTGTTTAGATGTAATTTGCCTCTTACATATTTACTGTACCCATACATATTATATACCGTTTTCCTCGCTATTAAATGTTCATTCTAAAGATGCCATTATTTTCATCATATCATATGATTTACTAGAATAAAAAAAGTGAAATATGATGAAACATAAAACACAGCTGGCCATCTCGCACCCATGTCCCAGTTGGAACATTTCTGAAGCCAGCCAATGTAATTCACCTCTGTCAAACCGTATATTTTGGAAAAGTACACACTCTAGGGCATTTCACATGGTGGCATTTCAACACTTTACATGCACTAATTCTACCACCAGTCTCTGTCAAACGTTTTTGTGATGTCCTTTTTCACTCACACATTCATGATCACTTTTTCACTCACACATTCTACTTTGAGCATAAATTCTAAGCTCCTGGTAGGTGTTACTGCCAAAGGACACCCCAATATGTGCTCGGCAACATCTCCCTGGTACAGCGATACCACCCATGCATATGTTTGTCGGGTTAACTGGGGGGTGCAAAGCAAAATGTCTGATATGCGTTTTTCAAACTGTACATATCTTGTTTGCCTATCTTCCTTTTGGGGGACTTATCAGATATCCCAATGTATTTTCTTGACATGAGCGTGCATGTATTTGAAAAGCTGACACCCTGCAGTAGTTGAAGAACGTGTGTGGAGGTAACTGTTCAATCCTCATTTTCACACATGCACACTGCTTTTTGACTGTGATTTAGGAGAGCCCGCTGTTGGTTATTGCAAGAACACACCCCAGGTGGTTTTCTGCAAGGCTTCTCCTTAGGACACCCATGCCCCCCATGCACGGGGTAAATGTAACAACCCCCCCCCCCCAAAAAAAAAACTGAACGGCAAATGTTAAAAAATAAATTAAAAATGGACCAGCGTGTGGTAGCGTTTGAAGCAGTCGCCAATGCAGAGTCCAGGCTGTCCAGGGCAATCAGGACAGTAATATACACTATCTTTTCTCTGCCCCCTCTTAGAACAGACCCTGCATCTTTTTTGGGGATTCTGCTTTGCCGCAGTAGGGGGGATTTTAAAAATAAAATGTGTAGCCCCAACTCTGCTCTCTCCCATCACCGCCCGGGGAGCAGGTGCATCACGGTACAAAATCCCCGAAATGATCTGGAGCTGAAACTGTAAAAATCTCAGTTGTGTCCCGGGGTTTGCTTTTTTGAACAACAAGAAAGCGTTGTGGGTTGCAATCTGCATTAGGTAGATTGCAACCTTTTTGTACCAGGCCCTTGTCTTTGTATAATTAGGTAGGGCTGCAGCAGCTGATCAAGTTGTCCTGGGAAACCTGTGCTGTTCTTTTTAATTGTGCAGCAAGCTACTGTATCAAAACAGTACAGTAGCTTGAACAAAGGGACCCTTGTATAAAAATTGTCAGTATACAAGGGTACCCTTTGTTCATGAGGGGGAAAATCAGGTCCCAGACAATCTTGCCACTGGTTCCCATATGTTCTGGGCTACCTGGAGGGTCAAGGTGGCTATCCTTTCCCTCGTACACCCGGAAGGCCTGAATATACCCATTCTCGCTATCACAGAGCTTATACATCTTTACACCATACCTAGAGCGCTTGGAAGGAACATACTGCTTGAATCCCAGCCTTCCCTTATACTTCATCAGGGATTCATCCACGCATATATTCCTTCCAGGTGTATAAGCCTCTGCAAACCTGGCAGCGAAGTGGGTAATCAGGGGGCGGATTTTATACAGCCTGTCAAATTGGGGATGCTCCCTAGAGGGACACAGGCTGTTGTCGCTGAAGTGCATGAAATGCAGAATCATTTCATACCTCTTCCTCGACATACATTGGGAGTAAATGGGGGTAGAGCAGATGGGGCTACTGCTCCAGTAGGAGCGGATAGAGGGGTTCTTTATGATGCCCATCAGCATAGTGAATGCCCTGAATCTTTTACATTCTGGCACATCGATGGGGGCCCATTGCTGCTTTGCCAAAAAAGAGTCAGGATTTGTAGCTCTGAATTGATGGGCATATAAATTAGTTTGGGCGACAATGTTCCCCAATACATCATCGCCCAGAAACACCTCCATAAACTGCTGAGGGCTAAATCCTGTGACATCCAAATTAATGCCAGGATTTGCAGTAAAGGATGGGATGTCTGGCCTCTGGCGATGAGGCACTACCCACTCCTCAGCAGTTCTGCCAGCTGTAGCAGCATGTCTCCTTCTGGCAGGGGGACTAGCAGGCACAGATACAACATCACTAGATACATCACTAGCGGCAGACACTGTGTCTAGTGATGATGTATCTAAGCACCTGGCTGGGTCAAAATCAGGGTCAGAGTCTGACATAGACGCATCAGACTCTAGCGCAAGGGTGGCATATGACTGCTCAGCGCTGGTTGACTTCCATGACCCATGTGACATGATCACAATCACTTTACTTAGTGACCTGTCACAAAAAAAAAAAAAAACCCCTAAAAAAAATGAACAGACAGCAAAATAAGTGCTGCTGTGCAAGAGCCTGTGATCTGTATAGTGATCACAGGCAGGAAAGGGGTTAATCGTTCTGAAAAGAGCTTTTGGGTCTCAAAAAAAAAAATCACAAAAAATGAACCCCTAAAAAAAATATGCACAAACAGCAGAAAATTACTGCTGTGCAAGAGCCAGTGGTTATAGTGATCACTGGCAAGACAGGGGTTAATGGCTCTGAAAAGAGCCTTTGGGTCTCAAGAGTTTACAAATCCCTACCTATAAATACCTAAATCTCTCTAGCTAAACCACAGATCTCTCTCCCTCTCTCACTAAAACACAAGTGAAGAGAGGGAGGCAGATCCACACTAATCAGAGAAATGGGGAACACACTTGGGATGAAATTGCTAATGGGGCAAGCTGTGATTGGATGACCCCAGCCTGCCCCTTATGATGCGGCATGCTAGGGACACCCCCAGAAGCCCCATGATTCACTGCCTTTAGAAAGGGATGGGGGGGGGGGTTAATATTGATCATTTTATTTATTTTCTATTTATTTTTTAATATATATTATTATATATGCACTGAGTGCCAGGACCCCTCGAGGCACTCAGCACATGCAGAGCATCACTGCAATACTATCAGAGCTTCCAGAGCTCAAAATAGCTGCGGACATACTAGTTACGTCCAAGGTCATTATGGAACGTTTTCTGCCAGACGTACCAGATACGTCCACGGTCGGGAAGGGGTTAAATAAAATTATACAATTGGCACACATTTTACCCACCACCACTGACCTCCTAATTTCTTCTCTATTTATTAAAGGAACACTATACGGTCAGGAACACAAACATATATTCCTGACCCTATAGTGTTAAAAACATCATCTAGCCCCCCTGCACCTCATAAATATAGTAAAATTGTACCTTTATTGCAGTCTGCTGCTGCTGGCTCTGCCCCTGATCTGCCTGCTTGGCTGACATCATCAGACGTTTATCTGAGCCGATCACAATGCTTTTCCATAGTAAATCATTGGATTGGCTGAGCTTGTCAAATAGGCAGATCAGGGGCAGAGCCAGCACAAGCCAAACACAGCTCTGGACAATCAGCCAGCACAAGCCAAACACAGCTCTGGACATTGAAACAATGCATCTCTATGAGTAAAGTTCAGTGTCTTCATGCAGAGTGCAGCACTGCCACAGTAAGCACCTTCAGAAGCCATCTGAAGAGTGGCCAGTGGAGGTGTCCCTAGGCTGTAATGTAAACACTGTCTTTTCTCAGAAAAAAACTGTGTTTACTGCAAAAAGCCTGAAAAGACTGATTATACTCACCAGAACAAATACAATAAGCTGTAGCTGTTCTGGTGACTATAGTGTCCTTTTAACTGATATTCAAAAATATATAAAAGATGAACAGCCTGTAAAGAGAAGAATTTTCAAGTGATTAAATGGCAGAAATACATTATGAAAATTGTAATCAACTGTTGTGGAACACATTTTTTTATGCTCTATTTATAGAAGGGTTCTTAGAATATTAGTTTAGTAACACATGAATTAGGGAGAGGTATAATACATTCAGTAATTGAGATAATATGACAGGTAGCTGATGATATCCACAAGAGTTCAAATTTAAAAGCAATTACCCGCTGTAGGCGCTAGTGGTTTCAGAAGCATATCTGTCCAAACATAAAAGAGGAGACGCAAGGTTATTACAGATTTTAAAGCTTCAGTTATTTTAGGAGAAGCTGAAGGTCAGAAAAAGGAACATAATAAGATACAAGCCCTCTCTATGTGACATTGATCTGGGGACAAGAACATGTAATGAAATCTCACTTGAGAATGAGAGGCAGTTTTACATTTAAATTGGCACTGTCACCATCTGGGGACTTTGCATAATTTACAAAGACCCCCAATGGTGACATTGCCACTGAGAGTCCGGTGTCCATGGGAGGTAGGGGATGGTAGGTTTTACTTCAGCGTCAGGAGCCAGTGTTACTGATTACAGCAATAAGTTGCCCGAGACCACTGGATACTCCATAGACAGAGCTAATTCCCTGCAACCGTCACTGGTGACAACTGGGGGATTGACACTTCAAGATGGCGATAGCTCTGCCGAGTGTCTAGAAGTGTCAGACATAGAAAAAAAAAACTGAAACTATGTAGTCCATACATTGTCTCAGTACATCTCTTGACTGGGTTGGGATTTCTGTGAAATAGTTAATATGAGTATTTCATGAAGATTTTATCTTTATGAAATACTCATTTTGCAGAGGGGAGTGTCAGTGCTGCTTTAAGATATGTTATAGTAAATGTAATCTGGATTGAAATCCAGCAAATTCAACCATCCATTGAGCTGTTTTTGCAGTTAATCCAAATTGTGCCACAAGTTTACTTCTTGTTGACACTTTGGATATTAGACAGGTCATCCCATTGACATCCTTACTCACCTGTCTTAAATACTACTTAAAATACTCCAAAGTTGAACTGGCTTCCAAATTGTCCATTCTAGATGATCAATACAGCAGACAAAATTTAGAGCTCAGAGATATAGTAGATTCAGTTCAGGCAGCAGACTTAGTCTAACTCCTATGACAAATGATTAAAGAAATACCAAATATGGGGGGTATCACTATTTAGAAGATTTACCACCAATGCAAACATGCATTTTTTGCTGCATGTTGTCATTGGGGGGTATATCTGTTTTGTTATGTAGTGGATCCTGTTTAACTACCCACCATCACAGTTCTGCTTAAAGGGACACTGTAAGCACTCAGACCCGTTTCATCTCATTAATGGTTTAATGTTAAATGAGAGTCCCCAGTAGGCAATTCACATTGTGCTACTTGGTCACATTGTGCTGCTTGTGATAATGAGATGGCAGTGTCCGCCTTCAGATGCTAATTAGTAGTATGAATTGGTACGGCCAAGGCAGAGTATAATCTCTGTTTTATCCATACTCATTCAGTGTATTATAACCAATTCAATGAAAGGAAATGGTTATGATGCTTAGTACTGAACCTTTAATTGCTAAGGTGCTGTTGCACAGAGCACCCTGAAGTCACTTTCAGCATTTGTTTTTAGAACTGTGCAATTAGTAAAATGTTGTAAAAGACAACTTCTCATAGTTGTCAAACCATCCATTTTATAGATTGCAAGAGAGTTGAGAGATTGTCCTGAGCAATTCCACCTCAAGGATGCCTTATGGAAACAAATAAACCTTTTTGGCACTCTGTGCGATCACACTGCCTACTATCAACTGTGCCAAACATTAAAAACAAAAACACGCAAAGGCTCCATATCTCAGACAATCTCCAAGGCACTGAGCTAACTTAAAAGTAAGCTATCAAAAAGTCTCTACAAACCCACAAACCACTCATAATCCATGATTTGAGAAGCTGACTTACTGCTTGCCACAGAGATGTGATAAATACATTCATTAGTTTGTTGGATACACCATGTCCCTGATTGCTTATCAAAAAAGACAACTATGGCATGGCTGACTGTGAGACTGACTAGACATGCTTATGTGGAGTTCCACTTCAACACAGAGATTCTCCATAAAATACTGTATTTTCCAGTGCCGACTAAGCTACTCCACAATCTCCCCCCCAGTGACACTATGGGGCGCAAGCACCGCAAGTTTCATGTGCTGGAACCCCCCAAACAGCAGGATATAAGGCTCTCGTTCGAGAGGCCTACTCCACCGGCGCCTCCCAAAATGGCGCCCGCAGAGAGCCGCATGGAGGAAACCTTGGAGGAATCCCTGGAGGAGGAAGAGGAGCCACTCACCTCTCCTAGACACAGTGACACATTCCAGGATGCAGACTCTGACGATGACTCGTCCTCCACAACCAAAGGGGACATAAAACATATGCTTTTGGAGATGCACCAATATGGAAGGATGACCTGCGGGAAATACGGCAGGACATGGGGTTTATGCAGAAGCAGCTAAAAGAAGAAGAGGAGAAAGACACAGCCTGGGAAGCACAACTGCACTCCACCAAGTCCTGCATGGACGGACTCACGCTGCAGGTCCAGAGATTGCACAACACAACACAGGCGCCGCAATATCCGCCTGAGGGGAATCCCCGAAGAAGTGGGGGGAAGCGGCATTACTCCCATATACCCACAAGCTGATTGCCTCCATAGGCTTAAAGGGTGGCGTGGACCCCTCCATGATACGAGCGGCATTCAGAGTCAGAAAAGCGGCGACAGCAGCCCCTAGAGACACTATTATCACCACGAAAGACATAGCCGTATGAACGGCCATCATGACCCACTCCAGAGTGCTGGGGTGCGCAAAGTTTGAGGAGGCCTCCATATCATTCTTCAGTGGCATTCCCTTTGCCAAACTAGCAGAAAGAGAAAACTGGCACCAGTAGCCAAGAAGATGATACCGATACCGCTCGGGAGCCGACGGTACGCTGATACCTTGGAGACCAAACAGTCACACTCACATCTGCAGATGACCCAGAGACACTTCTCCGCTGCCTGGACCAGGGAGCCCCAACAGAGCGCACGGAAAACAGCCAAAACTCTGGCTTGAGGATACAAGGAGGCTCCAGAGAGGGCTCGTCGCTGACCCAGCTTAAGCCGACCAAACTTAGTGTCCACAGACTCTGAACAAGTGCCCAGTGCCCAGGGTGGAGCACACACGAACCAGTTGCATAGGCTCCTTCCCTCCTACACTCCAGTCCCCCCAAGACAATGCTGCCATCCTAGGCTCTGTGCCCACAACCCAGACCCTCAGGCAAGAACAATGTCACAAAGCGAGATCTGAGTCCCTAAGTTTGGGGAGATAGGGTGAACCAGGCATATACTCGCCCACTGGCTTACACACGTTCTAAAGAGGATGAAGCATCCACAAAATGCTTGTTTACCCACAATAGAAAAGTTATGTTAAGTTTCTAATGTTTATTTTTTAATGCCATACTCTGACGAGAATAAATGCTTATATGCGAAAATTCTATAAAAATAGAATAAAAAAAAAAAAAGACAACTATGCTGAAAGCAACTATACCAGAACTGCAGCTAACCTATATCAGTAAATGGCAATTCTATTGCATTCCTATCATACTGCTATACACCCAAACTTTGGAATAGTCTAAGTTTTGTAACAATTTATAAAAGTGACCAAACAACATTGATTTTGTATCAAAAGCTTGACCCCTAATACAATGTTGTATAAAACGTGTCCACACACAATTATCGCCTATCAAAGCAAAAGCTCATGATATCAATATGCATGATTTGGTTAAACTTGCAAATTTGCCAGCATTGGGTCTCCACTGATTGGAGCCATTGCTGCAGTTCCCAATTGGCAGAAAATGTAATATAAATTGCCTTTGTCTTTTCCCATGTCTTACAATCCCATTTAGTTGCTGGTAGAATTTACCAGCAGGGCACTAGTTGAATTCACAAGGGATTCAACACTGATCAACCAGTAGAAGCAAGTGAATCACACATACTGATGATATATTGTATCAGCCTGTTACTGGTTACTAAATGAGCCTTTTTGGCAGATCCTAACATAATGAGTTTACCCTAGACTACATATATACAGATTTTTTAGCTAGCTTAGAATGATGTGTGCTGTATGCTGTAAGAATGGGTGCCAGGAGCATCCTTATAATATGATTTTTTTCAGACATTCAGGGTTGAAAAGTGAAGGACTTTGTTTTCTTTTTTCAATTATTACGTTTTTATTGAAAAATGTAAACCAGCAGTACCATGATACATGGGAGCCAATAAAATATAACAATCATTTCATATACATCAAGGTGTTAATTAAACAATGATGTATTGACTTACATTACAATCGGTGTCATCCAGTGAGATTTGCTCATACATGGTGGAAAGTATGGTGGGTTTGCTCTGCTATAGAGAGTAGGAAAAAATAAGAGCAGGAAGAGAGAGAGAAAGAGATTAAGGAGAGAAGAGGTGTGGGTGAAATATTTTAGTCCCCAGTAGAGAGGATGAGAGACAATAGTTGGAGGGACAGCTGGAAGGAGAGGGTCATTGGAACATGGTGGATCCCCAGTGGATCCTTGAGTGATGTTCGGGTGAACTTCATCCCAGGCTGTCCAAATGTTCTTTAGGTAAAGTATTATTCAGTTTGTGTGCCATCTCTTTGAAATATCTGGTATGTTTCAGGAAAGTTATCATGGGCTGTATCGGGGAGAGTTATTTTTCCAGTGTTTATCTTCGTTCTTGCTGTTGTGAGAATATGTAAGATTAGTCTCTTTATGGTTCCTTTCAGGGATGTGGAAAACATATTGAGCAGAAGGTGTTCAGGTTGAACTTGCAACTTAAATTTGGTGATGTCATAAATCATAGTTCACATATCAGACCAGTATATCCGGAGAAGGTGGCAGTCCCAGAATACATGCAAGAGAGTGTCATGTTGGGCATCACATCTGCTGCGGAGCCTCAATCTTGTTTGGTATATGTGTGCTATTCTCAGACGGACCATGTCCCAACGTAAAATCAGTTTTCTATTAGATTAGGCGTAGCTTTCTTCCATTCTGACAGTGAGACTTTTTGCCCAACTCTTTTTCACATTGTTGCATACACAAGAATTTTTCCTCTGAATCGAGCTGTAGGATCAGTCGATAACGGTATTGTGTTTTTCATGTGACCTGTGTACAGAAGGCTGAATGATGTGATCTCCGATCTTGTTAGGGCCATGAATCACCAATGAGTTAAATATATTTTGTACTTTAAAGTGTAGGGATACATCTCTGGAGGGTAGGTTAAAACTGGTTTGCATCTTCGTAAAAGGATAAAAGTTGACATATTGTGAGCAATCCATGAGCAGGCAAGAGTGTGCTAGGTCTTGAGTGAATTGCTTCACAATGGTGAAAGATTCCATTGGCTTAAGTTAGGAGTTTTGGAATCCATGCTCAACAGATGGCCAATCCTAAACTCCGCCGGTATATTCGCATGCAAATTCCTGGCTGGCAATAGCCACAGTTACCCTCTCTTCTTTAGGCCATGGTTGATGCTGAGAGGTCTGAAAACATCACCCGAACAGACTAGGGGTCTTTTGTTTTATAGTAGTGAAGCCCCGCTATTAAATCTCAGACTGAGTCCTTAGGCAGTCCCTTGGGTTTCAAGATTCTATGTGTCTGAGCTATTCGCCATTCTGACACCAGGAAATCGGTAACCATTACTTTAAAGAGGGATGATAAGTAATCAGGTAAACCCTTACTGGAAACTGACTCGGGGATCCCTCTTACCGTATATATATATATCCAGGGAGGCAATCCTGTCCACCACCTCGTTATGAGTGCTGCATAGATCCTCCAACTTGCATTCTTTATAGTCAGTGCATTCCACCAGGGCCTGTAAATATGTATGGAGGTCATTGGCAATCGACCAAAAGTCTGTCTGGAGAGTCGAAGTGAGGATCTGCAGCATTTTATAATTCTTCCTCTCCGAGGTAGGTAAGTTGTCACACAGTTGTGAGAGCATCTCTGACTCGGAGTCTGTATCTGATTGAGCTGGGAAGGGAGATATAGGCGCCATCTTGATCTTCCGTGTGCCTTGGCTTGATCTTGATCTTCATTGTATATAACATATAAGAGTGGGTAACTATGTAACAGACCCACATGCTTTTTTTAAGACATATGTGAATTACACTCACAATGATGTCTAAAAAGTCATATTGTATCTTAAAACAGCGATGTCACCCGTCCTCCAAAAATGAGTATTTCATAATGATGGAATCTTTAAGAAATACTCAGATTAACTGTGTTAGAATTTCACAGAAACTCCAACCCAGTCAAAAGATATACTAAAACAAAGTAGGGATTATTTTGCCTCACTGTTTTTCATACCGTTGACAAGCTTGACAAAAGTGGAAGTTACCTTTTGTCAAGCTTGTCATTTCCCCCCAGCAATCAGCTGTTGGTGGAAAAAAAGCTATTTCTATGGATCCTCCACTGACCTCAATGCTGAAGCATCAGGATCTGAAGAGGACAGAAGAAGATGGTGGTGCCCACAAGGGACAGGCTCAGGTACATATATCCTAGCTTCCCCTGCCTCCCCATGACCACCAGATCCCCAGCGGCTATGTCACCATGAAATAATTCAAAGACCCCAGACAGTGACAGAGCTGCTTTAATACAGTCTAGTATAAACATTTTACTAAGCACTCACTAATTGTAGAAGTTCTTATTTGGACCCAGTTCCACGTTGAATTCCCTACAATCTGAACAACTCTGCAAGTAAGCTAAATATATTACTAGTTAATGACAGCGAAATGAAGTTATCTCACATATAGTCTTCCACCTTAACAAGAAGTATGATCTCCATTCCTATGCGGTTTATATTAAACTGTATTAGTATTGGCACATATCAAAAAGGCTTGTAGCAGTTGGCATGGCAAGTCTCATAGATGTTTCATGCCAGCAAAAGCAAGTTCTCTATTTCTGCTTACGGGAAACCTGGTCTATTAGTAGGAGGCTTTGTGTATATTTTTGGCTGCATCATATGCTTAATACCATAAACCACACTTCCTTGTATGAGCAGTCTTTGTTAATGCTAGTGTTTTATACCTGTCAGCACTCAACAAGGACAAGACAATACAATGTAAACAATGATAAGACTGGACAGCATTTTGCAGTAGCATTTCACTATGCCTTGTTTATTTGAGGAGCCAACGCCTCTGTTTAATTTTGCTTATAAAAAGTAGTCATGTTGCCCACAAATAATTCCTCTGGAATTTCCTGATTAGTGATTTTAGCAATCGTATAGGTGGCCTGCATCAATGCTATGCTTTATAACAGCAGTTGGCAGTCTATGGCACCCAGGGTGCCTTTGCCTGGCATATGAGACTGCCAGACCCAAATGGGCCAGAGAGACCCAGCACCCAGAGTGCAAGGCAGCCTGTGGTCTGCACCTCCATCAGATGCAAACACCACAGGGAACTCTCCCCCGTGATCCAGTGCTTCTCATTGATTCAGAGAGTTGCTACAGATCACCATGACAACACTCTTACTCACAGAGGAGTTTCCTACCCGTAGAAGGTGCTGACCACAAGTTCCACCACTGGGCCACCAGGGGTTAATAAAAATTCACACCCCCTTCTTAGCTAAAGGGGTATAATAAGTTTAGTTCATTAAAGAGTCACCTCCACAACAGTTCTGCAAACCTCCCACAAAGTATACTACAGCACTACAGACGGTCCAAACATACACAACACCACAGACAGTCCACAAACACATACAACGCCACTGACCACAATGTTTCATAGCAAAATACTGCAAACACAGAATAAGTGTTGCTTGGTGTAACCCTTGACATCACTTTGTTTATGCAGCCCTAGAATAACCTACCCCTGCTGGGACTCACACAGCCTCCTTACACACTTGCTAAAAAAAAAAAAAAAAAAGTAATTGCTTTTTTTTACTTCCATTTTTGTACTGTGTTTCGCTTTGAATTTCACATCTCCTGCTCTTTTAATTGCCTGTTATAGCCTGCAGACGTCCCCGTGTGTGATTTAAGTTCACTTAAAAAACTCAAAGTAAACACATTGTGCTGTAAAATTAAACCTTTTTTTCCTATAGGCTCTTTTCAGCATATACTTAAAAGGTCCATTAAATGGTGTAATTACAAAAGTGAGAATTCAAATACGTGAACTAGAAAAAATGTGTAAGTCAGGTATGTTTTCAGTTTGGCTACTCTGGCTTTAAATGTGAAATTCACTTTGAACCCTATAAGTAATATATCCAATAGAGCTAATGTACCATCCCATCAGTTTGTGTCAAACAATCTGAGCTGTATAACATAAACTGTGTCTCTCTCAGTACATCACCTACATGAGGCTAATGCAGAAGTGCATTTCAACATTAGCCCGTACATCTTTGACAGGCAGTGATAAGGTATGATCACAAGGGTCAGCACTATTTTTTGTCAAACTGCTCAAAAATGGTTTGAAACAACCCAGGGGTACTGCACCCACAGACACTTTGCTCATAACCCCTTTAGTAAACTCTAATAGCAATTTTAGTTTTTAAAATACCCCTTTAATGATGTGAGATACATATATATAATTAAGTCAGATGAAAAATCACTGCAACATGAAGGCAAAATGTGACACAAGATTAATCTCTCTATACAAAGATGTTCCTTCAGCATTTGACTACCAAACATTATTTAACCAGTTGAGTGCCAGGGAAGTTTCGATATTTTTATTTACTCACAGGAGATCATTTTCAGCTTTTTCCTTTCTAATACAAAATTCATTCTTGTGAATTGTGTACAATATACTTAAAGAAACCTTAGTGTTTAAGGGGAGGGGGAGGAAGGAGGATATTTGGGGGGGGAGGTATCAATGTTTACCAGTTTCTCTTAAAATAAATATAATGCAGGTGTTATTGAAGGCAGACACTAGCTAACCCTAACACTTACACTAACCCTAATAGGAGCTAGAAAACCAAAACGTTAACACTAATACTTACACTAATCCCAGGGTTTGCTCTTACTAACCTTAACATTATTGTTAGAGTTACACATTTTGAAAGGACTGGAGATTGTATGGTCAAACACCGAACTGGAACCACAATCAGCCAACACAGTGCTGTGGGGACAATTAATTGTCAGCTTTGTGTCTTTGCTACTGCTAATGGATAGCAACAAGGACCAATAATAGGGAACGGAATTAGGAGCAATGCCAGGGCTCCACGTGCAATTGGAGCAAAGGCATCAATCAGCTCCAGACGGTGCACTTATGGCCTACTTACACACTTCCGTGGGGTCCATCCTGTGTTTTGTCTCCCTTTGCCGCTATAAGCAGAGGCAGATACATAATCTGTGACAATCATTCTTTTAACCCCTTAAGGACTTAACTTCTGGAATAAAAGGGAATTATGACATATCACACGTCATGTGTCCTTAAGGGGTTAATGATCTGCTGCCCAGTCATTCTGTAGCCAAATTATGCAGCTGTGAAATTTGGCAAATTACATCATAATGCAGTTCAGTCCAGGGCACAACCAAGGCACATATTGCAAATGAGGAGGAGAAATATAAGCATAGTTGAACTTCTTCTCTTTTACGTATGCTTTCTCTGCACTGATTACAAGCTTATAACAATTACTGAACGTAAGCTTATGTGGAGGCATAAAAAAGGGTTTGAATTTTACATTTAATTTTATCTTTCACGCCTCACAAGTACGTATTTGTTAAATAGAGGGGATAAGTAAATAATATAAAAAATCATGAAAAGTGACAATTCCTCTTTAAAAGGAAAACACAAAACATATTTAAATACGAGTATTCTATGCCCAAACACCACTCCTTGCATTTTAGGATTCCTACACGCTGGGGCAAACACAAATTGACAAAAATACAACCGCCAGTTTCCACAGGCACATTAAACATTCCCTAAGGGAAAATGCAGCACTTACATTGTTTGCCCCACCCAAAATGGAAACATACATATCACTTGGAAAATTTAATTTAAAAAAAAAAAAAAACACATTCTCTGTTTAGGGGCCATCTAAACTAAATAATTTTGTTTTTCAACTTATTACAAAATTTTTGAATAAAAAAAAAAAATCCCACATATTTTTTTTTCCCTCAACAAAGTTAATTTTTTTATGGTAGCAGCTATCCCCTCCCATTGCTTTTGCCATGGCACACCACGTGCAGCACGAAGAAAATTCATTTTAGCACAACCTAATTCTGGGATCAGCAAATCATTGAACTCCATGAACCTAGTATAGTAATGTAGCACACATGTAAACAAAAATCCTGATTTAGCAAAAAACCTACTTTACTGTGAAATTAGAAACTTGTCTCATGCTCCAAATTAGGCTGTTTAAATGTATTTAGATGGAATTGTGCCTTTAATTGAGATCCATGCCCTAGTTCAGGGATAGGCAACCTTCGGCACTCCAGATGTTGTGGACTACATCCCCCAATACGCTCTTACACCCATAATGCTGGCAAAGCATCATGGGAGGTGTAGTCCAAAACATCTGGAGTGCCAAAGGTTGCCTATGCCTGCGGGCCTAGTTAAACCAGAACTAAAACCTACCAAATATAGTGATCACATGGGTACACTAATGGTCCTGAGACCCTCTAGTGATTTATCTGTCCCAATTGCAAAATTGCTATTAGAGCTCATTAAAAGACTACTTAATGAAGTGGTCTGGGTGCCTGGTCCAGGTAGGGTTAACCCATTTTTTTTATAAACATAGCAGTTTCAGAGAAACTGCTATGTTAATAAATAGGAAAATCACAGTGAGAAGACGCCAGCGTCCATAGGAAAGCATTATGAATGCTTTCCTATGAGACTGGCTGAATGCGCGCGCAGCTCCTGCCGCGCATGCGCATTCAGCCTAAGAGGAGGAGAAGAGGCGGAGAGGAGGAGGAGAGCTCCCCGCCCGGTGCTGGAGAAAGAGGTAAGTTTAACCCCTTCCTCTCCCCAGAGCCCGGCGGGAGGGGGTCCCTGAGGGTGGGGGCACCCTCAGGGCACTATAGTGCCAGGAAAACGAGTATGTTTTCCTGGCACTATAGTGGTCATTTAAGCTTAAGGCTTGAAGAGTGGTACAAGACAACAAAGAAATTAAAATAATGTCATTAGATTTATGAATTTACTTGAATGTCTCCCTCAGAAGACATTTGCTGAGACATTGTTGAATCTTCCACTAGGTGCCTATTTTTGGCAAGCCAGTCCTGAAATGTATCCTTCCTCATAATTTTTCATCTCTCTGCTCCTTCCAATCTAGCTACTCAGTTATGTCCTAATTTTGGAACATGCAAGAAGCAGGAACGAGTTGACCTAGATTTTGACATGGCCAATTTCACACTGAGTCCAAGAAGAAACCTCAGAATTATGACATTTGAGCTAATTGTTTTCTTGCAAAATAATGTTTTTGACAAGCATTCGTCTAAAAATGACTAAGGCCAAAGGTTTATTCACAAGACTGAATTATGCTAAAATAACAAACTGCAGGCAATTATAACGAATTTGAAAAAGCAGCCGAATTATGGGTGTTTTTTTCTTCCATTGCACCAATTCTGACCTAATATGTGTAATTGTTATATAGTTCACTACAATCCCTGTTTGTGAATAGATCCATTGTACATCATGTGCAAGTTTAGTGCCTTCAGTGTCAGGCCAGTACGAGCAGCCAAAGTAGTATAGGGTGCACATTTTCTTGTAAAAAAAAAAAGAAATACAGACCTATTAAACTAAAGCTTTGACTGTTTTAAACTGCCTGTGTTACACATGAGAGTAGCTTTTTTTTACTGTAAACGATATCAAGATGTCATCTAAACAACCCTTTTAAAATGTAATAATAGATGGAACACTTCAGCCATTTCCACAAGGACCACCAGAGTTCTAAAGGCAAAACAGTGTGTTCCAAGGGGGTTGAAGGTCCCTTCAGTGGAGACAGTTGAGTTTAAATCTTAGTATCTGGAATGAATGTACCCCTTCAAGAAAACAAAAAGCATTTATAAATCTTCACATCTGCCTGCAGACATCTGGGCTGTCTACTGTTTGTATAGACTGCCAGTCAGGACTTGTAATTTCTGATCCTGCACAAAATTGCTCTAAAAATAGTCTGAATTGGTAGTAGTACGTCTAAATATGAGCTCTCATTTATGTTATGAGTTTGCAGATTAAAGTTACGTATAAACAGGCTCCCTCACTACTGTCTTAATAACAATTAGTACTCGAATATGGCCAAATAGCCCCTTTATACATGACAGGGTTATGTCTGTGCCCCCCACCCCCAGCTGACACTTACTAGGTGCTCGGAGTAGTAAAGTGCCCACTATGCATGTGACAAGGACAATGTCAGCCACGGTCCTAGAAAATGCCCGAGATAGTTACCGAGTCAAGCAGTGCCCAGCTCCCCAATGTACAGACTTCGACAGTTTATCCCCCACCTCCCTCTAGCCCGGTGCCAGGGCTGCAGTCATCGTATACCCACCACTTCATCCCAGACAGGGCTCCGGCTGTAGGAAGGGAAGGCATGCTCCATCATTACCCAGGAAGTAGTCAAAAAGGATCTGGAAGACACAACTGCTGCAACGTCCACTGCACGGCATGTAAAGGGGGATGTCCCCAAGGGTAAACTGTGTGACCCTCTCTGTTCCAAGTGTCACTAGTAATGAGGTTCTCCGTGTTTCCCTCTCACCTCCCCTGCAGCCAGTGTGTGGCAGATTCTGTCTAACCTCATCCTTCCTTATCCAGCCCCTGCACCTCCTCCTCCTCACTTATCCAGCCTATGGACCTCCTCCTCTTTCCTTATCCAGCCTCTGGACCTCCCCTCCTTCCTGATTCAGCCTCTAGACCCCCCCTCCTTCCTTATTCACCCGACATTCTTTTACTCGTTCTCTGTCTTGTTTCCTGCTCCCCATGGGTCACTTCAACTCTTGAGTGATAACCCTCTTGGGTGATAGGGTGTTTAGGGTGACAGGCTTCCAAGCTTTGCTGCTGTTATTCCTAATTATCTAAAACACACTAATGATGACTTATTAACTGCTTCACTATCATTTAAATTATGTCTTAACAAGAAGAACAGTTTTTAAGTTTTTACTTTGTTGTACAACAGTAATTCTCCTCTTACTTATGTAATGTGCAAGCATATTATAAGTTACTTTTAAAAAAACAACACATTTACCCTCCTTGCTGCAATTCCATTGTACAGCGCTATGGAATCTGATGGCGCTATATAAATAATAAAATAATAATAATAATGCTGCCAACATGCCTAGTTTCCTCAATCCACTTTCCCACGCCACTTCATATATACATTAATATTATTATTATTGGTATCGCCATTTATATAGCGCCAACAGATTCCGTAGCGCTTTTACAATACTCCGTTCTTTTAACTGGCATCCAGCAACAAACAATGCTGCTTTAGATGCCCCTTCTGACTTCACAACTGCACTTGGGAGGTCCAATCGAATGATTTCATAGAAAAGAATTTGATTAAACCTTTTCACTGGCTCAGATCATATGCTTGTGCTTTGACCCAGTGAGGGATGGAGGGTGGGAGTGGGGGTGGATGGAGGGAAGGAATTTTTTTTTAATCAAAATAACTCTACGGTCTTCCAGGAAAGTGGTTTGGAGCATTAAGACGAATTGGGACTGTGAAACAATTGCGCTTCCAGTCTTTGTCATACACGGTGATTGAAGGAGACGCAAGTGAAACACTTGATGAAGAGGTTAAATCGTTTCTTAAAAGTATGACGAGGACAATGTAAAATGCACCATCTACACTTTACCTAAATGATTTTACTGTCACTGTAAGTAAAGACATATTACCGCTTCATCACCAACATGAAAGTGTAAATGTTCAGCAAATTAAAGTGATTTTAAAGTGTAGGCCAAATTAGCCAAATAGAAAACACAGCTAATTTAGATTTTTTTCAGTTTGGTTATATTGGCCTAAAAATTTATATTTACTTTAAATTCCAGACAGTTAGCACATTAACATTATTTTATGGTGTGTTGGAGACATAGTAGGAGAGTTGACTACAGGTAACTCCATTGAACGAGAAATATTTAGAGCAGGTAAGTATAATTTTTCTTTCTTCCTTAGGGCCATGCTTTAAGAAGATATTTTACCTAAGTTGGATTTTACAAAAAAAATGCAGTGACTCCAAGAGTAACAGCGCCACTTTAATGGAATATGTACTTGAGGTTTTCATTTTAAGACAAACAACAAAAGGGAAGAGGGGGAAAGAGGAAATACAAACTAAAATGAGAAACTTCACTGTGGAAAGGTTCACAGAATTTCACTCAAAAATGTGGGTAACAGAACACTTGTATTTTTAGACTGGCAGTACAGGTCTGAGCAGACTTTATATAGATTATATCTTACCTGCACTATCGTGGTATGTGACATGCGTTATATCCGCATCACTGGACTAATACGGCTATTCTGAACCTCATGCATAAAGTGAGATGATTCTCAATGTCACATTTTGTACTGCAGTGAGAAAATATCTTTTTTATTGCTCCTGCCTAATAATCTACCCGTGCATGATGTGGCAAAATGAGATTAGATTTATCAAATGAATTCATGCTTACAAACTTTTGAACGTCTACATTTGCATAACAGAATTAAATGACTTTGAGATGATCAATGAAGGTTATGCTTGCCTGCATCACACAGGCTATCCCAGTGAAATTAGGGCATTTTTGGTGATGAAGCCATGGAATGTTACTGGCAAAGATGGCACATGGACTGAACTGACATGATCATTGCCAACCTACTAGTCACTGGTTGTCTCTCATGGTGCGTGAAAACTCAAAATTAAGCAATAAACTAGTTCAAAGAGACCAGTGCAGAAAAAAAACCTGTAATACTCAAATTGTATCTTCCTCTCATGGTGTAGCATCTGCATGCTGTCCCTGCCAACTACATAGTGATTGGCCCTTGGCAGCTTTCAAAGCCAAGAGCCAATCACAATTTGTAGGGGGAGAATGTTCACTTTGACGTAGGGATGTAGGGACACTGTTCCAGTGACAATTATATTTAGATTTTAAAAAAAATGAAACATATAGATTCCTACTGAGGTGCAAACTAAGCACACTGGATCCTCATCCCCAACTTGATGCCAAAAAGGTAAGCAGTAAGAGATTAAATATATTTTTTTTAAAGAAGGGATTAACCCCTTCAGGACCGCTGACGGTTCAGGACCGTCAGCAGTAAAACGTGCGTTTGGACCGCTGACGGTCCTGAACCGTCATAGCGAAAAACGGGCTGCGGGAAGCAATCAAAGATCGCTCCCGCCAGTATAACGATGTAACTATCTGCCAGACATCCCAGGCAGATAGTAACAACCAATTGCGGCGTGTGAGCAATCCGTGATTGCTCACAATTGGCTGCTGTCAAAGTGGGTGTTACAAACACTCACTTTGATAGTGATCTCTGCCCCTCTCTCCTTTGTAGCGTTTTGTGAGGCGAGAGAGACAGAGATCGTGATAGTTTGTTGCAGCAGAAGTGTTCCAGAGCTTTATACAGTATCTAAAGTGAATAAAAAATCATTTTTAACCCCTTCCCTGCAGATCTGTTACAGCAGTGCATTTATACTGTATGGAATTTTTTTAATTTTTTTTGCCCTTAAAGGGTTAAATTTGTTTTTAAAATCTGTGTCTTGGTCTGTCTTAGTCAGTCAGTTTCCTTCCCCCAAATCTCCGTTAGATTTTTGTGACAGGAGTTAGTTTAGGGATTGCTATTTAGTCTGTTTTAGTAAAAAAAAAAGTATAAAAAAAAATGTGTGTGTTTGTAATTTGTTTTAGTCATGTGTAAAACATGCAGCGTATGTATAATTTGCAGGAGGCATATGCCTTCTTGGCTTCAGATTTTGACCCAGGTCAGTTTTCTGACACGTCTAGTCAAGACGACATGTCATCTGTGTGTGAGCCGGCTGAAGAAATAAGCTGTGCTTCCTCTGCTATGCCGAATGTGGAGTAGGACTGGGTACCTCCACAGTTAGCCTAGCCCAACGTCCCCCCCTTTTAGTGCCAACGCAGGAATTAATGTTAATGTGGATGGCTTCTCCCCAATGCAGTATGTAGAACTATATTTAGGGGATACCATCTGGGAGGAGATTGCTTCCCAGACTAACTTGAATGCTACAGAAAAGGTAGAAAAGCCACAGGCCGTTCACCTATATGAGTGGAGCATATAGTGATAATAACGGACACCTACCCAATGATAAGGGTCATCTGGTCCTAACGTTGTAATAAAATCACTTCCAATTCAGCATATATACAATAAAAAAGAAACACATACAGAAGAAATAATAGTGTAAATCTGTATAACAGTATATTATTTTGCAGTGGTCATGAGAAGTGCCAACTCACATATTCCAGAGCCCAAATGAGGATAGGCTCAGATCATTTGCGCCTTAGTACCGTCTGGTGGTACTGTCCCCTCTTTTTTGAACCCGTAGACAAAATCCCTCAGAAATGGAATTGCAGAGAGGAACGTAATATAGTGCAGTAACTTTGAAAAAAGGTGAATATATTATATTGTAAAAAATAAATGCTCACCTTTTATTGAGCCCAATACTTGGCTCTAAATAATCAGCATGAGTGTGAGGATAAGGGAGACACCAACCCTTCTTTGAGCAGCTTCAATAGAGTTCAAACGGAACTTGAATAAAAATAAATTTATTTTGCCAACAGGCAAGAAAATACAACTGCATAAAAATCAAATTAAAAGCAGAAGAAGAATAAAAAATGTCCCATAAATGTCCTCCTTTTTCGAGACGCGTTTCGCCCTGCTTGAGAGCTTTTTCAATCGGATATTCTCTGCTCTTGTTTCAGTCCCGGTTTAAATATCCCGGTCTACCTTCTCATTGGTGGGCTTTTCCGGTAATCAACCAATCCCCTTCTCCAAGGGGAGTGTATTGTGGCTTACCTTATTCCTTTTCATCGTTTGCGTCAGTGACCGGAAGTGACGTCAGTGCTGCGTCACCTCCGGTATTGCGGTCGCCATTTTGCTAGTGGGCAATGAGGTGGGAAAAAAGACAGAACACCACCTGATGTCAGGTATACTCTATCATTCATGCTGCCGCCGGAACCCACTTCCGGGTTCACGGCGCTTAGCCCCGCCCCTTTCTCTGACGCGGTCCTTCCACGATACTTAGGAAGACCGCGCCAGATTCAAAGGGCTGGATTATTCACTCAGGTGCTGCATTGAGATCAGCTGCTCTACTTGATGCTACCGGCTCCACTCCTCTCCCGACCTCGGCTTGTAAACAGATTTCTACCTTCTCCACTTCTCGACCTCGGCTTGTAAAACGGACTTCTACCTTCTCCACTCCCAGACCTCGGCTAGTAAAAACGGACTTCTACCTTCTCCACTCCCAGACCTCGGCTAGTAAAAACGGACTTCCTTACTCTCCACTCCTAACGCTCAGCTTATTAATAGAGACTCCTAATTTCTCCTCCATTGGGTGAATTAACCCTTCCATTGCCAGAACTGCCTCTAAGTTAAGTAAACCTTTTTGCCAAGGAAACCAATTCATATTAATTAATTTATACAGTATTTAAATTTCACTAAAATTCTCTCTTGTCAATAAGGGATTGCTACTAAGTCTAATTCTTCCTGCAAATATCAATTTATTCTAATTGCAAGCCTGTCCAGCTTCATTAACATAATTTTCATAAATCATTCCATCTTAATTAAGTTGGAACTAGCATTGCATTTCTTCCCTGCATGTGTATTTAAAGATACAGTCAACCTTGTTCACTTCAATATAAAAGGAGGTGAAACTTATTGTTTCTGCAGTTGAGTTCCAATTAAAGAAGTATTACAAATAAGTATCACACCTGACCGTGTTCGTCATTTTCCTTCTGCCCTTTATTCAATGTAGCGAAATTTCATTATGTTACAGACATTATTTTACAAGAATAAAATAAAAATCTACATAAAGCATGTAATTTTGTCTTTTCCATTAAAAATGTTAATCACAGAAATATAAGAATTGAATTTGATATTGTGGAGACCTTATTGGATACCACATAAATCCCAATTTGGGCAGTCAAGAAAGATAGTTCTTTCAATTAAAAAATATATATTGATTAAGAAGTGTGTACAATATGTGCACATGTTATTTAAAGTGACATCACAAAAAATGACACATTTCAAAATCGCCATTAAGGCCAGTTGGAATCATGGTATTGAGATCAAAAATCCATCTCATTTCTTGTTGACCCATCTTTCTTATTGGGTCCTCACCTCTCCAGTTAATATTTACCACTTGTATGCCCATAAATGTTAGTTGAGTTGGGTCACAATTATGCTTATGTTTAAAATGTGCGGAAAGGCTGTGCTTTTCAAAACCCTTCCTAATATTACGAACATGTTCTTGTATTCTTACGTGAAGGGATCTGGTGGTCCTACCTAGATAACTTAAACCGCATTTACATGTAATGAGATAGATAACCCGTTTGGAGTAGCAGGTTATAAGTTGATTTATTTTATGTTCTTTGGGCTGTTTACCTTGGAGTTGTGAATTTCGGGTGGAAAATGAAATTATGTGTCTCTTACTTTGGCCACTATTTCTGCATGCCCCACATGTGCCACAACCATAAAATCCATTTTTTTGATTAAAGACATTTTTAGTGGTATTTTGTTCTTTTATATGATTCTGTACTAAATTCGTTTTTAAACTAGGAACTCCTCTATAAGTGAAAATGGGTTTATTTGGCAATATCTCATTTAGGAACGTGTCATTTTTTAAGATAGGCCAATATTTCTGAAAAATCCTTTTTAACTTATAGTTTTGACAACTAAAGTCACAAATAAATGCCAGATTACGTTCTTCTTTCCCATTTTGTGGTAATTTGTATTGTAGAAGTGACTCTCTATCCTTTAAAATAACCTCATGTTGGGCCTTATCCAATAATTGGGCTCCGTATCCTTTCTGTTTAAAATCATTAAGAATTTTGCATGAAAAAATGGGTTTTAGTTTTAATCTCTCCTTTATCTATATAAATTTGGAGATCCAGAAATTCCACAGATTTACGGCTATAATTGATTTCGAGCTTAATACCCCATGTATTGTCATTAAGGGCTGATAGGAAGGATACTAGAGATTCCTCATCTCCCTTCCAGATTAAAAATATGTCATCAATGTATCGGCGATAGAGCACCAGATTCTCCTCCCAGTCCTGCCTTACATATACATGCTGATGTTCCCAAAATGACATGAACAAATTGGCGTAACTGGGGGCGAACCTGGTGCCTATCGCCGTACCGCATATCTGGAGGTAAAAATTACCCCCAAACCAAAAGTAATTGTAATTGTTGGTAAGAATCCATCTGATTCCCTCAACAATGAAATTAATCTGTTCTTCAGGGAATTCACCGAACTCCTCCAAGAAAAACCTAGTGGCTTGGCATCCCCGTTCATGAGAAATGATGGTATACAGCGAACTGACGTCCGCTGTTACCAAAAAAAAGTCATCTTCCCATATCTGATTTTTTAAAAGATTTAGTATGCTCAATGTGTCTTTTAGATGGCTAGGGCATCGGGGAACTGCAGACTGGAGACATCTGTCTATATACTGAGACAGGCGACTAGATATAGACCCTATACCAGACACTATAGGTCTTCCTGGTGGGTGATCCTTGTTTTTATGAATTTTAGGAAGCTGATAACATACTGGGGTTCTCAGTATTATCCTGACACTCATGCTGATTATTTAGAGCCAAGTATTGGGCTCAATAAAAGGTGAGCATTTATTTTTTACAATATAATATATTCACCTTTTTTCAAAGTTACTGCACTATATTACGTTCCTCTCTGCAATTCCATTTCTGAGGGATTTTGTCTACGGGTTCAAAAAAGAGGGGACAGTACCACCAGACGGTACTAAGGCGCAAGTGATCTGAGCCTATCCTCATTTGGGCTCTGGAATATGTGAGTTGGCACTTCTCATGACCACTGCAAAATAATATACTGTTATACAGATTTACACTATTATTTCTTCTGTATGTGTTTCTTTTTTATTGTATATATGCTGAATTGGAAGTGATTTTATTACAACGTTAGGACCAGATGACCCTTATCATTGGGTAGGTGTCCGTTATTATCACTATATGCTCCACTCATATAGGTGAACGGCCTGTGGCTGTTCTACCTTTTCTGTAGTTTTTCAATTTGAGGTGGGTGTGAGGGACCCCCACGAGCATTCTTTTACACTATTCTTTAAAATCTACAAGCGCCTCTTATACATAGTTTTCTTTCTCTTTTCTAACTTGTATGCTACCCAATTTATTGATAACAATCCAGGTAGCTATATAGTCAGGGAGCATGACTGGCATCCCACAGATGTCCCAGAGCTTAAAAAATTCTGGGCTCTTACAATGCTCATGAGGATTATAAAGAAGCCATCGATTCGCTCATACTGGAGCACCAACCCAATAATGTCTAGTCCAGTATTCTCCCAAACCATGCCTAGAGCCAGATACGAGTTACTGCTGAGATTTTTACATTTCAGTGACAATACCCTCTGTCAACCTAGAGATCACCCCCAATACGATAGGCTTCATAAAATACGCCCACTGCTAGACCATTTTCAGGACAAATTTTCAGATGTTTATACCCCCCAACAAAATTTATCCATAGATGAATCTCTAATGAAATACAAAGGGAGATTAGGGTTCAGACAATACATCCCCTCAAAGCGATCTAGGTATGGCATAGAACTGTACAAACTGTGCGAGAGCGAAAGTGGATACACGTTTGCCTTTCGTGTATATGAGGGGAAAGATGGTCAACTGGACCCTCCTGGCTGTCCTGACTGGGGACAAGTGGGAAACTTGTATGGGACCTACTAAACCCCTTGTTTAATAAAGGTTACCACCTTTATGTGGATAATTTTTATAGTAGTGTCCGTCTGTTTAAAACACTTTATGGTTTACAGACACTGGCCTGCGGCACTGCCAGAAAAATTCCAAAGACTTTCCACGATCTCTCATAGAGGCAAAATTAAAAAAAGGCGAATGTAAAGCACTTCACAAAGCTGAAGTGCTTGCACTAAAATTTAGGGACAGGAAGGATGTCAACATGCTAACCACCATCCATGACGAACGCATGTCCGAATGCATGTAGGGTCCAAACCGGTTTGCATCAGGGCTGATGCAGCCATATCTTATTTTACGAAAAACCAAAGCATGGTATAAAAAGGTGGCTATCTATCTGATGCAAATAGCAACCCACAACTCATTTTTGCATTTAAAAAAAAATAATCCAGGGAAAACCACCTTTCTCCAATTTCAGTTGAAAATAATTTCTTTAACAATTTATGGAGATGGACAAGTTCCAACAACGGTGCAAGCTGAGTCCAGACATTTTATTTGTAAATTACCGCCAACTGCTAGAAACCCCCTCCCCCCACCAGAAACGTTGCCGGGTCTGTTTTAAAAACGGGAAAAGGACAGACACCCCTTTTCACTGTCCTGATTGCCCTTTGAAACCAGGACTGTGTGTAGGAACATGTTTCAAGCTGTACCACATAGAACAGTTGTAAGAAGTGTTCCTGAATTTTTATTTTATTTTTTGTTTCTTTGGAAAGTAGCCATTTTTTGTTAGTTTCCGGCCCCCAAATCTCCAGTTAGATTCTATTTGCAGGAGTCAGTTTAAAAATTGCTGCTAAATGTACATTTGCTACCTGCACATTTGGTCTAACAAGTTTTCTGGCAGTAACACATAACCAGCTGGCCAAAACTAGATGACGTGTGCAGAAAAACCAGAATTAAAAACTTACCACTACACTTTTTTGGGGGGCAAAATGGTTGGGGGAAAGAAGTCAAAACACCCCATCTTCTATAACCTTTGATGTCTACTTTATAAAAATATATACTATTAATACTGTCATGATGGTAACAACCATTAACTGGGGATAGTCAAACTGAAGATAGACCAAGCATACCTGTGGATCAAATAGAAAAACTGACATGTACAAGTTCTGATTGTTGCCTTTTGGCCCCCAAACAACCCAGCAACCCTATACATGGGAGGTATCACTGTACTCGGGAGATGTTGCTGAACATATTGGGCAGTGTTTGGCAGTGACACATAACAGGATCTATTAATTCATGCCTAAAGTACAATGTGTGTGAAAAAAACAGAAAAAAAATTACTAACTCAATGTTTGACAAAGCCTGGTGGTAGAATTAGTGCATGGAAAGTGTTAAAATACCACCATGTGAAATACCCTAGGGTGTCTACTTTTCAAAAATATATGGTTTGATGGGGGTAAAATACATTGGCCAGCTTCAAAAATGTCCCAAATAGGACATGCATGCAGGTTGACTACATGTCAAAATTCCAAGCTGGGAAACTGATATGCGCACCTGCCAAATGTGGCCTTTTAGCCCCCCAACAACCCGACACACCTATACATGGGGGGTATCCCTGTACTCGGGAGATGTTGCTGAATACATATTGGGGTGTTGTTTGGTAGTGACACCTAACACAATCTGTGAATTTATACCTGAATTGCAATGTATGTGAAAAAAAATAAACTCCCTATGCAAAGTTTGGCAAAGGTTTGTGGTAAAATGGCTGCATAGAAAGTATCAAAATATTCTTAGATGAATACCCTGGGTTATCTAGTTTAAGAAAAATATATACACGTGGGGTGTTTTTTTGAGATTTATGATATAAGTGTTAAAATGTCACTATTGATACAGTTGAAAAATGTACATTTTGAAACAGCAATTTCCTACTTGTACTTATAGCCCTATAACTTGCAAATAAAAACAAAAAAAAAAACATAAACACTGGGTGTTTTTAAATTCAGGACAACATTTTGAATCTATTTAGCACTTTGTTTCATTCCATTTTGTAGATCAATAAAAGATTTTTTAAGTAAAAGTCAAAAAAAGTGTATTTTTTAATTTTTCACCATATTTTATTAATTTTAAATTAAATTATATGACATGATAAAAATAATAGTATGTAAAGAAAGCCCTTTTTGTCCTGAAAAAAACAATATATAATTTGTGTCGGAACAGTAAATGAGAGAACGGAAAATTACAGCTAAACACAAACACCAGAAAAGTGTTAAAATAGCTCTTGTCCTTAACGTACAAACATCACAAAACAGTTCGGTCCTGAAGGGGTTAAAGGAGAAAGTTCCTGGCCCCAATGTAAACAAAACACATACATCCTCCATAAATGCAACCTTAATCCACACAAATTCAGACCCCACAGTTTCTCATATGCAATTCTCAACAGTCACAAGAACATTTAATTCCCATTACAAACATATGGCACACATGCACATCAGTACTGTCACACACAAAACCAACCCCCAACACATTCACACACAACTTCCATTCTAAGTGGATCTGCACACACCTACCACACCAAATATCCAATTACACAAATCTCATTAGACACAGAGTCACACACATCTCCCATCATATATTTGCAACCTCCATACACAACTGTCATCACACGCATGCATCCCACACGCATTCACACACAATTTCCAGCATGTCCTTGTCTCTGGCCCCTTAAAATCTATTCTATATGCAGAACTGGCTGAGGATGCTGTCTGGGGCTTAATGTTATATGAAGAAACCAGACCTGCACCAAGTTCTCATCAACCTTGCATATTGTGCTCCTGCCACCAATTTTATTGCATTTACCCAAATCTGGAGTGGTGACATTAGGTTAGATATGTAGTCACAACCACCATTCACCTTATTTTCAGCGCAAGTCTGCTGGTGCTTGCCACGCCCACAACCCGCCTCCTTGGCTGACATCATCAGAACTGATGATCTCAGCCAATTCCAATGCCTTCCCATAGGAAAAGCATTGGATTGGTTGAGGGCAGCAAGGAGGTGGGCCAAACGCTGGCTTGGTCAGTCAGCATCTCCTCATAGAGATGCATTGAATCAATGTATCTCTATGGGGAAAGTTCAGTGTCTCCATGCAGAGCGTGGAGACACTGAACATCAGTGCTGCACACTGTGCAGGAAGAACTTCTAGTAGCCATCTGAGAAGTGACCAATGAAGGTGTCCCTAGTCTGTAATGTAAACACAGTGTTTACTGCAAAATGCCTGCAGGGACTGATTATACTCACCAGAACAACACATTAAAGGACCACTATAGGCACCCAGACCACTTCAGCTTAATGAAGTGGTCTGGGTGCCTGGTCCAGCTAGGGTTAACCCTTTTTTTTAATAAACATAGCAGTTTCAGAGAAACTGCTATGTTTATAAATAGGTTAATCCAGCCTCTAAAGCCTCTAGTGGCTGTCTCAATGACAGCCGCTAGAGGCGTTTGCGTGCTTCTCACTGTGAAAATCCCAGAGCCCGACGGGAGGGTGGGGGCACCCTCAGGGCACTATAGTGCCAGGAAAACGAGTATGTTTTCCTGGCACTATAGTGGTCCTTTAAGCTGTAGTTGTTCTGGTGACTATAGTGTCGCTTTAATCTTTGATTAATAGCTTAACAAAAGTGTCAGTATTTCTTGTGTTCGTTGTGATGCAAAATGTTCCTAGACTTTATTTATTTAAAAGACAGGATCAATAGTTGCAGAAGTAGTTTGCATAGTTGCAGAACAGCTCTATAAATATGTAAAAATGTATTTATACTTACCATTGTATCCATGACAGCACTAGCTGATGGGCATCTTCACCCACTCACAGCAGGGAGGACATGATTAGACTTCAATTTATAAGAAATTGGGCGGCCCCTCCCTTAGCCTACAGCCTCAGTAACATGATCATGAAGAAAAACAAGAAGAAGGAGCATAATGCTGCATGGACAGTAACCAGGAAATTTAAATTACATTATATATGAATGCATTTTCCCACCGAGAAATATGCCAAAGAAAAAGCATTATAAAATACAAGGGAGGGAAAGAGGAGATATGTTAATTAGGTAGGTATTCATTTCATAGTATAAAATGTCACTATTTTTGAATAGAAATAGGTCCAGCTATAGAGGTGCTATTACTTTGCCAATGCCCAGTGTACCATCTATGATAGACACTGCCATGCCAGTCTCCCATATCATAGATAGAGCTGCAGTGCTTTGTATAAGGTTTAGCAGGGCAGGCAACGGATGCTTTGAGCAGAGCCAGATTACCCATTAAGAGGTGTAGGCAGCCAGTGGCGTACACATGACCCATGGGGCCCGGGTGCAAAAATTGATCCGTGGCCCCCCACCCCCCCGTGCTTACTTGGCGCGGGTCGGGGCCGCAACACATGGTGGCGGGCACCTGGTCGCAGGGCTGTTATGCTGCACACACACCTAAAGGACCACTACAGACACCCAGATCACATCAGCTAAATGAAGTGGTCTGGGTGCCAGGTCCCTCTAGTTTTAACTCTGCAGCTGAAAACATAGCTGTTTCAGAGAAACGGCTATGTTTCACTGAGAGTTAATCCAGCCTCTGGTGGCTGTCTCATTGACAGCCGCTAGAGGAGATTCCGCGATTCTCACTGTGAAAATCACAGTGAGAAGACACTGAACGTCCATAGGAAAGCATTGAGTAATGCTTTCCTATGGGCGGTTTAAATGAGCGCGTGAGCCTCTTACCGCGCATGTGCATTCGGAGCTGAGAGAAAGGTAAATGCTGAAGACACACACTCTCACGAACAGATGCATACACACTAGCTAACAGACACACACATTTACTGACAGAGACACACTCAGCGACAGACATACATACACACTCACTTACAAAACATACACTTTCACTGACAAACACACACTCACTAACAGACATCAGACACACTCAGTAACAGACACACCCAATAACAGACACACCCAATAACAGACACACTAACTCCCACACTAACACTTACACACACACACACACACACACACACTAACACACACACTAAAACACACACACTAACACACACACTAACACTAACACACACTAACACATGTTTTTTTTTAAATTGAATCCCCCCAGCCTCCTTACCTTTTGGAGTGCTGGGGGATTCCCTGGGGTCCAGTGGTGGTGCTGCTGGGCTCCTGGGGCTCCTGGGCGGGTCGGCGGACAGGCGAGCGGGCTGTCTGGGTGGCCGGCACGCGAGGGAGCACTTTCCCCTAAGTGCTTCCTCTTCAGCTCCCTCGCGCACCGTGTAGGGATACCGGAGCCGGAAGATGACGTCATCTTCCAGCTCTGGTATCAGTGCGGTGCGCGAGGGAGCGGAAGAGGGAGCACACAGGGGAGAGTGCTCCCTCGCGCGCCCACCACCCAGACAGCCAGTCCGCCCGCTGGGGTCAGCAGGGCCAGCCTCGGGGGGCCCTAAGGTGGCCGGCTCCTGGGCCCTCCAGGAGAAGAGGCTGGCCCAGTAGGTACATACTGGGCCGCAGGGGCGGCCGGGCCCCCTGGTGGGCCGGGCCCGGTCGCAGCCGCGACCCCTGTGACCCTGGTATGTACGCCACTGTAGGCAGCCACTTAGGGCCACGGTTCATACTGGCTGTGATCTATCCCTCCTTGAGATGAGTACCAGGATCCTTGGCCAGTGTACTCAGTAGAACAGTCAGCCTCCTATGCTTGATAAAAGGGCTGCAGAAACAGTTATAGATGATGTAAAACTCAGTTCTGTCCCAGCTTCTCCGGTGTCTTTGTGTGAGGCTGGACTGGAAGTGGAAGGGATGACTTCCTGTCTGCCACTAACAGCCTCTCACAAAGGAAATGCCTTGCAGGATGGGCACTTCTAGAACTCATCTTAAACTCACAACTAGAACTCATCTTAAACTTTAAATCCCTTAATGACAGAGCCAATTTTCTAGGTTCTGAACCAAACCAAAACCTAGAATCTACACTAGGTGTTTGTTCCACCTTAATCTAAGAGGTTCTCTAAATAAAGAGTAATTAATACTAACCCTAAACCAACCTCTCCGCCAACGCTATACCAACATTACGCCTAACCCTGCACTAACACAAATCATATACCTACAACTAATTTTAACTCTACACTATCCCTAACCTTAAAACAGCACCAATCCAAACTCAGCATTAACTTACCACAAATCCTAACATTACAAATCCCTGCTCACACCACATTGCAACCAATGGGGATTCAAATGGCAATTTAAATCACTTAAATTGTAAAAACTTTTTTATTTCTGTAAATTCATCCTACTCACTTTATCTTCCATTTATTTGCTGATCGGTGGGGAGCAGGGGGCACAACAGAATTCTGTGCCTAGAGGCACCTGACATACATATCCGGCCATCCACCCCTATTCCCCCTTTGAAAATTTTCTGGGAACAACTGTTTTGCAGGTGCCAGAATCACAATGCATTAGATATGTTTGAGTGGAGGCACTGTCATGAAGTTAAGTTCATTATAAATCCCATAGTGGAACGCAGGTCACCAGGAAGTTACATGGTCTTTCACAGCTGCCACAGACATTGCTGGTAAAGTAGGAATGATGCATACAAACATATTTTTGTATCTGTGATATAAGCAGGCCCGGACTGGCCATCAGGCATACCGAGCAAATGCCCGGTGGGCCGCGATGGCAATGGGTCAAGGCCAGCCGGACAGCAGGGGAGAGCACAGGATCTCCCCTGTTGGCCCATGCAGGGCCAGCACTATCCGAGCGCCGGCCCTGCTGTGTCCCTTCATGGGTTGGTGGGGAGATCAAAGATCTCCCTCACCGGCCCACAGGCTGTGAAACGCGGCCGCCGGCGGGGGAGGGAGGGAGAGAGGACCAGGCAAAGCTCATACCTACAGCTCTGCCAGGTTCCTCTAGCGAGTTTCGAGCATTGCCGCGGTTACCATGGCAACGCACCGATCTCGCGAGAGTGAACTCTAGCCCCACACACCAGAGACGAGTTAAAAGCACACACAGTGCAAGCATGTTATTAAATTTGCTTGCGCTGCGCAAAACAAAAACAGGGCATTGAAAGACTGCTGACAGGAAATATTCAGCTTTTGTAAGCTGTTTTTAGATATACCCCCAATGGAAAAAGCATTCATGTTTTCACTGCGGGTATAACTTTTTTTTCCATTCCTTTAAGCTTGTGGGGGGTGGTTACAACACACGTGAAATAGAAGTTTAATTAACTAATTCAAATGGGAATATAGAGTCGTAGGGAGCTATATACATTATTAACCTATAGAATTAAGCTCATTCTTAGGATAAAGACCTACAAGCATTTGTTCACTAAATGGCATTTGTTTTGAATAGAAACGGGAGTTGCAAAATGTATGTCAACATAACTAAGCTGAAAAGTTGATGTATTTTTCCAGCTCAGATATTATTTGCTGCTATTTGTCTCCCTCCTTGTATTCTCCCACCCAGGGCCAGACTGGGGATACAAAGCAGCCCTGGAAAAAAATGTATGTCAGCCCACACACATATATACATATATATCTAAGCAAGTATATATAGTATTTATTATCTTTTTATTGTCCTGATGAATGGCCCTATAGTGTTATTTTTTGTTTTTTTGCATTGGACGACCCAGAGTGCTGGTATAGATTGAAAAGTGTGTGTGTGTGTGTTTATATATGTATATTATTGATATGTTCCTTTTTGTAATTCAAAATATTGGGTCGTTAAGGGTAGAAAGTTTAATTATACAAAAAGCATACTCACACGCAGACACAGACAATCTCACGGACTCATTGATACAGCTCATTGATACACTGGCTCACAGACAGACAATCTCATTGATACACATGCTCATTACAGACAAGCTCACTGACACACACATGCTCACTACAGACAAACCCAGTGACACACACATGCTCACTCCAGACAAACTCAGTGACACACACATGCTCACTACAGACAAGTTTACTGAAACACACATGCTCCCTCCAGACAAGCTCACTGACACACACACACATGATCACTACAGAAAAGCTCACTGACACACACACACACACACTCACTGTCGTGGGCTGAAGCCTACCTGTCACAAAAGGCTGTGGGAGACAAGGAGCACTGGAAGATGATGTCTCCATTTTCTGACCTCTTCCTTACAGGTCAGCAGCGTGTGTTGGGGTGGAGCTTGATCATGGGAGGCAGGAATTTAATCTGCTTGTGTTAAGGCGGAGAATAGAGGCACCAATTGCTGAAGATTCAGGAGGGAGATTCAGAACTCCCCCCAGCCCCATGGCAGCCTAAATAGGCCGCACCAGCACCTCCCTCTAGCCCCTCCCTCTCTTCTTTCCTTCGGTCTACCACAGGCTGTTACAGTCAGAGGGAAAAAAATACACATCAGGGTTTCCTGCCAGCCCCAGGTGCTCTGGTCCACCGGGAAATTCCCAGGTATCCCGGTGGGCCAGTCCGATATGTACAATTCAACTGGCACTATATGGTGGGAAAAGTGTAGCTGATAAACACTGTGAAATGAATCACTCATATTTCACCTACATAAAACAATCCAAGAATTAATAAAGTGAACAGCGCAATACAATATCTTAAATTTCTAGTTTACAATTAAGTGCCCAGACCAGTGTCAGCGTATTCCACCATAAATATGTGCAGTGCAACACGTATGAACAAGCCTGTAATCTTTGCCGAAATGCATTAGTGTTTATTCCTTTCATGGCTTTAATCTTTATTTTCAAGAAATGTAGTTATTTTTAATCATATTTGGACCGTTGGACCTTCCTGATTTTATTCAGAAGATTTTATTCAGAAGATCCTGGTGGGGAACATACCACTTAAGCTATAAGGAGTGAGCAAACCCCATTTTTTGCTCTCCACTAGATTAAACTGCTGTCTACTCCAGTTGAATAAACATCAGTACCACACTCAAGCTGATTTACCTGAGCCACTTATATACAGGCTCATAAAAATGTGAGTGTGATCCCAACTATAAGTTTTCTATTTTATCTATACAATTCCTTGCTACCGGTATTACTGTACAAGGATTTTAAGATATTGTTTTGTGCTGTTCACTTTCTTAATTCTTAAAAATAAATATTTAGAGTAGGAAACTGTCACTTGTCCACCCCGATGCCCCCACCCATCAGTTGCAGTTGGGCCATATCTAATAATAATGTTCTGAAGGGACCTGTCACTGGTCCAACCACATACCCCCGCACATGGGTGATGAGCGAGACCAGAAAGATATTGATACCTGTGCAAAAAAACAAAAAACAGCAAAAATTACAATGTAGAAAAATGAATAAATATATCTAAAAGAAAAAATCATATTAATAGTTTGGGTAGACTGAAAGAAATTATTTCAGACCGCTGTCTACTGTGCCTACTGGCAAATCCTGCACTGCATTATATATATTTGTGAAAAGCACAAAAAATGTGCCATTGGAGTTCTGTTTTTATTTTTCTCTCCACATATGCTGAATTTTCAACATTTGGAGATACGATCCCATCTACACCCTAAAGAATATTCCTTTACAAGTGGGACCTACCCTCATGGACTGTGATAAGCCAATTTTATTGGACTATTGTTTTATTACTTATTTTATTCTGTATTTTATCTGACTAATTTAGTCCTTTATTTTATCAAGTTTTAGGCGCATCCTTATATCTTTGTTTGTTCTTGCTATCTGTTACCATTAGGGGATTATTGGGGACTCCCCTTTGAGGAGTGCTGCCTTCCTAATAATTTTATTGTGGCAATTTAGCGCTGTTTTTTTTTTCTCTTTTTCCAATACTGTATGTCAGCAACCTAACAAAAGGCGCAGTTGGAAAAGATAGCCAGGTATAGTATTGGACCTTGCCATGCTTAACACTTAGATAGAAATAGCAATTATCAGTGCTAAAATACCCAAGATACAGTCTAGGAATAGGATAAACCAGTTCTAATAAACAGAACACAAAACTGAGCCAACATAGTTAGGGAGTTAGGTAAACCAAGTCTGGTAGACAGGAACAATGGACAAGACAACGTCAAAGTCATTGATGTAGCAGAAAACACACACAGTGAGGTTTAGCGCTTTAAGGAACCCTGGTCAGGTAAAAGAGGGCAGCTCGACAATCTAGTCCAGAACCTCTCTTTTCCAGCAAGGTAGGATACACTTGTAAGGAGAAGTGAGAGTTGCAACTTAAGGTGTCAATCTGGACCTTTTTTCGTTAGTACCATATGGCTGCCTCACCACTAATAGTGTGACTTATACTCCAATATCATCTCTATCAGTTCCTCTAGTTCCAGATTGGGAGGTTATTGGTATAGAGCAGATCTAGACTCTGATTGTTATCAATTATCCCATCAGTGTAGCCTTCCTATTTTCCTGTATATGAGGAGATATAATTTGATATTGTTCTTACTAGCTCCTTCAGTTCTGGACTGGGAGGTTCCTGGCTTAGAGCAGTTCTATATAGGTTATCGACTGCTCTATTACGCTCAGCCTTCCTAGATTTGTGTCACTACCAGGGACCCTACTGAGGACATTTATCTATGTAGTTAAGTGCTATACTTGTCCGGTTCTTCGGATCTTCCATTTTACTGTTCTGGGAGATCTATATGGATAAATCAACCCTCTAGAGATTGCCCTGTAAGATCACTGTACCTTGGGGGATTCTGTAAGTGATTGTGACTTAGTCCTCTCATGATGTTGTATCTTAAAACCACTTCTATTCCCCCTAATTTACTTATAAGGCACTCTACATCCCATGTGCAAATCTTCTTACTTGTCATACATTCGCGGATAGTATACATATATTGTAATCCAATACTGGACTGTACAAGATTCAGACATATTTACACGCAATACCACTAATATAGGGAAGCCCTTAGCATTTTATCTTGATCCTATTTAGGATCTTCCACTGCCAGCTATTATGGACCCTATATATTTGTATGTAGTACTCAAGATCACCCATCCAGGTTTTTAATCAGTTATAGTTGTTCACGTTATCACTATTTAGACACGGCTTTTGGGTGTATGGATTTGACTTTTTTGATTTATTATTTTCTATTTATTTATCTACTCAATAAAGGTATCTACCACGTTTATGTAACTTTTAATTTAAGGTTGTATTTTTGAGTGTGAGTGGGTTCCATCCACTATTAGTGAATGGTCTTCCCACCCCATTCTTTTGTTTGTTTTATACTATTATTGTGGGGTCAAGCCCCTATTAACCCCGTAACCTTTTTTGTGAAGTATTGACATTGGGTATTTCCCAATACCATTACTTCTTTATCTTTTTCACTAAGAAATATATTGATTGATAGATCAAGAAACAATAAAGTTCAAAGCATCTTAGGTAATCTTGGTCTCAGAACAAATTACAGCACACTTCCCAACAGTCTTGTATTTTGCAGGACAGTCTCGAATCTGGGTTTATATCCCCTTAGTCCTAAGGGCTATGAAAGCACGTCAGGATCCTATCCCAAGAAATTTTTTATTTTATTGCTGCAATACCTGTTTCTCACCTCTAGTGGCTTCCCTAACCACTAGTCAATCCTCAGTTTCTCTCACCTGCCTTATATGATCTTCCAAGTCTGCTATAAAAGGCCACACCCAACTCTTCACATGGCCTTTACATTGAAGTCAGTGTTCTGACAGAAAACATTCTGTATCCTGTGAAGTCAGTGTTCTGCCTGAAAACATCCTGTATCCTGGCTCCTGTAAACGTTCTGATCCTCTATTGAAACTCCGTGTGTCCCGTCGCCGGAATCCTCCTGAAACTCCTATCTTCAACTTCTGCAGCTCTGCAAGATCGTGTAAGCAACCTGTACCATATTATACTGGAATCTACCTACCTGTCTCAACTGCTGCAACACTGCATGATCCTGTAAGCAACCTGTATTACATTATACTGAAAGTACTTACCAACGTTAACCATTTAACCCTGTATCATCCTGAACCTGGCTGCAGTGTGACATTCCACAAACTGTTAAACAATATGTTGGTAGGACTAAAAGACTATTGAAAGTCCGGTTTATGGAACACATTAATAATATTAAAAAGAATTTGGTTACCCACTCTATTCCGGTTCACTGTAATCATTGTCCACTGTTTTCGTTTAAAAACTTTAAATGCACCGGTATTGAAAGGGTGGTAATAGATTGGAGAGGGGGAGATAGAGTTAAAAAACTGTCCCAACGTGAGACTTACTGGATCCATAGATTACAGACATTGGAACCAGGGGGATTGAATGTAGAAGTGGATTTAGTGTGTTTTTTATGATTGAGATTTATTATTAATAGTAAAACATTTTGCACACATCAATTATATAATAAAATAATAAAAAAAAAACAAAAAAAAAAAACACATTAATTATTATGATACAATGACAGTGGACTGAACACAGTGATTGGGAGGAATTTATGTGGTGTATAATAAAATAATTTTTTGTATGAATTACAAGGGTGATTTATTACTAATCATAATGAAGTTGTGGGATAGAAGAATCTACATGTTCTTTTGGTTAGACATTACAGATCACTAAATGGAACGCATAAATACTAAGGTGGAACGCATACCACTTCCGGTTTGTCTTTCCAGTGATTTTTGTATGAATTATAGGGGTGATTTATTGTTAATGTTAATGAAACTGTGGGATAGAAGAATTCACATTTTTTTGGTTAGAAATTGCAGATTACTAAATGGAACGCATAAATACGAAGGTGGAACGCATACCGCTTCCGGTTTCGTCATTTCAGTGGGGACGCGCGGCATTTTCGTGCCGGGGATTGATGGAGGACTGTTCAATGCGTCTGAAGCCAGCTGTGAATAACTGGAGGTTTGATCGACAACAGATGGTTTCCATTTACTCAGGACCAATGAGGAGCAATTGGGCAACACATGTGACTCAATTATATTGAGGGATTAGCCCTATTTAAAGGACTTTCGGGTGGGGGTTTGTTAGGCTGCTTTTTTTGCATTGTATTGTATTATATATTTTAATATTGTGGTCCCTGAGGAAGTCCCTATTTTGTTAAAGGGACGAAACGCGTAGGACCTTATCCACATTTATTTTATCTTTATATATTTTAATATTGAATTAAAGCTGCTTTTCCAAACCTTACCCGGAGTCCTGTATTGGAGAGAGAGTATCCAGGGGATTTTCCCAAGCCCCCCATATTTTCGGGGGAGGCACCTTACAAGCTTGAATCTGTCTGAATTCTGTGAGTGCATTTTTTATTGCGCAGTGTTCATATTGTAAATTGTATTACACTATATTATTTTTATTTCTTATTTAGATCAACAGCCGGTCCCCTCGCTGTGTTTTTTTCTATATTTTGTTAACCATTTAACCCTGTATCATCCTGAACCTGGCTGCAGTGTGACATTCCACAAACTGTTAATCTACTTGGAAATAACTTCAAACCTACTTGTATAGAAAAGACTTTATTCATTTACTTCAAGATATCCTGTTTGGGGCATATTGCCTTCATTCTGTTTTAACTCTCAAAGTATCCTTTTTGTGGCATATTGCCTTAATTCTTACTTTCTAGTAAATTGTTATGTCTAAAAAGACAAATAAAGTTTCAACCAATAACCCTGGCAATCGTCTCCTCTCTGAGCCTGCTCAGGAACATGACAGCACATCATTGCATATGCTCAAGCTGCATGAACTGAACTCTTTCAGCCCACATGAGAGAGTGTCAGTAGGGCTTTATGAGCTGCCCAGAGTGGAGCTGTCCATTGTAGCTGATGGCCCTATTTTCTAGGTACCAGATGCAATTTCCACCCCGTTCTGAATTCATACAGAGGATGTCGGTTGAAGCACAGCTATACACAGAACCTCCTGTGGCTACCCTGGGATGCAGGACAAAAAGAGATTAACACTGCCCCACTTAATCCCTTAAACACAAATATGCTTCTGTGACAATATGATGAAATAAACCCTTTTAATATAGTTTTCATTTCGACTTTATCTTCCAAAAAATAGGACATGCACAGCTCTTCTTTGATGAAACAGATTAAGCTTGATTAATTTACACTAATTTGTCTCTCATCTATAAATAATCCAGCGCTGCATAACTTTAATGTAATGAGAAAAGCAAAGTAAATGTAATCAGTCCATTAGGGATTTTTTTTTCTCCAGCTTGAGAGTGTTGTAATTCTGTAATATTTAGAGTAAACGTGTCTTTTTAGCAACAGCTACAAGCATGGCACTATAAATAGAGACAGAAATGCTGCAAGTCTATGCCACCTACTGCATGGCAGTGTCTCTATGAGCAATATAATTCCTTTGCCAAATCTAACAATATGAGATAATTGGAAATTTGGAACTATTCAGAATGTTAATCGGTTCTTCCAGAAATCAGTGTTTGGTTTATATGACATGCGACTGGCCAAGGTGACAATGCTAATTGTGGATAAAAATTTACATTCTGTCAAAGGTTTTTGCTATACGTTTAGTTTACTTAACCATTCTGATTTAGGAACCTTATTCAGTACTCTTTACACCACTAAGCAATTAAAAGGACACAACAAACACCCAAAGCACTTTATCTTGCTCCTTTTTCTTTTTCCATTTAAAAAAAAAGGTCAGATTTCAGTGGAAATTTGCACTTTTATTAATTAACCTTGTTACATCCACCCCTTCCCTGCTGTCAGACTACCAGTTTTGTTACTTCCTGGTTTGGTTAGATCAGTTGAGCGAAATTCAAGAGGCAGCAATCTACAGAATGAGATACATGGGAAATGGAGATGTGTGATACACAATTATCAAAGCATATTACATATTGTACCTCCGAGATAACAACATTGTTACATCATTGAACTGCTACTACATTATAGTTAAAAAAGATTGTCCTCAAAAAACATGTTATGTAGAATAATCATTTATTTTTCTCTATTGTTTAAATGTAGTGATGTCCCGAACGGTTTGCCGAACGGTTCGCGAACGGTTCGTCACGAACGGTTCACCGCGGACTCATCATTGAGTAAACTTTGACCCTGTACCTCACAGTCAGCAGACACATTCCAGCCAATCAGCAGGAGACCCTCCCTCCCAGATCCTCCCACCTCCTGGACAGCTCACTAAGAATGCAGCTTCACAATGAATGTAAAATGGATGCTGTCCAGGAGGTGGGAGGGTCTGGGAGAGAGGGTCTGCTGCTGATTGGCTGGAATGTGTCTGCTGACTGTGAGGTACAGGGTCAAAGTTTACTCAATGAAGAGTCCGTTGCGAACCGTTCGTGGCATCACTATTTAAATGATGTCAAAATACAATGTAACCTCCGTACTTTTGCACTTACCTTTTTTTGAAACAATGTATGTAAAAAAGAAAAATTCTTCAATAAAAATTATGCAAAAACAAAACAAGAGGATGGCAAATTAATTTTTTTGTCTATGTCGGTAAAAATCCTTACAATGGCCCTGTCCGCAATCTTTTTGCATTCTTTATTTTTGTATTCTACCACTTCTTCTGCAAGTTTCACATTAGAGATACATCTCTTAAATGTTATACATTATAAACACACATCTCTTTTTCTTCTTTTTTTTTCTTCAAATTTTAGAAGTTGAAAATAAAATTCTTGGTAATTCCCCAAGCTAAATGCTTTCACCAGCCTCTTTATGTTGGGGCATTAATGCCAAATGTTATTAAAAAGATTAGTCAATTTTACAGAGAACTGTCAAAGCAATGATATGTCACACAGTATAGATGATGGAAATCAAATGAAACATTGCTGTGTGATGGGTGCTCTGCAAAGCAGTTACTATTCTTAAACTGATCAGCAGCTTGGTATCCGCTACAGTGAACTCACACTTGCAGGTAGAATTAGTATTAGGGGGGAATGAAAAACAGGATGCAACAACATTTATAAACAAAAAAATGTATACAATAACTCACTTAAAATCCATATCTCCCACAAGTCCATTTCAAATTGTTTTCCATTTATGACACTATTAAAGCAGGATACACACATGTACAAAGTATGATTTTGCAGTCTACATAACCCTACATACTCATACTTCCACTGCATATACTACAATCAAATTCTGTACAGCACATGGTGGCCCCTCTGGGTGTTTTTAAAAAAATGTATCTATTTTTTCAATGAATTTAATTATCTTACAGGTTTTAGTAGAAAGCTGACAGTAAAAATTAAACTCTTATAAACCCCAATCACAAAAACTATTTTGGAGCAGCACGATTGGCTATACTGTATTTTATTTTGGTGTAAGCTCTGTGGTGCAACAACATCTAATCCTGTCGATTCAAATCAAATTTAGAAATTTCAAAGGGAAGCATTTTTAAAACCTTTTAATGTTTTGCACTTTTAATGCATGATCTATATGATTCGTTAAAAACGATGTCAGCCTCAGCCAGGAATGTCTCTTTAATCTGTTTCTGGTTTTAATTTATGTTCCTTTTAACAATTTCACATAGTAGGAAGGTAATCCTAGGCATCCAAAAAGAAAAAGGTCTGAAGTCTCATCAAAGCTGCATTTTATCTATCTAATTAGCATTCGAGTTACATGTTTTGAAACAGATATGAAGCAACCGAATTTACTCAGACCCATACCATGCAATTTCCTATTTTTCACGGAAATAAATATAAGATTATTAACTGGTTAGTATACCGTAATGTATGGATTGGTTGTACATGAAAAATGTTTTGTAATATTTACTGTCTTAGTTTATGCTGGGTTAGTCATGTCAGCTTGATAAAATAGCATACTTTTTTGGCAGCAAGGCAATATCTTACACATACAAATATTGAAATATATTTATTTTATGTCGATCCAGTCTGATTACCACACAGTGTACTTGGTAACATGCATTTATACTATAACAAATTTACTTACCAAAACATATCCATTTACTATATTTCAATAACAGCCTTAAATGATAAACGATTGTTTTTTCTACTTATATATTATTCCCAATCTTATAGCTTGTAGTTGATTGTAAAATGTTTCTTGTATTAAAAAAAATAGACTATAAGGTTTATGAATGCATGGATGCAGTAAAACAAGGCTACAGTTATTTACTGTTGTTTTCATTTGACTTTTTTTCTTCCCTTTTATTGTGTAGGGTATCTCTTAAAAAAAAAAAAAAACATAGTAATTGATGAATTGATTATACAATGGTATAGCAATAAATATAAATCAGATCGCCCTTGTAGCATTATTTGCAGGTAACAAATGTTACGTGTTGTCTCAAGATTGACCATAATTAAATAATCCCAAACAGGTCACTGTTAAATTGGTATTGTCATCAAACCGCCCTCCTGCCGCACACAGTCACGGTTTATCACACTGAACTGACGGAGAATTTAATTGTGCTGTAAGTTATAGCTGATTCCTCTGAGCAAACATACATCACGTAAAAGACTAGGAAGGGAATACTCAGCTGAAATCCCTTCTCTGAGGTAAAATAAAGTAATATAGGCCATCATGAACCTTATTGGTAATAATGCCTGTGCTTCCTGGCTAATTATAGTTAGAATTGCTAATGTGTAATAGACCATAATGTAATTACATGCAAAATGGCTATATGTGATTATACCACCCGGAAACGGCCACTTAAATTAGTGTAGATTTCATCTAGTATAGTCTCACCATCCTTTTTGAACTAATTAAATTACTGCCTAAAACTGAAACTGAGCCAGTTAATGTCTGTGCATCTGCACTAATGCATATACCAGATAGGAATATCAAATGGCTTATCTAGGAAATGTATATTTAGCTTTCACTTATTTTCACTTATAGTCACCTCTAAGACTTTAAGACGTCCAACTTAAGGTCCCTCCAATTTATGTTGGGTCTTCCAGTAACTGTCAAATATAAATCAGATTCACAGTTCACAAACCATGTTCATTGTAATTAGTCCATCTTATTATTTTAAGCCATGAATTATTAGAGGGCAATTACTTCTAATTGTATCCATAAAAGAACCCATAGTTTTAGTCTATGTGAGTACATTAGTGGGTTCATTATAAGTCTGACACTGACTTCTACTAATCCAAACCAAACCAGAACTAAAAGAAGACAAATGTATTGGGGAATATTTATCAATGTGTTCTGTACAATTCTATCAATGTTTTGTTTGTATTAATTAAAATGTTCTAAAAAGTCATGCTTTTCTTCATGGATTTATAGATTTCACGAGTTTTCTGAAAAATTTCCATTTCAGAATACAGACATGTTGATAATGACGGAAAAAAATGACACCACTTTTCTGTCAGAAATGGCACAAATGTAAAAGATTATGGTTTGAGAGTTAAAAAAGCAGCTGATGAAAAAAACTATAAATTTAATAAATTCCACCAAATAATGCCAAAAATTCACTCTTCCCATGTAGGCAACATTGAGAATCTGGACCTGACATTGTTGAGAGAGCTTTATGGTGCTGTCTCTTAGAAGGAAGTCCCTGTATAAATGATAATATTAGGAGTTGCTTGAGGCTGCTGGTGTGGTGATGCTCATGAATGGGCATGTGTTGTGGTGCTGAGCTTTTGTAAGGCAGCTGGTTTGCACCTGTCCAGTTTGGATAGGAGTGTAGTGCTTGATTGTGGATGGATCAGAAATGATGTGGTTCCTGGCTTTGTATCTTGGTTTTTATGAAAACATTTCTTTTTTTCAATTTGACAATTTTTTATTTTGTCTTTAACCATCGCAAACAGGGTACAGAAGAGAAAGGGAGTTCATTCAATAACATGGTATACATATCTGTGATCTTACAATGAGTAAAATTTTGGAGGGGAGGTGGGGGTGCATCACTATAAAACAGTCAAGCATCATATCGACATTTTAGCAGCTGAACACAATTCTCATATAGCTGTGTCTACAGGTCGACCCATCAACACACCAATGTACATCAATACAACTAAGCCGCGTTCATTGATTGCTTGATATCCTCCACGTAAGAGGGGGGGACCTTTACAGGTCCATTAGGCAGGTACAGTGCCCGTGACATTACCAGATCTCCATGTTTGCCAGAGCTCCCAAGTTTTCCAGTAGAGTACAGAGGGAGGGAACAAGGATTTATGCGATGTCTCATAAATCCATTGTTTGTGTAATTCCTCTATCAGGGTCTCCTTGTTGGGGAGAATTGTGGATTTCCACCTTCTTGCTATCAATTGTTGCGCGGTTAAGGCAATGTGTAACATCATTTTCTTTACGTGTTGGGGCAGCACTCTAGGGAGGTCAAGGACTAGGCATGTTAGCGGAGTAAATGCGAGAGGGTGTTGGGTAATATCTTGGATTAGGTCATGGACCTCGGTCCAGTAGTTAAAGGACCACTATAGTGCCAGGAAAACATACTCGTTTTCCTGGCACTATAGTGCCCTGAGGGTGCCCCCACCCTCAGGGACCCCCTCCCGCCCGGCTCTGGAAGGGGAAAAGGGGTAAAAACGTACCTTTTTCCAGCGCTGGGCGGGGAGCTCTCCTCCTTCTCTCCTCCTCCGTTCCTCCTCCTGGGCTGAATGCGCACGCGCGGCAAGAGCTGCGCGCGCATTCAGCCCGTCGCATAGGAAAGCATTTACAATGCTTTCCTATGGACGCTTGCGTGCTCTCACCGTGAAAATCACAGTGAGAAGCACGCAAGCGCCTCTAGTGGCTGTCAATGAGACAGCCACTAGAGGATTAGGGGGAAGGCTTAACCCATTCATAAACATAGCAGTTTTTCTGAAACTGCTATGTTTATAAAAAAATGGGTTAACCCTAGAAGGACCTGGCACCCAGACCACTTCATTACGCTGAAGTGGTCTGGGTGCCTAGAGTGGTCCTTTAAGAATCTGCGGACAGCTCCACCAAATGTGGTACATTAAGCCCTCCTGCGTATGGCATCTCCAACATTTTGAGGAGGTGGAGGAGAAAAATTTTTGTAGCCTGGTTGGCACTAAGTACCACCGGTACAGTATTTTACGGTGTTGTTCTATGAGGGCTGATGATTTTAATAATTTGAGTGGGTCTGTGAAAATTGTGTCCCTAGATTTAAGTGGCCCTGGACAATTCAGGTCGCTCTCCCATTGTCGAGCATATTTAGTGGTGGAAAAGTGATTATAGTTGGCTTTGGAGCCGAGGCACATGGAGATCGGTTTACAGTGCGGTAGTAATTTAGCTGACAAACACATTTGTTCCCATTCGGTAATCCTATTGGTGTCCCTAAGGGTGCCTGGGCAGCGTGTCACTTCCCTAGACAGGTAAGATTTAAGTTGCAGATATGAGTAGAGCGAGGAGTGTGGGAGCGCAAATTTATCCTTTAGACTGGGGAAGTCCAGGAGCTTGTCAGCAGAAAAAAGGTGGTAGAGGTGTGTCACCCCTCTTTGATGCCACGGAGCGGAGTTAAATGTAGGGATAATGTAGGGCATGGCCCTGAGAGGGGTCGCCAGGGAAAGGCCAGGGGTGCTGCCCTATCTGGGTCTGTATTTGTCCCATATCTGGAACAGCAGTAGCATTTGTGTAGGGAGTAGGAGGTGGGTTGGCCTGGCGCGTGGAGGTGTCCAAAGTATGTGTAGAAGTTCATGGTTGCCCAGAAGGTCTCGTTCCAGTGAGACCCACTGTGGACCAGGGTCGGAGACTATGTGAGGGATGGCTGTAGCCAATACTGCAGCGTGGTAGTAAGATTGGACGTTTGGCATTGCTAGGCCCCCCATTCTCTTGGGGGTTTGTAAGAGAGCCGCTAAAACCCTGGCCTTGCCACCCACCCATACGAATCTTCCCATATCAGCTTGTATTGTTTTAAAATATGAGGGAGGGAGGTGGAGGGGGAGTGTGCGGAACAGGTACAACAGTCTTGGGAGTATGGACATTTTCAGTGTCGCTATGCGATCAGACCAGGACAGGTACAGTGGCGACCAACGTTTCAATAGCTGATTACACCTATTCCACACTGTGATATAATTTGCTGCCATAAGGTTCGCTGGGTTTTTGGTAACCGTCAGCCCCAAATATTTGAGGGATTCCAACCTCCAATCAAAGTCGTAGGTGTGGGTAAAGGTCCTGAGCACCTGGTCTGGGATACCAACAGGTAGGGCCTGCGTCTTAGCTGCGTTTACTGAGTAGTATGATACCCGTCCGTAGTCTTTAAGCAGTTGGAGTAACATCATAGAGAATTCTCTATATACAGTAATACGTCATCCGCGAACGCGCTGATCTTAATGTGCTTGTCACCCATGTGTATTCCCTGGATTATGTAAGTCTGCCTTATACGGTGCAGGAGGGGTTCTAGTGCGAGGATGTAGAGCAGTGGAGACAGGGGGCATCCTTGCCTTGTCCCGTTGGTTATATTAAAGGTGGGGGACAAGAAGCCCGCTTGATTTACCTGCGCTAAGGGTGAGGAGTAAAGCGCAAAAATCTGTCGTATCGTCTGTGGGGGAAACCCAAACTTGGCCAGTACCTGCCCTAGGAAGGCCCAGCTGAGGCGGTCAAAAGCTTTCTCCGCATCCAGCGCTAGGAGAAAACCTCCCCAGCACGGCGTCCCCAGCTCCCGCTGGACAAGGGCCAGCTTCCGGGTATTGTCCAGACCCTGTCTGCCCTTTACAAAACCCGTCTGGTCGTCATGGATCAGATGTGGCAAGATGGAGTTCAGTCTATTCGCAAGAATTTTTGCGTAAATCTTCGCGTCAGTGCTTAGTAGGGATATAGGTCTAGAATTCTTGCACTTGTCTGTTGGTTTGTCAGGTTTGGGAATCGTCACTACTGTAGCCAGCAACACCTCCGGGGGCAGTCTACCTGAAGTAGCTGTTTTCCGATATAGTTTCAGGAGCTGCGGCGCCAGTAAGTCACTAAACTCCTGGTAGTATGCGTTAGAGAGACCATCTGCCCCTGGGGACTTTCTCGGGGGGAGCTGTTTGATAGTGTGGGTGATTTCTGGAACTGTGATAGGTTGTAATAGAGCTCGAAATTGGTCGTCAGACACCTTGGGCAGAGTGATGTCTTCTAGGTAATGTGCTGCGTCTAAGTTTTGAGGGTGCGGTATCGTTGCGTCTGTATGGAGGTTATACAGTTTGGAGTAAAAGGCCACAAACGCATTGCTTATCGCTTGCGGGTCTATGTGTTTATTCCCGTCGTCGTCTAGAATATGGGGTATCTTGGTCTGGGTCAGTCTTGCCCTGAGCCTGGCCGCTAAATACTTAGTAGCCTTGCCAGTTGTGTGGTACGTAGTGGCCCTCAACCTATATAGGAGGCTATTTGTTTTTTCTGCCTGTATCTTGGCGATCGTCGAATGTGTCTCGTTTATTTTAAGTAAGTATTCTTGTGTGGGATGGGCTTTGTTTTTTGTGTTAAGTTCGGCTAGTTGTGCGTACGCTTTTGTAAGTGTATTTTGGTTGTGTTTCTTGAGATAAGATCTTCGGTGGGCTCCCCTGACCCGTTCATTTGAAAGTATTCTGTTAGCGTGGTGCGGACTAGATCCCGGAAGGTCTCGTCTACTAGAAGGGATTCGTTAAGGCTCCACTGCCCCCGGCCTCTGAACTGAAATGTATTGTGTAGTTGGAGGTGTACCGGACTGTGGTCCAACCAGGTGATGTCTCCTATCTGGCAGTCCTGTAGTTGTGCTAAGGTGGCAGTGTCAAGGAAGAAGGTGTCGATTCTGGTGTACGTGTTGTGTACTTTGGAGTGAAATGTGTAGTCAGTCTGTGTGGGGTGAAGGGTGCGCCATGCATCGTATAGGCCATACTGTATAAGCAGTTTAGAGATATCCTTGCATGTGTCAGCCATATGCGTTTTTCTGCGGCCCTCAGGACGGGCTGTAGTGTCCAGCGTTGGATGCTGGATAAAATTAAAGTCTCCGCAAAGAATGAGACCCCCTACTCTAGCCTACGGCCAGGAGGAGAGTTCGTAGGAATTTCATGGCCTCAGTGTTGGGGAAGTATGTTGCTACAAGTGTGTATGGGGTGTTGTTCCAAAGGCCCACAAGGATAATAAACCTGCCTCTCGTGTCTATAATTTTCTTGTGGAGCGTTAGGGACGTGTCTTTGTGGATGAGGATGGAGACTCCCTTAGTTTTAGATTCAGAGAGTGCATGGAATTGGGTTGGGTAATGCTTGTTATAAATGGACGGAGTGTGGTCCTTCTTAAAGTGGGTCTCTTGCACACACGCCACATCTACTCTTTCTTTCTTTAAGTCCCTAAGTAGAAGGCTCAGTTTACCAGGGGTATTGAGCCCCTTAACATTTAGGGTTGTAATTTTCATAAACAGTGACTTAAAAGGTTACTATAGGAGGGGGATAGTGATCCCCTGTAGTCATATGTGTCAGGGTCGGGGGATGATAGATTAATTCCATGAGGAACTGCTATATGAGTGCGTGGTGTCGTTGGTGAAAAACGTGATGCAGGAAGGGACCTGGGAAGGGGGAGAGCAACTAGGAAGGGGGGGTAAGTTCCCGCAACGGCGGGTAGGTTAATGCTCAGCAGATCTGAGCGGAAATGTGGTCTGGTACGTCCAGACCCACATGAGCCGGGGGTGGCTGATGGTGTCTCCGTAATCTGGAGGCACTCAGGTCTTAGGGCTCGGTCGGGGCTTCTGGGAAACTAAGGGGTGGTTGTACAACATCCTTAGAAAACTATCGTCTGCAATTAAACTTTTTTTTTTTTTAAATAAGTCGCCTCTGCGCTTTGTCAAATCACAATATCTGGCTAATACAGTAAGTTAGGCAGTGTCATATTCTAACCATAGAGGCTATACAGAGGAGTTATAGCAGCTGAGCAACAAATAAAGCAACATTTTTAACAAATAAACTTTTAACATCTGGTAGGCACATTTGTATACGATACCCTGCAGGGGAGGCAAATCAGGCATTAGGTCTGAGTCCAGTCCTGTGTCATTCTAGGGACTTTTGCTTGGGAGGATGCTTGGGGGCTTGGTAACGGTATACCCCAGTCCTGCAATTTTCTCAGGCCTTCTGCTTCTGTCGCCACTGCGTGTATCACACCCTGCTTCTGTATCAACAATTTCGCCGGAAATTCCCAGCGGTATCCAATATCATTGGATCTGAGGGTGGTTGTAATTTGGGACAGCAATTTACGGAATTGTAGTGTGGAGGCCGACAGGTCTGCGAAGATTTTGATGTTGGAGTATGGCTCAGGGAGAGCCGCGTTTCTGCAGGCCTTTGTGATGCGCTCCTTCACGTGATAGAAGTGGATGCGGGCTATGACATCCCTCGCAGTTGTGGAGGGTAGGTGGTTTGGCCTGCGTAACCGGTGGGCTCTATCGATTACAAGGAAGTCAGAATGTGTAGATGGGACTAATTCCTGAAACAAGTCGGTCAGGTATTTGTTCAGGTCTGCATTCTGAACGGATTCCGGAATCCCCCTGAAGCGGAGGTTATTCCTCCTGGACCGATCTTCCAAGTCTGCAATCTTGCGTTTTTGTGCTTCTAGAGAGGTCTCCAGCTCTTGTAACTTATCCGCCAGGCTGTTGTGTGCCACTGCGAAGTTGTCGAGTGATTTCTCCACGTGGGCTGTCCTGCTCCCTATTTCCAGGAGTTCTTTGCGGAGGTCTGTGGTAAGTGAATGTATCTGTGCTGTAATATTGGATTGGAGCTTATCGGACAGTTCTGCCATCAGGGATCTCATGCCTGTGGCTGTGAGGGGGCCCTCCTCTGAGGCTGAGCTTGGGGACGGAGGAAGGGAGGGTGTGCTTTCCTCTGAGCGGTGTTTGCCGCCATCTTGGATAGGGCTGTCCTTACCCTTCCCCGTCGGAGTTCTTGACAGGAAAAAGGAGGCTTTCTCACTTCTGAGGGACTTCTGCTTGTTCCTCTGTGACATGTTGGAGAGTGGGTCTTATCCCCTCTGTTTATAATGCTTGTAATGCCGCTTATTTCAGCCCCGTTAGACCCGAGCCGCGGGAGCTTCACATGTGTGCGACCGTTCCCGTCGAGCTCGAAGCCACGCCCTAGTAAAACATTTTTAATGTATAGTCTATCCAGTGCTTGCTGTAAGCCTGCCATCTTAAGGGTGGATCCAAGATGGTTGCATGAGCAGTCAGGAACCCTCAGGTAAAGACAGACTACTGAGGACCAGTTAATCTCACTTGTCAAATGAGATAGGAAACAATGCAGAAGCTACTAGCTTCCCATTTTACCAGAGCAGTAGAGAGACAGCCTTTTCATTCAAAAAACCTAAACAAGCCATAAAGCAAGCGAGTCGCAGAAGCTATATTTAGTTGTTAGCAAATCTGCTGTGCTTGAGATTATCACCACCAAAGTCTGTCAGGTTCTAAGCCTTTAATCATCAGGAGGTGTCTCTAGAAAGCAATTTGATCATAACAGCAAACTAGTTGTTTTGCTTTTAATCTGTGATATTATAACACACATCAGCAGTTCCGTTGTAGCCAGACAGCATGCATCAATGTGGTGGAGATCACGCATCTTATAGAACAGTTTGGAGTAGTGGCCTTGATATAGAGATATTTGTTTGAAGAGCATGCATAATGTAGGGAAAAGCTTAAAAGGAAGGGGTCCTTGCATGAAGGGATGAAAAGATCAAACAGGAGCCTTGTTAGATGGAAAAAAAGGCCAGACCCTGGTCTGTAAGGACCCCTTTAGTCCATGGGTAAATTGTATGTCCCATCTGACATACAGTGACATAAGCTCCTCCCAAACCCTGCCTATACCATGTTCTACATCCAACCCTAAACCGTAACATGTTATATGAATCACATTATGATACCAAATCTTTCAATTAATCCAGAGTATCATATACACCTATATTTATAAACTGTACATGTGCTGTATTAACCTTGCACCATGCTGTATTATACAGAACAAGAGTGACCATAAGATTACCTTAGGCAGCCATTTAGGACCCATGGGTTAGACCAGCGGTTCCCAAATGATGTGCACACAGGGGTGCAGCGGAATGTTTCCCCAGTGTGATGATTATAGCACTGGGGAATCATTACTGCTGAACAGGGGCCCGGTCAGGTGCTGCGGTCCTTAAGACCGCGGCCAGACCCCTGTAAAGTTGGCCGACTGGGAGGAAATTACAGCTTGTCACTTCCTCCCAGCATCCTGCAGGTAGGCAGCACAGGAGAAGGCAGATGCAGCGTGAGGGGAGAGAAGCATGAAGAGCTCCAGACCCCTCACTCCCACCAGCAGCAGGACTCCAAGCCACCCTCCTGGTGTATAAGGTAAGCTGACAGGAGGGTGGCTGGAGATATTAAAAATAAATCACTTGTATGTGTTTGAGTGTGTGTATGAGTGTGAGTATGAGTTTGTATGTGTGTGTGTGTGTATGAGTGTGTGTATGTGTATGAATGTGTATGAGTGTGTTTGTGTGTGTGTGAGTGAGTATGAATGTGTGTGTCAGGGTGTTTGTGAGTGTGTGTGTATATATATGTATATATATATGTCAGTGTGCTTCTGTGTCCGCGCACACATCTGTGTATGTGTGTCTGTGTATCAGGGTGTGTATTTTTATGTCAGTGTGTATCATGGTGTGGGCATGTATCAATGTTTGTGTGTGTCAGGGTGCATGTGTGTATCTATGTGTGTGTATGTGCCTGTGTGTATCTATATGTATCGTGTCTATATGAATTTGCGTGTATGTGTCGGTGTATTTATATGCATCTGTGTGTTAATGTGCATGAATATCTGTGTAAGTATGTATGTAAGTGGTAGTATATGTGCATAGATCCAAGCAGTCAAACACAAGCACAACTATACAAGCACACCGCTGCAATCTAACTCAAATATTATATACACACACCCCTGCATTCTAACTAAAAAAAATATACAAACACACCTCTTCACTCAAACACAAATACTTCAAACAAATGTACATTCACATTTAAAAGTGAACATTACATTCAGACACACCCCTGCAATCAAACGCAAACATTACATACAAACACACCCCTGTATTAAAACACAATAACTAAATACAAGCATCCCTTCAAACACCAACACTGTACATTACACTATAGCGCCAGTAAATGCCGCAGCGCTGTACAGATATGCAACCTAGAAATTTTAACTTGGGGAGCCTTGAAAAAATACTGAAATATTAAGGGTGCCTTGAACCTAAAATGTTTGGGAACCACTGGGTTAGACAATAGTGACAAAGACTGATGCTCTTAGCCATGGAGGCGTAGTTAGGTGGAGCAGGACAAAATGGGAGAATAGGTGAGTAAAATCACCTTTTAACTGCGATTGGAAAGGGGATGGAAAACCAAACAGCTACTTCAGGGCTGTAGTGTCAGGAATACATGTTTGTATTCCTGACACAAAAGTCTTCCTTTAATTCTTCTACTGTATTTGTCTAGAATTACTAGTGTGATGGAGCACCCGTACACAGAGTACCTCTGACAACTCCACTTCTTAAGGGACCCTGGAATGCTGCAGCACCTGTCACCAAAGCTTGACTGGGGTCTCTCCACTACTCTCTATTCCACTCTACCAGGCTGCAACTCTCTCCTTCCAGGCAGGAATAGCTACCTATTCTTTTGCAGCTCTCCTATTTTGAACTAGGTCTAGACTTTGCTGACTAGTCCTTAAGCATGTGGGGAAAACCATAAAAATATAAACAACATACATAATGTGAAGAACAAGCAACATAATAATACCTTAAATATATAAACCCAATTACAACTTTCCAAACTATGGTAAAACAGTGATATATAGATGCAACTTCACAGTTTTTATAATATTCAAATTTGCATATTGTAATTAGGCCAACAATGCACTTTTCAGTTTCACAAACAGAGGGCAATGCCCAACCTTCAACAATAGCAAACCCAAACTAGGGGGGAAGCAGTCCGAATGGCCCACGTGTGCCTGCCTCCCCAAAACAGAACCGCATTCCAGGCTATAGTCAATGGAAATGAGGCTGGCCTGCAGTCCTTTCCAAGTACCAAGATAACAGAGTTTTCTGTTACATTTAATTAGTTTAGATTTGTTCAACTATGCTACTATAAAGGGTAAGAAACTTAACAGATGGTCATCTTCGCCTGATGCTTGTAGCTTTTTCATAGTACAATCAAATACTATTTTTTTCATTGTGATTCAATATATTGTCATTCCTAAAAGTTATCTCACTTATTCAATATAAAGGATGCAACAGTGTACCTGTGCTTATATATACAAGTAGGCGCACACAGCTTAGCCCTGAGCACATGTTCAGTATATTTCAGTAATATAAAGGTGTGTAATAGGACTACTCACTGTGTTAGTAATACAGAAGTTTATTGTTCACATTTTTCTGCCTATTTAATTCAATTTCCAGTCTTTATCTGTGTGGAGTATTCTATACTTCAGAGCGATACTTCCCGTCGCCGTGGCATAATTGTAATTGGTACAGTTTTCATTTCATGCTACACTAGTTTTTACTTCATTTGAGTGTGAGATATTTAATTAAAGATTAGAAACCTGACACATTTGCAAAAATTATCACAGGATACAGTGTTTTTATAATCAAATATAATTCTCTAGTATTCTCAGCATTATGTTTCTATTGTTCTTTCAGTAATATCTTTGATTGGTATTAGGATACATTATTTATTTAACATTGATTCCTTATTAAAAATGTGTTCCTTTTTACCTTCCCACACACAAACAATTCTATTAGTGGAATACAGTTTCTGAGATTACTATAATACAGAATACAAATATTATCACTGGGGATCAAGTGTCGAACAGCCCATATAGGCAGATACACAGATACGAACAATGACACACTCACAGATACACATACATACAGATACACACACTGACACACAAATACACACACTGACTCACAAATACCCAGACATACAGATACACACACTGATACACACACACACAGAGACATAGAGAACACGCTGACACACACACAGATACAAACAATGACACACAGATACACGGATATACAGCTCCAGATACACAAACATACTGATACACACAATGATACACAAACAGATACACACACTGACATACAAACAGATAGACACTGACACGCACACACATATACACAAACATACAGATAGAAACACTACATACACACTGACACTTAAAATACACATACCTTTTGGAAGACTTCTGCTGGCTAGGGCTGTTGGGAGTTGAGGTCTATCTAGTCTCCTGGTACGCATGCCTTTGCAGCTCTCTTCATTTACCTGTCAGAGCACTCTGATTGGATGACTTAAACACACCAATCAGAGTGCTCTGAGCCTAATTGCAGGGCGGGGCAAGGCTTTGTAAGCCTTCACCCACCTTGCAGAGCTCAGTCTTCACGGAGCCCTCCATGGGTGAAGGAGGATTAATTTTTTTTGCGCTCGTTTTTTTTTTTTTTTAAGTGCGTTGGTTATTATGGATTTTTTATTTGGCCTTTTTTGGGGCTGAAAAAATAAGATTTAGAAGAAAGAAAACATCAAATGGTAAGTTTTTTTTTTTACAGGTACTTAGTTAATGGTCCCCCCTCATTATTTTTAGGGTGAGGGGGTTAGGTAGTGTTTAGTTTTTTTGGGGAGGGGTGTGACTAGGGATTTGGGGACCCCTAGTCACCTGGGGGAGGGTGGGTTATTTTTTATTTAGGGCCCCCACCCACCACTCAGCTTTAGAGCTCTCCATAGGAAAGCATTGAAAATGCTTTGCAATGCTTTCCTATGGGGAAACGACGCTGGAGGTCCTCACACAACGTGAGGATGTCCAGTGATGCTCTAGCACACGTTTCCTGTGCTAGGGACATGGAAGTGCCCTCTAGTGGCTGTCTTATAAAAAACTGCAATAATTACACTTGCAGGGTTAAAGGACCACTATAGGCAACCAGACCACTTCATGAAGTGATCTGGGTGCCAGGTCCATCTAGGATTAACCCTTTTTTTAATAAACATAGCAGTTTCAGAGAAACTGCTATGTTTATAATATGGTTAATCCAGCCTCTAGTGGCTGTCTCTTGACAGCCGATAGAGGCGCTTGCGTGGTTCTCACTGTGAAAATCACAGTAAGAAGACGCCAGCGTCCATAGGAAAGCATTGTAAATGCTTTCCTATGAACTGGCTGAATGCGTGTGCGGCTCCTGCCGCGCATGCGCATTCAGCCGATGACATCGCTATGGAGGAGGACCCCGGCGGGATGGAGACCCTGAGGGTGGAGGAACCCTCAGGGCACTATAGTGCCAGGAAAACGAGTATGTTTTCCTGGCACTATAGTGGTCCTTTAAGAGTAGTGGAAGTTGGCATCCAGACCACTCCAATGGGCAGAAGTGGTCTGGGTGCCTGGAGTGTCCCTTTAAGGCAATGATTAATAATGTTCAGACAAAACTAAAATATTACAAATTACAGATCAGCCAGCAAAAGCTGATTTTACTGGTACACAAAATGAGATATGGATCCCATGCATGTAGATAATTCACCATTTTTTTTTGTTTTTTTAACATTTAAGCTAGTTGTGTAAATTTGATGGCTTGGTAATGTATATTTTGATATATTATGTATTATTACATTTTAAACATGCATAATATCAGTTTCCTGTTTGAAACTCAAGATGAATCTAACTTATGAATTTACTAGATGTAGGGTAACAATGTATCCCACCCATCTATCCTAACCTTCAATATCTATCTTTCTGTTTATCAATTTTAAAAGAAGAAATACTAGGTTGTTGCCTTAAAGGACCACTCTAGGCACCCAGACCACTTCAGCTTAATGAAGTGGTCTGGGTGCCAGGTCCTTCTAGGGTTAACCCATTTTTTCATAATTATAGCAGTTTCAGAGAAACTGCTATAATTATGAATGGGTTAAGCCTTCCCCTAATCCTCTAGTGGCTGTCTCATTGACAGCCACTAGAGGCGCTTGCGTGCTTCTCACTGTGATTTTCACAGTGAGAGCCGGTTGCTGAAAGCGCCGCGCGGCGCGTAACGGAGAGAGGAGGAGGAGAGCTCTCCAGCGCTGGAAAAAGGTAAGTTTTTACCCCTTTCCCCTTCCAGAGCCGGGCGGGAGGGGGTCCCTGAGGGTGGGGGCACCCTCAGGGCACTATAGTGCCAGGAAAACGAGTATGTTTTCCTGGCACTATAGTGGTCCTTTAATAGTACCTTCCATTTATTTTAGAAAAATATCTTCTATCAGTTGAAGTTGTTGTCATATCAATTTCTTTGTTTTCATGAAGAATATCACAGCTGGAAAAAAAGGATGAATGATGTACACCTGGCTTTCATAAGGACTATGGTTACATTACATTTTTTTATGACCACGCTTGCTTGTATTTTATTTAACTGTTCATTTGCTATGGTATGTAATATTATGCATAATATTTAACTGATAACACATTTTCTACTTTCTGTTACCCACTGTCTAGGAAAATCTTGTATTGTAACATCATTTAAGCCTGGTCCTCATGTTTTTTCCAGGTTGCCTAATTTGTCATAAATTAGCTGCATGCTTTGTTCTGTTTACTGATGTACAGCGACGTGGAATATGTTGATGTTTTATAAATAACAATAATAATATGCAGAAACTTGTTTTGTAGAACTTACAAATCTTATAATAAAAGTAAAAAGTAAAAAATATAATAGAAAACCATCACTCATTTGCAGGCAATTAGAAGAAGGGAAATTAGAACTACAAAAATAATTCTGAAGAAGATCTCTTTGTGTTCCCAGTCTAATTAGGAGGATTAAAGATCTCCCTGGAAACATGCATTGTCTATGGCTGCAGCAGTGTGATGGTTGTACAGACAACTCTTTTACAGATCAGACTAGTGTGACCTTGTCTGTGACAGCAACTAATTATATACTTCAAAGACGTTGTACACATTACAATTTGGTGATATCTATTATTTTAACCATTAAAAGTTATTTTGACTGTCAATTAATTCTAATGTTTCAGATGTAAGCTCGATTGAGCAGGGTCCTCTTCAACCTATTGTTCCTGTAAGTTTATTTGTAATTGTCCTATTTATAGTTAAATCCCCTCTCATAATATTGTAAAGCGCTACAGAATCTGTTGACGCTATATAAATGGCAATAATAAATAAATAAATAAATAAGATGAACTATTTACACTGATCAGCCACAACATTAAAACCACTGACAGGTGAAGCAAATAACATTGATTTTATTAAAGGACACGGAGACTCATATTATGCTTAATCTCTTTCTTTATTCCTCAGCATCAAAGAAAGGATACTGTTATATTCATAGACATTTTTTAACATGTACCCTCAAAGGGTTAACAACATAACAAGATATCAAATAAGAATGCTCTCTGCATCATAAACCCCCATGTGACCCTAAGCCACTCCTCTTTATTTGCTGCTGCCTACTCAGCTAAGTATAATTCAATTTCTCTCTGTCTTATACCAGTTATTTTGGCGTTGTGTATATAATTTATGTTTTCTCCATACTGTTTATCCAGTTCAGTGTTCTCCCTTTGTTTGCTACTGTTTAGTATTGAAAGCACTGCTGGCTCTTGTGTGTTTTTCCCTTGGTCCTACTTTCCCTCCCTTACACCCCCCACCCCTACTCTACCTTGTCAGATTGTTTATAACCGATGTTCTGGGGCAGTTAGCAGCCTCCACGCCAGAGGTTTCTCTCTGTCCTGTAGTTTCCCACCCAAACCCGAGTTTCCTCTCGGTCCCGACGGTTCGCGGCTATTGCCGCCAATCGTGCACACGCACATCGTAAGTGCACATCGTAAGTGCACATCGTGGCGGTCATATTGTAATTGGCAGTTTGTTTCCTGGGCTTTTCGCTGGTTCTGGGGGCGGGTGTGGGCCGATTGGTCAGCTAAGAAGCTGGGCAGCTCACTAGTTCTCCCCAGGAGCTATTCCTGAGGGAACACTTGGTGTGCTTTGCCTTTTTCATATTTTCATATTGTCTCAGTAGTGTGTGTTTAAATTTGGTCAGGTAGCACCAGTGGCGTAGCGTGGGTTGTCAGCACCCAGGGCAAGGCAAGTAATTTGCGCCCCCTAACCCGTGGATTTTAGCACTCGAGTCTCTTCCACTAGATTAGTTAAAGAAACCCTTACCCCCCAAGCACATGTATTGTTTGTTATGAAAATACTTATGTAATTAAAGTAAAATGCATCTAAATACAAGTTTATTTTCCAACACTTTATTGAGTGCGAACATGCATTACACACATTCTCCACATTTTCAGCAGGTCTATGAATACAAATATACAAATGTAGTAACCTAGCATGGGCCATGCTATTATATGTCGTCTCACAACCATCGTAAACGACAAAAAATATCAAGAACAAAAACTAAACATCAAAATGGAACCATACCCTGGAGATGATCCAAGACTGGGCTTGATGGAGCCAACTTCCTCAATCCTGTACCTCTAATTGTAATTCTTTAATAGAAGTGCAAGATATCAATCTGTATATGATATACATTTTAATTACCAGATTTTACTATTAACATGACGTAAAGTCATGATTTTATTAATGACACGGAGGCGAGTATTATGCATTCTCTTTCTTTATTATACTCCCAGCAGCAAGAAGAGGGAAGTATGAGAGAATCATAGAAAAAAGAAAACCATAACAGTATCCTGGTAACAGTAGCACCAATCAGCATCCAGTATAATCCATATAGGTGTAGTGCTCCTTGACTCCTCCTCTTTCTGCGTAGATCCCGAAGACCATTAGTGCAAATTTTCAAGTAGTCCAACCATAACTACAAATCCACGAACCAAAACCATAACTGGAACTTCGATTTAGAACCGTTTCAACCGCCAACTCTCCAGTTGTATTCAAGCTAAAAGAAAGGAGAAATATGGTAATATCGAAATCTCGTTACTGAATTCCGCAACCAACAAGTCGTCAATCATGTTAATCAAACGATGAATTACATCAAATCTTGACAGCCATATTGCTAGATCGAACTGCGTATCATAAAAACCACATTCATAGAATACCCACTCACCTGTGTCATGAATGACCATGTACCTACCGTATGAAGTCATCATAACTGCTTCATGTTCTGGTTGTAATTTATTCACCACTCCGGGTAGGGTGGGAGGGAATAATACTCGCCTCCGTGTCATTAATAAAATCATGACTTTACGTCATGTTAATAGTAAAATCTGGTAATTTTATTAAAGACACGGAGGCTCCTACTATTTTAAAGCTGAGCAACCACTGCACTGGAGATGTGTTGCACTGGGCGTAAATAGAAATTACGAAATGTAGACTCATTCGACCAGTCGGCTGCCCGTAGTATATCCTCCAATTTACAACCTATCATGGATGCCTTAGAGGCCATAGCTCCGCGAACAGAATGCGAGGAAAAAACCGAGGTGTCTATGCCTGCCATTGACAGCAACCATTTGACCCAACGAGCTAAAGTAGCAGTAGATACTGGTAGGTGAGGTCTTTTGAATGAGATGAACAGTGGATAGGTGTGTCCTGGACGGAGTGAAGCCGTGCGAAGCTCGTATTCTTTCAGACATAACACAGGGCACAAACTTGGATTGTCCGGCAATGATGGGTAGAACACCTCCTTGGTCGAGGATTTCGTTCTACGTGAAATATTAAAGGATACTCCGTTAGGGACAAAAACGCGTGTATGCCAGTCTAGCGCCCTGACATCAGCAACTCGTTTACATGACAGTAAACAAAACAGCATCAACAGTTTGGCCGACAATTGCTTCAGTGAAAGTTCCTGGTTCTTTAGCCAAGACTCGAGCAAACGTAACATCAGATTGACATCCCAAAAGGAAGAATATCGAGTCTGAGGAGGTCGAGTGAGACGGATGCCTTTGAGTAAGCGACATATAAGGGCATGTTTACCTATTGGGGTGCCATCCAACCCCATATGTCTCGCTGATATAGCTGATCGGTACAGATTTATAGTGCGAAAGGCTTTTCCTTGCTCAAAGAGTAGAGTCAGAAATTGTAGGATTGTTTTTATAGAAGCTGATATGGGATCCATTGACTGTCCCATGCACCAATCAGACCATTTTCTCCAAGCCGATCCGTAGGCACGTCTGGTACCTGGTGCCCATGACTCTGCCAAGAGACTGAGTGTCGTCTGCGAAACCTCCTCGAGATTCCATGATCTCCTGAAATGAGCCATGCCATCAGTTGCAGTAGGCCCTGGTCGACCAGCTCGTGACTCATTCCCTCTGGGTTGGTTAAGAGGTAGGGAATGTCCGGCAACAGTTGTGGGAAATCTATCGACATTTCCAATAACTGAGGGAACCAAGGTTGTGATCTCCATAACGGGGTTACCAGTGCCAGCGTCCCCTTGGAATATCGAAGGACCGTTAGGGTTCGAGAAACGAGGTTGAACGGGGGAAACGCGTAGTTCCTGCCCTTGGTCCAGTCCTGCAGGAATGCGTCTGTTGCCAGAGCATCTGGATCCGGTCTCAAACTGAAGAATCGAGGAAGTTGGGTATTCAGTCGAGACACGAAGAGGTCTATACTGAAAGGACCCCAGAGCCGAGAGAGGCGCTGAAAAATCATTGGGTGGAGGTGCCAGTCCCCCGCGTCCCGCAGGTATCGGGAGTTCCAGTCCGCCATTGTTTTGTCCTGCCCCGGAATGTACTCCACTATTACTGAAATGCTGTTTCTCAGGCAATAGTGCCAAAAATCTCGAGCCATCAAAGCGAGAACCTTCGATTTCGTCCCCCCTAGGTGGTTGATATAACGCACCGCTGAGACGTTGTCCATCTTGATTAAAATTGAACATGAAATGCCTGTGGGGGTCATGGCAAAAGACGCTGCCAATAGCTCTAGGCAGTTGATGTGTAACCGAGACTCTTGGTTCGACCATCTGCCACCGGTGGAAACTGATCCGCAATGCGCGCCCCAGCCATGTAAGCTGGCGTCCGACTCTATGACCAGGTCCGGCGTCGATCCAAATATCGCCCGTCCGTTCCATGCCTTCATGTGTGTTAGCCACCAGTCTAGTTCCTCCCTGGAGTCTTCGTCCAGTGTGACGCAGGTTTCGTATGAGTGACCAGAGCGTAGGTATGAGGCTTTGAGTCTTTGTAGGGCACGATAGTGTAGCGGCCCTGGGAATATCGCCTGTATGGACGATGCCAACAGTCCTATGATCCTCGCAAGTTGTCGGAGGGAAATAGTCGTACGATGCATAAGCCGTCTGATCTCCTTCTTGATCGAAATCATTTTGTCTTTGGGTAGACACAACCTCTGTCGAACAGAGTCGACTTGGAAACCGAGAAATTCCATCTGTCTGGAGGGTTGTAGAATTGATTTTTCCCAATTCACCAAAAATCCTAAGTTTTGGATAAGGTGGATCGTCCAGAATAGGTGAATAGGAAATTGGGATTGAGATTGGGACAGAAGAAGGATGTCGTCTAGATAAATTATTAATCTGACCCCTCGTGTGCGCAGGAAGGCAATCACTGGTTTCAGCACTTTTGTGAAGCACCATGGAGCGGAGGATAGGCCAAATGGCAGACATACAAACCTCCATTTCGCTCCTTGCCACTGAAATTGCAGTAGGTTTCGGTGCGCCTCTGCGATCAGGATGGTCAGGTAAGCGTCCCGCAAATCTATCTTGACCATCCAATCCGATGGTATGAGCAGGTCTCGAAGGCAATGAATACCCTCCATTTTGAAATGGTGGTATTGGACAAAAGCATTTAGAGGACGGAGATTTATTACTGGGCGTACTCCGCCTCCTTTCTTGGGGACTAGAAACAAATTGCTCACGAAACCTTCTGTGTCCCATGGGATTTGTTGAATAGCATGCTTGGACGCTAATTCTGCGATCTCTGTAGAGATAATCACCTGGTGTTGGCTGGTCATAGTTAGTTCTCGAGGGAGCTGTGTCTGAACTGGGTAGGAGGTTAACTCCAATAGGTACCCTTGTATCGTATTTAATACCCAAAAATCTGCGGTTAACATTCTCCAAGCATGATGAAACAATGCCAGTCTGCCCCTCACTTTTACATGGGAAAAACGGAGATATTCGGTACTCACCATAAGGTCTTCTGCTTGAAACAGACCCCCGTGGTCCACGGGAACTCCAGGGCCGTCTCTCTGGTACCGGTCTCTGGTTATTAAAGGAGCCTCTGCCGGCTCTAGTTGAGCCTCGAAATCCACGGCCGGGCAGACGGCTCCTTCCTCTGCCGGCCCCTCCAAAAACCCGTGGTGCAAATACTCTCTTAAGAGATGTCTGAGCCTTATCAATTGCCGTAAACGTTTTAACGTACAGCCCAAGATCCTTAATAAAGGATTCACCAAATAATAAGCCTTTAGCCGCTGGGCCCGGCTCGTTGGTCGCCATGCTGGTCAGTTTTGGCTCTATTTTTAGAAGAATCGCCTTGCGGCGCTCGGTAGCCATAGCTGCATTGGCGTTACCTACCATGCAGACTAATCTCTGCAACCAGCCTATCGCTACCTCGAAATCAAATTCGCTTTCGCCCGATTGGGCGGACTCCACTAGCTCATAAAGCTTAGTTATGGGTCCCAAAGTATCAAGGAATTTATCTTGGCAGTTTTTGAGGGAAAAATCCAATCCCTTCCTTGGCTTCCAACCCGACTTGTTCAAGAATTGGACCAACTGAGGGTCCACGTCCGGTGTCTTTTCCACCGAGTCTGGGAGTATGGGTCGTGGGCATTCGGCCCGTAATTTATTGCGCCCCTCTTTTGATAAGGGCTTTCGCACCCGAAGTGCGAGATACTTAGCGATTTGAGTAGGCGGCTCCCATGCCGCCGATCGAGGATGACGAAGGTCATCTGGGTCAAATACCGGGTTACCCAGTGGGTCCCGCAAATAGTCGCCCTAGCCAGAGCCAGGAGGCGTAGTGCCCTAAATCGTACTCTTTTGGGTAGCAACGCCTGTTTGGATGTCAGACCCGGAATCCGAAAATTCCGCGCTGTAATGATCCATATAGGGATCCTCATATTCTTCCTCCACACTCTGGTCCGAATCGGACGAATCCCCATGGGCACGTGCCCGTTTCCAAGTTCTGGCCGATTTTGCCCGGCCAGGGGCTCTAGTGCGCGGTGGTATCGCGCCATCTTTGACAGCCTGAAGCGTGTCATTCGATGCAGGCTGAACCTGCAGTTCTCAAGGGGAGGTTACATGTTTTTTGCTAACGCCTTACGTCCCGGTTGAGCCACGTTAGTGGGTACCGGGTTGCGTGTGTTCTGCTTGCCACTAGTCTGTGTCTGTATCAATGCCTCTGTTATAGACTGAGTGATAGAAGACGACATGACCCCCATCGCAGAGGTCAAAGCTTTGTTAATGGATTGTGCCATGGTAACGTCCAGGAGGGACTGAAACTCCTCAGATGCCATGAGGCTGGCGTCACTTTTACTTCCCTTGTTAGAGGGGGAAACGCCTGATGTGGGGTACATGGACCCTGAAGGTCTGTCACTCTGGTCCTGCATAGCAGTTAAAATCTTTACAGGGAATATATACCCTAGTTCAACTAGTGGAAATATTAGGCCAGTAAAATCCACTTATACACTTGGTATCAGTTAAAAGTACTAGCAGAGTGTTTTAATCTGTAAAATTAACTTAGGAAAAGTTAGCAAAGAAAATGGTGTCAGGATAGATTAATCCTCCACACCACACTTACAGTTTAGTAGACAAACAAAACCGAAATATACACTGCAATTATAGCCCAGTCTGGGTCCTAGGAGAGTGCTTGGGCGGGTAGGAGAAGCCGGTAGAAGGTTTATTCAGCAAATTCCGGCCGAAATCGCGCTTAAAATGGCCGCCGCGAGTGTAAACTTACACTCCCGGCGACATAAACCAAAAAGATGGCTGCCGCGCAATCGACTGCGCATGCGCGACCGGGCCGCAAGTGGAAAAATAAATTCAATGGCCGCGCATGCGCGGCCGGCCGCAAAACAGCGGAAATACCGCGGACGTAAACCGAAGGTGCCAAGCCAAGCACCAGAAGCCAGGTAAGTAGCCCCAGTCACCCAACAGAGAACCAACATGTGGGGCAGGGAGAAATCACTCCCCTGAAGCAGTTAGGCAGCACTCTCCTTAACACCAGAAGGGCATAAAACAGAAGTAACACAGAATGACATAATACTAACTTGTAATAATATCATCTAAGAATCATTCAATTAATGTGCAGTAATTAAATACAAATAAATGTATAAAATTCACAAGAGAAACAAAATGAGGTACTTAACTTGTCTGAGGGAGCAGCAAGAAAGAGGAGGAGTCAAGGAGCACTACACCTATATGGATTATACTGGATGCTGATTGGTGCTACTGTTACCAGGATACTGTTATGGTTTTCTTTTTTCTATGAATGTCTCTCATACTTCCCTCTTCTTGCTGCTGGGAGTATAATAAAGAAAGAGAATGCATAATAGGAGCCTCCGTGTGTTTAATAAAATTTAAATTCGCCTGCTTTTAATTAGCGCAAATTTTTCAACAACGGAATTGAAATCTACATTAAAGTCTCTCTCAATGGACAGTATTGCTAGATTACTCAGTCTTTCTTGGCTCATTGTAGATCTCTGATATGTTTTAATTAGTTTAAGTTTTGAGAAACTTCTTTCACAATTCGCTGTAGAAACAGTGATAGTAAGAAAGATTCTTAATGTGACAACAAAGTTAGTTAAAGTTTCTTGCAGCTTCCACTTATACACCCAGCGAAGCAAATCTAAAGCTGACCAGTTTGCAACCTGCTCATCAGGATTGACCTCCTTATACAGGGAGTGCAGAATTATTAGGCAAGTTGTATTTTTGAGGATTAATTTTATTATTGAACAACAACCATGTTCTCAATGAACCCAAAAAACTCATTAATATCACAGCTGAATATTTTTGGAAGTAGTTTTTAGTTTGTTTTTAGTTATAGCTATATTAGGGGGATATCTGTGTGTGCAGGTGACTATTACTGTGCATAATTATTAGGCAACTTAACAAAAAACTAATATATACCCATTTCAATTATTTATTATTACCAGTGAAACCAATATAACATCTCAACATTCACAAATATACATTTCTGACATTCAAAAACAAAACAAAAACAAATCAGTGACCAATATAGCCACCTTTCTTTGCAAGGACACTCAAAAGCCTGCCATCCATGGATTCTGTCGGTGTTTTGATCTGTTCACCATCAACATTGCGTGCAGCAGCAACCACAGTCTCCCAGACACTGTTCAGAGAGGTGTACTGTTTTCCCTCCTTGTAAATCTCACATTTGATGATGGACCACAGGTTGTCAATGGGGCTCAGATCAGGTGAACAAGGAGGCCATGTCATTAGATTTTCTTCTTTTATACCCTTTCTTGCCAGCCACGCTGTGGAGTACTTGGACGCGTGTGATGGAGCATTGTCCTGCATGAAAATCATGTTTTCTTGAAGGATGCAGACTTCTTCCTGTACCACTGCTTGAAGAAGGTGTCTTCCAGGAACTGGCAGTAGGACTGGGAGTTGAGCTTGACTCCATCCTCAACCCGAAAAGGCCCCACAAGCACATCTTTGATGATACCAGCCCAAACCAGTACTCCACCTCCACCTTGCTGGCGTCTGAGTCGGACTGGAGCTCTCTGCCCTTTACCAATCCAGCCACGGGACCATCCATCTGGCCCATCAAGACTCACTCTCATTTCATCAGTCCATAAAACCTTAGAAAATCAGTCTTGAGATATTTCTTGGCCCAGTCTTGACGTTTCAGCTTGTGTGTCTTGTTCAGTGGTGGTCGTCTTTCAGCCTTTCTTACCTTGGCCATGTGTCTGAGTATTGCACACCTTGTGCTTTTGGGCACTCCAGTGATGTTGCAATATGATTTTTGAAATATGGCCAAACTGGTGGCAAGTGGCATCGTGGCAGCTGCACGCTTGACTTTTCTCAGTTCATGGGCGAGGGAGCTGAAGAGGAAGCAGTGAGTGCTCCCTCGCGCACCCGCCTTCCTGCCCGACCGGCCACCCGCCCGCCGGGGTCAGCGGGGCCCACGGGGCAGGTGCCTCGGGCCCCCCAAGAGAAACTGGGCCCGGGGCAGCTGCCCCGTTTGCCCCGCGTTAAAGACGGCCCTGCCTGCAGCGTCTGTCACCACTGGCTCCCTCTCTCCTCTCTGGCCTGGTGGTGTCACCTGCCGCCGCTGCCAGCTTCTTCTTGCTGCTGCCTGGGCTGGTCTGGTGACTGGTGTGGTTCTCTCCCGCGCTCAGCGCTGCGCTGGGCGGCCGCTGCACTGTCCCTCCCCCAGATAGTTCCTCGCTCTCTCTTCGCACCCACCGCACCGCACGCCTGGCACCAGGGCCGGTGCAGGATTCTTGTTGCCCTAGGCAAGAATACATTTTGACGCCCCCTGATGAATGCAACTACATTCCCTCAGAAGTTTATTCACTAAACTCTGAATTACACTAAAGAGACATTTAGGGTAAGAGGCGCACTGAGTAGATATTAAAGGGAAACTATAGTGCCAGGAAAACAAACTTGTTATCCTGGCACTATAGCTTCCCCCTCTGTCAAGCGCATCCCCCCTCGTGGTGCAGCAGGGGTTAAAACACCTTCTGTCACTTACCTGGGTCCAGCACCAATGTCTTTTGTGCTGGCTTGGGTTCGCCTTAGCTCCTCAATGGCCGCGCTCGCAGTGGTATTTCCGTGACTGGACGTCCCCATGCATAGCCACTAGAGGAGTTAACCCTGAATGGTAATTATTGAAGTTTCTTAAAAATTGCAATAATTACCTTTGCAGTGTCACACAATCTCACTAATACACACACTCTCTCACTGGCATACACATTTACACATTCTAACTCTAACTTACACACTAACACATACACATTCTCACTGACCTACACATTGTCACTTGCACACTCTCACTAACATACACAGTGTCACTTACACACTCTCACTAACACACACAGTGTCACCTACATACTCTCACTTATACACACACACTCTAACTTACACACTCTCACTGGCATAGACATTGTCAGTTACACACTCTAACACCACACAGTGTCACACATGCTCACTAACAGTGTCACTTGCACACTCTCACTAACTGTCACTTGCACTCTCTCCCTAACACATACTCACTACCAGTGTCACTTGTACACTTTCCCTAACACATACTCACTAACAGTGTCACTTGCACACTCTCCCTAACACACACACCCAGTCACTTGCACATTCTCACTAACACACACACACACACACACAGAGAGTCACTTGCACACTCTCCCTAACACACACACTGTCACTCAAACACAAACTTTACATAAGGTCACACTTTATTTACACACACAAACACACCAATTTAACACACTCCCCCATTTACAAACATGCACACAATAAGCAATCCCCCTTAACCATGCCATGCCTGGGTGCTGTGCTGAGCAGAGGTCCAGGCTGCAGGATCCAGGATCTTGCTCTTTCTCCTGGGGGAGCAGGAGAGCCATGCACTTTGAGCACAGCCTGCTTCCTGCTCCCTTCACAGTGCTTCCGGTGTTCACAGGCTCCCCCAGCCTGCAGGAAGCACAGTGCTCTGCTCGGGTTACAGCAAACCCCACTGCCCGAGCAGGTAATCTGCTGCAGAGGGAGCCCAGCAGGTGAGTGGCTGCGCTGGGGGGTGGCTAAAGAGCCGCTCGTCCAGCACAGCATCCCCGGACAGCTACAGCAGGGCAGCCCACCGGGAAACCTCTCGGTGGGCGCCCCCTAGAGGCCGGCGCCCTAGGCGAATGCCTTATTCGCCTTAATGGTAGCGCCGCCCCCCCCCCCTCCACAGTGGGCGGCGACCCGGCGGCTCGGATCGGATTCGCACAGCCAGCACTGCAGAGAGAGTGAGTGAGCCAGGCAGGGGCAGAGAGCTGCGAGTGCGAGCGCGCCCCCCCAGATGTTGCGCCCGGTGCAGCAGGCCCCCCCTGCACCCCCCATGCTACGCCTCTGGGTAGCACCCCTGATAGCATGTGTAATTAAACTACATTATACTTTTGTTTCCCTGCACTTTGGGATCTTTAGGGACCCTGTAAGGAAACCAAGTACATTTAAACCTCAGTCGGTAGTGTCCTCCTGAACCGCCAGAGCCTAGTGAACATAGCCCTCCGTTCGGTAGTTATGATAGACGAATCCTAGTGTAGTTCCAATAGTGCCACTGGTTAATTCCCTCAGTAAAACACACAAATCCCCAAACAGCATACGTAGTCAAAAGAAGGGTACAAAGATGAACTAAGGATTTATTGATAGACATTCTCTTTTTATGGGATTCTGCCCATGCAAGGGAGCCTCCCATATAATTAACTGTACAACCAATCATAACAATATACGTACTGTACATCTCCTCCCCTCAGATAACCAATTAACCCAATTAAAACGAAACACATTTTCCCCAAAGTCTGGATGTACCCCAAAGACTTGGGGTACAGACGTAATAACTGTACTCTGGGGGACCAACATATGAAAAAAATCAGTCCATTTGGTTCAGCTGTTCGGGAGATATGGGACTTAGAAGTTTTGACCGACTGCACGGGCAAAGTAGCCGAAAACAGTTCCACAAATTCTGGCCCTGCAGTCGGTCTTAGGTCGCGTGTAAAACCTCCAGAACGGCCGGCCATCCAGATGCCATCCGGGGTTCGCTGAAGTCCCCATCTGTTAGTAAGTCTTTCTACCGAATGCCCGGTCATTCGGTAGTTTTAGTGGGGTTCTACCGAAGGTATGGAGGATTCAGCGGTGTTCGCCTATTTGAGTGTCCGTTTTTAGTTCCAGACACTCGACGGCAAACACCGCTGTTTCGGGAGTTAAAATGGCCACGAACACGTGGAAGTCCCGAAATGGCGGCAGTGCATACAGTTCGTGCAGAACTTTTGGCGAACATGCCCATCAGGCAGGGAGGTAAAGCACTCATAATGGGCAACGGGGTGGTCTCGATTCGGTCGTTTTACCTACCGAATGCCATAGGGGAAGATAACATGAAACAAGGGAATACAAATTGTCATTTTGAAGCCAAATAGGGGGATTTCTTCACACTGCTCCCCTATAAGTCCATAGGTCGACATACCCGCCAAGACTCTGACGGGTTGGCTTGGGGATGTCCGAGAAAAAGGTCCAGGTTAAACATCCAGGTCGGTTTGGCAGGACAAACCGTCTGCATTACCATTTTGTTTGCCCGGACGGTACTGCATGGTGAAGTTGTAGGGTTGAAGGGCTAGGCTCCACCGTAAGAGTCTGGGGTTGTCGCCAGCCACCCGGTTTAACCACACCACAACGGGGTGGTCTCGATTCGGTCGTTTTACCTACCGAATTCCATAGGGGAAGATAACATGAAACAAGGGAATACAAATTGTCATTTTGAAGCCAAATAGGGGAATTTCTTCACAGACCCATTCTGCCACTACTGTTTTCTGGTGCATATTTCTGTGCATTCTTTAACTGCTATGCAGGCACAGAAGGACTTGGGAGCTGCCACTTATGGTGCTTCCGGTAGTGCCACTAGGCACCTTACACCCCAGGTTGTACCCAGACCCCCTTGCCTGACTAACGCTGATGAAGCCTCACATCAGCACCTGAACTCGGAAGAGCTTCATTCCCTCCTGGATGCTACTATGGCCTAACCCTCTAAAGAATAAGCCGGTGACTGCCGGTGGGTGTAAAGCTGCCAAGAAATCCCGTCATGTAGACGTCCTGTCAAAGATGATGTTGTTGCACCATAACCAAGAGCCACCCACCTGGAAAAATCGGTGAGGAGTTGGAGAAGGGCAAAAGCCCTAACAGAATCACCCGAATCAGAGTCGGAACAGTAGGAGGCATTGAGTGAGTCCGATGATGAGGACTCTTACAACTCAGATACATTTTTTCCTGACCATGGGCCTTTATCCGTGTCTGTGGATGACCCTAAGGACAGTGTGGAGGACTCCACCCTCCTTGATCCTCATGGTGAACCACTTTTTGATCCGGATACCTTGCAGCATCTCAGATCTTCAGAGTGGTTCCCACTGGACCATGTGGCGAAGTATATATGTACCACTTGATAAAGTAGCATGGAACAAGAATGCACACGACCCACGATCCCAGATTTAGCATGCATCACCCCAGATGTGAACCCAAAGGTTGCCCAATTTCTGGGCAAGACTGTGTGGAAGGCCAAGAAGGGTCTATATTTTTCTCTATGTAACTGCCAAGACAAAATACTAGACAACCTCGGACCCAGTGCAAAAATATTTGACATGGTCGAAACGGCCTTGGCGGGTGGTACTCCTGTGGACTTGCTGGCCATCAGGAGTTGGATCCAGCGATCCGTAAATTTGCTCGGTAATGTCAATATGGCCTTAGCCACCGAGAGACGGAAAGCAATTCTTATAAAGATTGAACCCAAATTGGTAAACGTGGCAATATCTGAGCCTGGACCACAGGTAAAAGGTCTCCTTTTGGGGAATAATTTCGTAAAAGAATTGGGCACCTATGTGGGGACGTTTAGATAAGGTGAAAGCAAATATGAAAAAGGTATTCGCTCAAGTTTTTGGCGCGGCTGGCAGATATCAGAGCTGTCTCCCCGGCCGTTTCTCCCGGGGCTCATACTAGGTTTCTCGAGTCTCCTTCCACTCACGATTCCAAGTTCCTGAACCCAAGTCCACCTCACCGTTCTTCCCAGTTCAAGGCCTTTTCAGTCTTGGTGACCGAGACCCAGACACTGCTGCTTTATTATAAGGTTGTATATTTCTATTTACACCTTAGAAGTGATTACTGCATCCTTCTGCATTCCTACTTATTTATTTTGGTTTCATTCTTGGTCTAAGAGTTTACAAGAAATCCTCCTGCAATTTGTGTATTGATTTGAGTGAAATAAGGGTGTAAAAAGGTCAATTAATAGTCAAGATAGTCGGGGGCACATGCAAACCGCATCCATTCCCTTCACCGGCTAGGCTCTGCCACCCAGGGCTGCCATCAGAAATTGTGGGGCCCCTAACACAGCTCAAGGTCTGGGCCACCGTGTGCCCACAGAAATACACGCACACAGACACAAAAGGACATAGACACAGAAAGATACACACATACTAACAGACACAAATACTGAAACAGACATACACACATATAGACACATACACAGATACAGATACACACACACACACACACACTGACATACAAACATACTCACATACTGACACACACACATACATACATACTGACAAACATACATACAAACTGACATACAGACATACATACATACACATAAATACATAATGGCATACATACACATACATACTGATATACATACATACATACATACACAGACACACACACACACACACACACACAGATAGATATATACATACACAGATACATACTGACATACACACACACAGACATATATGCACACTGACAGATATATACATACATACACACATACATACATACTAACATACATACACACACACAGACATACATACTGACAAACACACACACATACAGATAGACACATACATACAGACATACTGGCATACACACACAGACATACATGCATACTGACATACATACATACTGACACACACACACAGACATACATACTGACACACACACACACACACAGACATACATACTTGCAGACACATACACAGACATACATACTGACAAAGACATACATACAGACATATATACATACTGACATACACACACACATACAGATAGACACATACACACATACATACAGACATACACACACTGACATACATACACACATACATAGACATACATACTGACACACACACACACACATAGAGACATATGTACATACTGAAATACATACACACATACATACAGACATATTAACATACACACACTGACATACATGCATACTGACATACATACATACATACTGACATACACACACACAGACATACATACTGACATACACACAGGCATACATACACACACAGACATACATACTGACATACACACAGACATACATACACACACACACAGACATACATACACACACAGACATACTGACATACACACAGACATACATACTGACATACATAGACATACATACTGACATACACACACAGACATACATACTGACATACATACAGACATACATTCACACACACACACCTCATTTATCAGCCACCCTCCTCTTACCTTTAAGTTGCAGGAGGGTGGCTGGGGATGATGGGAGCGAGCGGATGCCTCTCCTCTCTCCACTCCTTTTTCCTGTCCTCTGCTCTCCCTCTGCTCTCCTCCCGCGCGCAGTAAGCTGGGAGGAAGTGACCGGCCGTCACTTCCTCCCAGCAACAGTTGCGGTGTAGCCGCAATTTTTCTTTTTAAAGGGGCCCGGTCGCGCAATTACACGCCCGCAGCGCTGACCGGGCCCCTGAAGATATAGGGCCCATCGGGTGGCCCTAAATGCTCGGGCCACCTGATGGGCCCTGGTGCAGATGCACCTGCGGCAGTTTCGCCGCTCCACGTGGGGCCCGGGCAGCCGGGCTCCACAGGGCCGCCGGGCCCATGACAACCGTTATGGTTGTCACCCCCTGATAGCGGCCCTGCTGCCACCTCAATTGTTGTTTCTGTACTAATACACTGCATCTGAAACCATTGTTCCCATTAAAAAAAAAAAGTGATTACGTTATAACAGTCAATATTAAATGGTCAAAGCAGAAGAATAAAAGCATGCTTTTTACAGCCATTTAAGCTGGCTAGTCAATATATCTTGCATTTAATAATTAGAGTTGCTTTCCCACTCTTATATACAGCAAGTTAAGTGAGAGAGGCTGATGGGAAAATTAACAGACAACTTGCATGGTAAAATCATTTTGATTGAGTTGGATCACAGAGTAATGCAAGAGTTAGAAGTAAGCCATTTAATGATTGGCACTAGAGATATTTTTAAGGACTCTGTGAAAAATTTATATTCCCTTGATATCACCTAAAACGGCTCAAGCACATGGAATAACTGAAGGGCTATTATCAGATACAAGCTTCTTATTTTTTCCTTGTGAGAATAGTAAGAATGTTTATGGATATAGATAATGGAGTAATACTTTAAACTCCTTGCTCCCAAGAGATGCTTATCAAATGTAAAATGGTGCAAATGCTTATTACAGAACATGAGTCCAATAAAAACGATTGCTTTCTGGGGTGAGTCCTGATCGAGCTTGAAAGCAGATGCATGTCTCTGTAGGTCCACTTGCACCCCCTTCTAGTAGTTTCTCTACAGCCACACTGTGCCAATTTGACTGCAGTATCATGCCATGTTTTAGCTTTCTCTGTTAACTTTTTATCTTCAAGCTGTCCCTTATATTTTGCCATTCATCCCTTCTATACTTGTGGATCTAAGCTCTCTTCTGGAGTCATTCCTTCTTTCTTTAGCATAGATGTAATCATGGCCGGCCTTAGGAGTGTGCGAGCTGTGCACAGGGCACCATGGACCAGGGGGCGCCGTGTGGCTGACACAGCTCGCACATGGCCGGTGTCAGGGGAGTTAAAACAGGTACCCAGGTGGAGGATTAATTATTCTTCACTCAGGTCTATAAAAAAAAATAATAATTGCTGCAGTGGGGGCGGAGCTTATTGTGAGGTGGGGGTGTGGCTTATTGCAGGGCAGAGGAGGGGCTAATACCTACCCAAAGCCCCTGCACAGGAAGAGGGAAGAATGAAGCAGCCCCTGCTTCCCCAACAACCGTGGAAAGAGGTAAGTCTGCATGTCTGTGTGTGTGTGACTGTGACTGCCTGCCTGTGTGTCTGCATGCCTGTGTGTGTGAGACTGCCTGCCTGTGTGACTACCTGCCTGTGTGTGTGACTGTCTGCCTGTGTGTGCCTGCCTGCCTGTGTGTGTGTGTATGTGTGACTGTCTGTCTGTGTGTGTGACTGTCTGCCTGCCTATGTGTGTGACTGTCTGACTGCCTGTGTGTGACTGTTTGCCTTTGTGTGTGTGTGAGAGACAGCCTGCCTGTGTGTGTGTGCGTGTGTGACTGCCTGCCTGTGTGTGTGTGTGAGACTGTCTGCCTGCCTGTGTGTGTGTGTGACTGCCTGCCTGTGTGTATGTGTGTGTGTGTGACTGTCTGTCTGTGTGACTGCCTCCCTGCCTGTGTGTGTATGACTGTCTGCCTGTGTGTGTGTGACTGTCTGACTGTGTGTGACTCCAATTGTGTGTGTAGCTGTGCCTGTATGTGTGACTGCCTTTAACTGAGTGTGCATGTGCCTATCAGAGTGTGTGAGTGTCTGCATGCCTGTAACAGAGTGTGTATGACTGTCTGCCTGTGACTGTGTGTGTGACTGTCTGCCTGTGACTGTGTGTGTGACTGTCTGCCTGTAACTGTGTGTGTGACTGTGTGCCTGTAAATGTTCGTGATTGTGTGCCTTTAACTGTGTGTTTGGCTCTGTGACTGTCTGCCTGTAACTGAGCATCTGTGACTGTCTGCCTGTAACTGTGTGTGTGACTGTATACAGGCACAGGGCGCCTAATGGCCTAAGGCCGGACCTGGATGTAATGCCTGTCACAGAATCCTTGATTTCTATAGCCGTCAAATCCTCCCCAGAGAGATTATAAGAGTTCCCCAATATTATACCAGGGTTAGCTAGACCCTCAAGTTGAGGCAGCAGTCTGTCACAGTGTAATTCTTGTATAAACAACAAAAACACTAACAAGTGTAATAAAAACACTTAACAGTGTGTAAACACACACAACACACCCTGCAGAGGAATTTTAACACAGACTCAGCCTTAAAACTTACTCTAAATGCAAATCAGGAGATTTGCCGTGGAGGATACGAATTTTAATTATACAACAAATCGCCAGGCCAACAATTATCCAACAATTATTACATCCTGACAGGCACAGATGAGCTCTACAGTCTGCAATTCCAGTTCACAATTCATGGCAATTTAAGCAAAGCAAAACATCACCATCTGGTTATATCTTTTAAAATAGGTTTTTGGGAGTTACCCAATCTTAAACAGATATGGAAAAACGTCCATAGCTTGAACCTCCCGGGTTTCGGCACCAATTGATAAATAAATTTTCTATGGATAAATCATCCAAGAGATAACCAGAGGCTCCTCGACTGTACCATAGACACATACTTTGCTTCCCGCTAAGCATTTGAAACTCCCTGAACAGCAAACTTAGCAAACTTCTGCTCCGATACAACTATACATACTTCTCTGTGGTCCAGAAAGCATACTCTCGTATTGATAATTGTTGGGGGGACAGTCACACCTTACAATGAATGTTTTGAAAAGTGTTCATTGGTACTGTACCTGGTGCAATCACATGCCTGTTTCCATCATGCTAACCTCAGATTTCCCAGCAAAGGATTGTGGTTGGCACTTTAACAACACCTTATTGAATGATAAGATGATGTATAACAAACTCTGCACTCCTATAACAAAATATTGCTGTGCTAACATTCAACAAGCTGCACTATGTGGTCTCCTAATACAAAAAAGGCTTTGCAAAGGAAAGACAATTTTCTCAATGCTACAATGCCCTGTCCAAGCAGTTATGAAATCTAATCATTTCTCTCTGTCACCATTCCTTTTGCAAAATATTGCTACAACTAGACATCAGCTTATGGAATTTCACTTACAGGCTACTGAGAGGCATTTTATGAGCATAATTGAAAGAGACTATTGCAGTCCATTACATGGAGGGGAAGGGAGGAAATCAACCAAAGAGCAAGTACTATGCAATCTTGAAACTGAGCACAGAGACAGGAATAACCCCCACTGCAGGGCCGATCCTACGGTCACTGATGCCTGGGTGCAAAAATATTTTTGCTCCCCCAGATGGGTGTGGTTATATCAATAACTCCTCTCCTTCACCATCATAACATTTTTAGCCTCACCCATTTCCTATGGAAACCACTCCAACTCTTTGGGCCCCCCAACATCACTAGGTAGCACGTCACCCACTTCCTACAATGCCAGCTTTTCCCCCAAAAAGTATATCAGTGCCATCTTTGTTCCCATCTTCCCAGTGCCATCTCTGTCCCCATTCAGCTACCCAGAGCCAGCTATGTCGCAAAATAGCTAATCAGTGCCATCTTTGTCTCAACATGGCTAGGGACTGTAGTAGAATGGTTAGGGACTGTAGTGGTGGGCATGGGCTGTAATTGGGTGGTTAGGAAATCTTTTGGGCAGATAGGGACTATAGTAGGAGGGTCAGGGGATTGTTGCAATTGGAGAAAGGGGTAGTGTAGATATGGGCTGCAATTTAGGGAGAGGAGCTGTAGTGGGGGTTAGGGGTGTAAAAGGGGTAATAGGGGCTGTAGTGACAGGAATATATGCTGTAGTAGCAGAGTTAGTGGATGTAATGGGGTGATAGAGGCTGTAGTAGGGGAGTTGGGGGCTGTAGTGGGGGAATAGGACTGTTGTGGGGGATATGTGCTACAATTGGGATGATAGGGCATGTAGTGGGGTTTAGGTTCCTTTAACGGATACTCCGACTGGGCACCTCCATCTATCACTGCTTCCTATTACTTGTGAGTACCATAATCACTACACTGGAACAGCATAACCACTGTAAACCTACGAACCGCCGCAGCTTGGCTGGGGCCTAGCCGTCCTCCACCTACCCTGGACCCAAGACCAGGATCCAGCTTCCAGCGAGTAGACCTCTCCTAGTCCAAAGAGCATAGCAGGAACAGGGGACAAACCTCAGCACTCTGGCCCTCAGTTACCGTGGCTTGACTGGGGCCCTAGAACCGCTCCTTCCAGGAGACGAATGGGGAATCAGCTTTCCCCGTTGAATCCCCTGCAAGCTGGAACAGCAGACACAGGAGTAAATCCCCTGCAAGCTGGAACAGCAGACACAGGAGTAAATCTTCTTTCCTTCCAATAACAAGGCGACACACAATTTTGAAGTGTAAGCTGGAATAGCATTTTAATAGAGGCACACTGGCCTTTTATGCAAGTTTCCCAACAAGGGTGACACCCAGGTCACATAACAACACAACACATTTACAATGTAAGGCACTCCCACACAAGGCAAACAATCCCTCCCCTCTGCTTGGGAGATAATTGAGTTAATCCTGGAAGTCATAGTTTTGACCGACCGTGCACATGGTCCTATGCCCAAAACAGTTCTAGGGAAATCAGTGCTAACAGTCAGTCAAGTTTGGCAGTCTTTTACAGGTGTCTCTGCAGGGCCCTTAGTCTGTGGGCAGGAGACTGGCAAACAGGCTCCTCCAGGAGCTCGTGGCAAACTCACTTGGAGAGGGGAGTTTGTCACAGTGCTGTAGTAGGGTATAGGGGCAGCAGTTACATAGTTACATAGCTGAAAAGAGACTTGCGTCCATCAAGTTCAGCCTTCCTCACATTTGTTTTTTGCTGTTGATCCAAAAGAAGGCAGAAAAAACACAGTTTGAAGCACTTCCAATTTTGCAACAAACTAGGAAAAAAATCCTTCTTGACCCCAGAATGGCAGTCAGTTTTATCCTTGGAACAAGAAGCTATTACCCTACTTTGAAAAATTATATCCTTGAATATTCTGTTTTTGCAAGTATGCATCTAGTTCAGGCATAGGCATTCGGCACTCCAGATGTTTTGGACTAAACCTCCCATGATGCTTTATTAGCATTATGGGTGTAAAAGCATTATGGGGGATGTAGTCCACAACATCTGGAGTGCCGAAGGTTGCCTATCCTTGATCAAGTTGTTGTTTGAACATCTGTATGAACTCTGATAAAACCACTTCTTCAGACAGAGAATTCCACATCCTTATTGTTCTTACAGTAAAAAAAGCAACCTTTTCTTTGCCTTAGACAAGATCTTCTTTCTTCCAGTCTAAACGCATGACCTCGTGTCCTATGTAAAGTCTGGTGTGTGAATAGATTTCCACACAATGGTTTGTATTGGCCCCCGGATATATTTGTATAATGTTATCATATCCCCTCTGAGGCAATGTTTTTCTAAACTAAAGAGGTTTAAATTTGTTAACCTTTCTTCACAGCTGATATGTTAGGGAGTGTTAGGGGGGTTAGGAAGTGTGGTAGGGTATAGGAGCTTCAATTAAAGAGCTTGGGGTAATGTAGGGTATAGTGTAGTGGCAGCAATTGGTGGGTAAGGGCCAGCAATTCAGAGGTTAGGGGTTGTAGTAAAGTGTAAAGGGCTGTAGTAAGGGTGGGTTATGTGCTGTACTAGTGGTAAAAGATTATAGTAGTGAGTTCAGGGGCTCTAGTAGTGGGTTTAGAGACTGCAGTATTTGTGGGTTAGGGGCTGTAGTGGTAAGGGGTTGTAGTCGTAAGGGGCTGAAGTAGTGGGTTTAGGGGCTGTAGTGCTAAGGGGGTGTAGTAGGGGCTTAGGAGCTATAGTAGGACTAAGGGCTGCAACTGGAAAAATAGGGCCTGTCTATTCCCTCCCTGATGCTTACCTTTGGCCAGGGAGGGGGAGAATGCTGATTCCTGGTGGTCCTTGGTGCAGAGTGAGCTAAGCGGTGCCTATTTCAGGGGGCGGCGCCGAGCATGAGTGGGAGCCTGTCCTGAGGGGGCATAGCCTAATGCCTCAATGCACCTTTTGTTACAGAGCGTCTGTGCAGCCGCCATGGATTGGCCTTGACCCACTGGTCAGAAAGGGGGGGGGAAGCGGGGCACATACAGAAGCTTTATCCTCATCGTATTGCAGTGGAAGTATTCACTGTAAAGAGGATAATCCTGTTGAAAGAGCTCAATGTCACAATTAGCAGTAGGCCAAAGAGGCTGAAAACAGAATTCCCATAGGGCAATCTCTACAAAAAGCACATAAATATGTTGCTGAGTGGCACGTTAATGCCAGATAGGGGCAGAAAGTAATGAAAACTAAGTTGTAACTAAGCAGGATACCTGCTGTGACAAAACTCTGTATTTTCTTGTCCCAGTTAATTTCCCTGCATTCGGTAGATGAACCTACCGAACACCGACCACACCCCTGGCTCATTCAACTTCAAAGAAAACCACAAACTTAACTGCTCTTTCTGTATGGCTGCCGTTCGTATAACCGAACAAAACATGCGCTGGAAAACGGTGGCCCTCTTGTCTCCTGAAAGCAGGCAGCGGTACCTGATCAGAGTGTCTGGATCTCTAAAGTGGACACTTGACCCCTTGAACACCAGTGATTTGGTATGAATGCCTGCTTCTTACCACGACAAGCCAGGAGAGCGCCGTTCGGTAGGATTGGTCACATGAACAAGGCGAACAATCGCTACCTATGAGCCAGGGGAACCGTTTGACTTTTGATTCGTTTTGGAACTCCCGAATAGTGACCCACCGCTTCCCCATATTCTCTGGAACTTATTTGGGCAAACGCCACGTGTGCGGTCGGTCAAAACTTTACCCCGGTGGCGATTCGGCTGTGTTCGTGGGATCTGAGCGCTATTTGGATATGTTGGGCACTCAGATCCAGGCTATCCGGGGATATAATGTTTATGGCGGTTCCTATGTATTTGTCATTGTGGCCACTCAGATAGAGTCACGAGTTGCGCCGCCAAGGATGTCCTTCTCCCTTTCCCAGTATCTCAGTCAGAGCTGTCTTCAATGTTATAGCAGGATAAAGTGATATAGCTCTTTCCCCCAGACATTAGTCGAGACTTAATGCTGGGAGTAATCTGGTTTATTTAATGCAAGGCACACTCAATTTATACACAGACCCCCAGCATGGAGTCTGCATACAAAGAAATACAAACCCCTCCCAGGCATCCCTGTGTCTGGGAGATAATTGAGTCAATGACCAGCAACTCAATTATCTCTCAGTTACAGGGAACCACATAGAAAATACTCCAAAACCACACTCAATATCCACAGGAACCACACAACTCTTATATCCACAAATAGCTCGGATCCGAGGGCCCAAATTGTCCAAATGGCCCTTGGATCCATTCGGTGGTAGGGAATCGCTATTGGGGTAAAAACAATTCCATGGAAGAAGGGTAGTGGCCTGTCAACTTTCGGGAATCCTTGTGCACATCAAAACCAAATGCTTCCCCTGGCTCTTAGGGAGCGACAGTTTTCTTCCCAAAAAGTGCTCTCCTGGCTTGTCTGGGATGGAAGCAGGCAGCAGTACAAATTCAGCAGTGTTCGTGAAGTAGCGTGTCCGAATTTAGTTTAATGTAGTCGACATCCAAGTTCGGAAGACAAAATGTCCACCATTCCAACACATGTGTTGGTCATACGAATGGCAGCCACCCACCTGATAGGTTCTTTGAAGTTAATCAGCAAGGGGGTGGTCTGGGTTCAGGAGGTACAAGAGGGGGAAACGAGTCTTCGTTCGGTAACTGAACAACCAGGGGTATAAACGAAAGGGAAATCAAATAAGTGACGGGGTGTTCTTTCACAGTCATGAATTCTGGTTTTCTTTCTGGATCTATATCAAATGGAATCAGGCAGATTTGCAAATCCAAATTAAGTTTATGTTTGCTATTATAGGATTAGCCAACAATACAAAAAGAGAAACGTTTGTAAAAATTTTAAATACAGCAAAATATCTACTTTACATTTATTTATTGTACTCCACCGTGCTACGTGCATGTCACATGGACATTTCTCTCCTTGACATTTTATCAAACAAGACTCAAAGAAGGACCTGGTTGAAACCTAGAGTAGTTGGAAGCTTTACGCCATTTTTAGTGGAAATTGAAAACTCATGCAACAGAATAATCATTATTCACAACCTTGTTTCTCGGAAGGACTGTCTCTGCAGGGCCCATAGTCTGTGGGCAGGAGACTGGCAAACAGGCTCCTCCAGGAGCTCGTGGCAAACTCACTTGGAGAGGGGAGTTTGTCACAGTGCTGTAGTAGGGTATACGGGCAGCAATTACATAGTTACATAGCTGAAAAAAGACTTGCGTCCATCAAGTTCAGCCTTCCTCACATTTGTTTTTTGCTGTTGATCCAAAAGAAGGCAAAAAAAACACAGTTTGAAGCACTTCCAATTTTGTCTTTCTTTATGCCAGTGCATTTCAAAAGAGGTGTACATTCATGAGAGAGGCAGACCAGGCGACCAAAATGTAATCTAAAGGATATCAAAGATTTCTTTCTCTTCTTTCAACTTTTTTTCTCCTTGTCTTTACACTTTGTTCACTCTCGATCTCACACATATTGTTTCTTCTGTTCTCCCTATCCCTTGTCTTTCATTGCTACCCACAGTCAATTATAAGAAGCAGCAGGAAGTGTTGTGAAGAATATTACACGTGTGTTTTTTGCCGTTATCACCGTGTGTTTGGTTCAATCAGCACTTCCTACTGCTGAGCCAGGACAAACTTACCAATCAAGAAAAGTAACCAATTCCGATATCATGGAGTGTAATGAGTTCACTGGGAGACACCAAGGGATTAAGAGTCTAATCCTGTGCACTATGCAGGGAGCTGCTAGGGCTAAAGTATTAATTTTGTGTTATAAGCTCTTCCTTTATTAACGTAATTTTTCTCTTAGCACGCACTGTGCTTGTCACTACACAATATGAAACACTGTCTATCGCAGACAAATGTTTCATGCATGGGGATATAGCAATTCTGAAAAGGTCATGCTATTTCCTGCTAACATTCTAATTGGCTTTTGTGTGTGTCATTTCCCCTATAATATTACAGACTGTTCCATCAATTATTAATGCAGAATCATTTTTACATTTCCCTGTTCCATCAAGCTATATGCGTCCCGTAGCGCACATAATGCTAATCGTACACACTGTTTTTTGGACCTCTAAACGCAACAGTGCACAGATCTTATTGCATCACTGAAGGAGCATTATGGAGAGCTAACATGAGCGTATAACCTTGTTTGCCAAATCTTAAATAAGTAAAATGAATGATTAATATTTTTTGGTCATATAGATTATATTTAAAAACAAACTAATGTATTAATTCATATTGCATACATTCAGAAAGAGAAACATGTTTCCTAAATAATTTAACAATTTGAGTTGGACATGAAATTTGATTTAGGATGTTTAGCAATCACTCATATTCCCTGAGCAATGCCCAGGATGTATGCAGCCACTTGGGCATAAGCAAATATTAAACGTTTTATGAATGAAAAGTTTTATTTCATAAACTGTGTACTTTGTCTTTAAGAGACTTAGCAAACTGACAATTTGTTAGAAATAGAAAATATCGTTTTTCGTACAATGTTTCTTTAATAAATGACCTCTTACCCATATTCAGTGAATATAGTGTTCAGACTTTTGTATGCCATTTTGTTCTAGGTTAATGTAACAAGAAGTCAGGGAATTTCCCACATCATGCATACCATTAAGTTTCAGTCTAAACATAGATCATGACAATAGACTGATTGAGATATTCCCATGTGAAATGACCAAGTCATAGCCTTGTATCTCTGCCAAGTTAAGGTAGGTAGTAAGTAACATGACCTAATTTTAAATCTAAGGTGTAAATATGAGTTCTTATTAATATTAAAACTCAAAGGAGAGAATTTTAGATGCAGAGACCCTGCTCCGTTTTATCAAGAGAGGTTGACTTGTTCAAGAGGATATGCTATTCTATTTTATTGATTTTGCAAGCATATCCTTTAATCTTATAAACTCTGCTATATTATTGTAATGGATTAAGTTTTAATATGTCTATGTTTATATTTTTATTTAATAGTCAATTTTAAAAGACAAAACTTTATTGCTTCCAAGACCCTATTTTATATTGTTTTCTCAATTATTTATATATTTTAAATAGAGGAGCTACTACTACTAACTGCATAATATTATGGCTAAGATATCTTTATGGTTAGCCCTGCTAAATTATATGCTTTCAAACGCTATAGTGGTAAATAGGGGAACCAGCATCGGTTACAAGGTTATCAGAGAGATCTGAGCTAAAGGAAATAGTAAAGGAGCACATTGGGTCAGGTCTATGGATAAAGCATGGTTAGGAAATATGACAGACGTCAGTGCTGGTAGCTATCAAAATTACATTGAAGTCATTTTTGCAAGGCACAGAACATTAAGAGCAGTTACAAATGTAAATAAGCATAGAATACACAATAATCAGAGTTGGCACTCTAATTAGGCTACCCTCCTCCACACCACAGTCATCCCCCTCCTGCCCCTCCACACCAAAGTCACCTCTCCTCCACACACTGTTACCCCCCAACACACAGTCACCACCACACACACTGTCACCCTCTCCCTTCACCCAGCCACACTCACCTGCCATCACTGCCCCCTCCCTCCAACTACACCAAACTCACCTCTCCTTGCTCTGCAACACTCACCCTATTACATTTAACTTAATCCTGTAACACTCCCCTTCTTACACATTGTCACAGTCACCCCCAAACCCTGTCACACGCATCCTCTATCACCCTGCCACACTCAACCTATCACATTGAACCCTCCAATCCTGTCCTCCAGCTATGCCACACTCACCCCACCCCTGTCACTCTCTTCCCCCCAACCCTGCCACACTCACCCTGTCACATTTACACCTCTAATCCTGTCACACTCTGCCGCACTCACCCTGTCACATTACCCCCCCTTAATCATGTCACACTCACCTCCCTTCACCCTGTCAAACTCCCTACTCCAACCATGTCACACTCACCCAAGCCTGTGATACCCAGCCCCCAAGCATGCCATACGCATCCTGTTCCTTTAACGCTCCCATAATCCTGTCACTTACCTCACCTTTATATGGCATACTCCCTCCTCCAGCCATGCCACATTCACCCCGACTCTGTGATACATTATTTATAACTTTTTTGACATGCGTTTTTTCTGGATTTGTTTTTGGTTATTCTGCCTCTCACTATTAACCCCTTAAGACCGCAGCCAAATGTACAAGTTGTGATCAAAACAAAACGTAAACAAAACCTGGCATTTGCGCTAAATGTCTGTCCAACCGTAATTCACCTCTTTCATATTAAATTTACCCACACTTATTATATATCATTTTATTCAGGGGAAACAGGGCTTTCATTTAACATAAAATATTTAGGTATGGAACATAATTTAATATGAATAAAATATAAAAAAATGGGAGAAAATAAGATTTTTTTAAATTTTCTTAGTTCTACGTGACATTTTAACTGTGAATGTCAAAATACTGTTTGCTTTTACTGCAATAAAATACATATATTTGTATTTAGCAATATTTCACGTGTAAAACAGTACCACCTATGTACAGGTTTTATGGTGTTTTGGGAAGTTACAGGGTCAAATATAGCGTGTTACATTTTTCTCATTGAAATTCGCCAGATTGGTTACGTTACCTTTGAGACCATATGGTAGCCCAGGAATAAGAATTATCCCCATGATGGTATACCATTTGCAAAAGTAGACAACCCAAGGTATTGCAAATAGGGTAAGTCCAGTCTTTTTTAGTAGCCACTTGGTCACAAACACTGGCCAAAGTTAGTGTTAATATTTGAAAATGCAAAAAACTAATTTGAACGACAATTTCGGCCAGTGTTTGTGACTAAGTGGCTACTAAAAAAGACTGAACATACCCCATTTGCAATACCCTTGGTTGTCTACTATTGCAAATGGTATGCCATCATAATTTTTATTCCTGGGCTACTGTACGGTCTCAAAGGCAACATAACCAACCTGGCGAATTGTAATGTGAAAAAACTGAAACGCAAGCCTTATATTTGACTCTGTAACTTTTGAAAACACCTTAAAACCTGTACATGAGGGGTACTGTTATACTCAGGAGACTTCGCTGAACACAAATATTAGTGTTTCAAAACAGTAAAACGTATCACAACAATTATATCGTCCGTGTAAGTGACATTTGTGTGTGAAAAATGCAAAAAATTTCACTGTCACTGACGATATCGTCATTGTAATACATTTTACTGTTTCGAAACACTAATATTTGTGTTCAGCGAAGTCTTCCGAGTAAAACAGTAGCCCCATGTACTTATGGTGTCTTGGAAAGTTACAGGGTTAAATATAGTGCTAGCAAATTAAATTCCCTGAACTTTCGGCCTGGGTTGTCAGACAGGTCCTGCAAATTGCAATTAATAAAATGACCTAATTATGTAAAATTATTACATAAATATATACGTAGAATTATTTTATATATACACATGTATATATATATATATTTTTTTAAATTATTTTTATTTATATATAGGTATATATATAGTGCTATATACGTATATACTTATGTATATAGATAAATATATTATTTTGTTCAACATGTATTTTGATATCAATATATATATATTAATTTTAAAATACAGTCATAACGAAATAACACATGTATATATATTATTTATTTGTTTTTTATTACTTTTTAATTTTATTTATATGTTATATTTTTAACGTTTTTACATATTTATTTTTATTATATATAAATATATATATAATGAAAATTATATATACATTTAATCAATATCATTGTATGTGTACTTTGATATTAATATATATATATAATATGTATATATTAATATTATAATACACTTAGATTGTGTATGTGTGTATATGTTTATATATATATATATATATATATACTTAGATAATATATATAATAAATATATATATGATCTACGTATATATAATTTAATTTTCAACTGTTTTTTTTTCCCGATGTCTTGTTTTTATTAATATTTTTTGTTATTTGACATACAAAGGTCAAATGGGGTGAGGGATACAGAAAGGAAAAAGGGGGAGGTAACATTAACATTACATCGACATATTCATTTATCGCTGTACAAGCACGAGACATGGAAATACATCTTGTAGATTGTGAGTCGAAAGACTATCAGCGTGTGGTCCCGGGTGGTGGGGCTCGCTTGTGAGCGAGGTTTAATAGTAGGATAACACTTAGTGGGAGAGTGGTGGGCTGCGCGACCCCAACACGACCCATTGGGGCATCAGCTATGTGGGGGATTAACCAACTTGATTATTTATGTAACCTATGTGTGGCAACAGTTGTGCGATGTTAGGTGGCTTGTAGGTAGTGCCCTGCCCTCCTGAGTGCCCCAGTCGTCAGTTCGACCTCCCCTTAATTATGGGTGTGTACCGAGTGCCAGCTTTGCCATAGAAGTGCATGTTTGGTCTCTCGACTTTTCAGCCTGAATGCTAGGCGTTCATATTCGTATGTCGAGTGGACCCTATTTCTCACCTCTTGAATAGATGGGGGATCAGTACTTTTCCATCTACTCGCTATGCTAGTCTTGGCGGCCAGAAGGATGTGACAAAGGACCGCTTTGTGAGGTGACGTCAGCATTCCAGCGTGTAGGTGTAGGAGGCAACATTCTGGGCGTGTGGGGATGTCCACCGCTGTGGTTGTCTTAATCAGGTCTCTGACTTGTTGCCAGAAGTTTGTCAGTTTGGTGCATTCCCAGAACATGTGTAATAGTGTGCCTATCCCGACTCCACATCTCCAACAGGCCTGCGTTGTTGAGTGGTACATCTGGGCTAAACGTGTAGGGACTAAGTACCATCTCATCAGTAATTTGCAGAAGGCCTCCCAGTGGGTTAGGTTATGAGATAAAGCTCGGGTGGATTGGAGTGACTGTAGCCACATAGGAAGAGGGAACGAGACTGCCAGGTCGCGTTCCCATTGGACCTGTCCTTATCGTTTATCGCATTGTAGCACAGGGAGAGGGGTTTACTGGTCTGATGAGAGGAGATACACCGCTGGCCAAAGGCCGTCAGTTGTTCTGCCTCACAGTGTTGTATGTTCATAGATGTTAGAGTGTGTTTGATGCGTAAATATGTAAATAATTCCCTAGGGGGTAGCGCAAATCCTGTTTGCAGCTCGGGGAATTGTTTGATGCCCTGTGGAGTTATCAAGGACCCTATTGAAGTGATCCCTTTCTCTGTCCACCCTTTCAGTGGGAGGTCGCTGGTTAGGACGTGCAACCGGAGCAGAGGGGCGAAAAAAAGTGGATGAGCTTGACCTATGAGATCCTTCGCCCATCTTCCCCAACTGGCCAGCAAAAATTTGGTGCTGGGTAGACCTGTTGTGGGAGGTTTCGCACTCCCGGATGCGGACCATATTTTTTGGCTTATTGTGTCTGGGTAAAGGGTTGCGTTCTCCAGGGGTAGCCACACTGGTGGCTTGGGGCGTGTTAGGGCCTCTAGTCCCTGTGCTAGAACTGATGCTTTGTAATAAGCCTTTATGTCAGGAGCACCTAGTCCTCCTTTGTTCGGTGAGAGCCATGTTAGTCTACGTGCTATTCTTAGGGTTTTTTTTCCAGATGTGGGAGTTAAAAATAGATTGGAATTTCTTGAGGAGCGTGTCTGGTAGTGCTATAGGGAGGGTGCGGAATAGATACAATATATGTGGCAGAGCCATCATCTTGACGGTCTGCACTCCCAGCCAAGAGACCTCTTCCTCTGTGAACGGTCTATCGAGGGCATCTCTTTGTGGTTGTGATAGGTGTGGGAGCTCGGTATTATGAAGGAACCCGTCTATGGACTCGAGTGTCGGTTGGGTCACCGTAGGGTCATCTTTTAGGTTATACAGTTTGGTATAGTAGGTGGCTAACGTGTTCACTATGTCTGTGGGTTTGTATATTTTAATATTGTGTTGCGATTCAATGTAAGGTATTTTGACTGGAGGCGTTGGGCCTTTAGTTTGTTGGCCAATAGTTTACCCACTTTGTTGCCTTGTGTGTAGTGTGTGAGCCTGAGAGCTCTCATACTCCTCTCTAGGTTTTGTAGGGAAAGGGAGTTGAGGTCCCTTTGTAGGCGGGCAATGGTTTTGGATGTTTTAGTTGAGGGGTTTTGTTTGTTCTCCTTTTCTGCTACAGACAGTTCGAGGGTTAAACGAGAGACCTCCTCGTTATGTTTCCTCTTATTGCGTGATCCGATTTGTATTAGAACGCCCCTAACTACGGTTTTGTGTGCTGCCCATTGGGATTGTAAGGATACGTCGTCGGTCGCGTTTTCCCTAAAGTAATCAGTCGCGGTCTTGTGGATAGTTTGCAAGGCGACGGGATCGTCCAACAGTCCTTCATTTAGTCTCCATTTACCCCTCCCTCGAACCGGGTATAAGCTATTGAAAGTGACGGTGACCGGGGCGTGATCTGACCATGTCCTTAGACCTATATCTACTGCAGCTATGTTTGAAAGAGTCTGTTTGTCAACTAGTATTAGGTCAATGCGTGAGTATGTCGAGTGGATCGTTGAGAAGTAGGTGTAGTCTCTACCCGTTGGGTACGTGTTGCGCCAGGTGTCGTATAAATCTAGTTCAAACGCTAGGTCGGACAGTGATTTGCTATTATTACAGGCGGCGGATGTCGGGATTTTGTCGTGATCACGCTTGATGTCTACCATGGGATCTAGGCTGCAATTGAAGTCACCACTGACTATGGTGTGGCCTTGTTTCATTGTATATATTTTTTTGAGCGCTCTACGTAGGAAGGTTACCTGGCCATCGTTGGGGGCATTTAAAGATGCTAATGTTATGGTGATACCGTTGAGTGTGCCTACCAGTATTAAGAGACGCCCTGCTGCATCTATGTGTGATATGCTCGGTTGGAATATCCAGTCTGAGTGAAACAGTATGGAGACCCCTTTAGATTTGTTTGGGGAGTACTCGTGGAAGGCTTGAGGATAGCGTTTGGTGTGGATTTTAGGAGGGTTGTGGATGCAAAGGTGGGTTTCTTGGAGGCATATCACTGCCGCCCGAGATTTGTGCATGTCCCTAATTGCCAAGCTACGTTTGTGAGGGCTGTTTAAGCCTTTAACGTTCAAAGAGAAAATCTTAAACATATGTTGAGCCATGTGGTCGTGGGTTAGTGCGCCTTTGTGCATGTGTGCGGGATTTGATACTCTTTGTTGGGCTAGAGTCGGTTCCTTTTGAGATCACGAGGACCTAAATGGGCCCCGTTCTACTCTGGAGGCTGGACGTAAGTACCTCTGGGGAGTTCCTGATGGGGACTGTGAACCAACCATCCGAGGACCATGTCCTCGCCTTCTGTACGGGTTGTATGGGAGAGTCAGCATGAATAAGTGTCGAAGTGGGAAACGGGAAAGGGGAAGGGTTAACAAAGGGGGAACCCAAAGAACTTGGGATGAGAACATATTACCTCTGCTTCCAGCAGAGCTTAGTTCCGAATCCGTGTGAGGAGTGTCCTCACTCTTTTTCGGTGTGGGGGACTTGGTATGACATCCACCAGTATGGTACCATTTAGCGGGCTTACAAAACGCATGGGGGATTAACTGAGGCCCCTGTGTTGCGTGCCAGGTCAATCATCATAATTTTTTTACATTTTTTTTTTAAGTGGAACGTCTAACAGCCTACATATTGTTTGCTTTAACGTAAGGGGGGCCATCCTCCCCGCCCAGTGTCCACTGGGGAGCGTGTAGTCCTGAGTCCCGTGGGTTAAGTCAGGGGCATGAGATGTGATCCCCAGTCCTATAGGCATGTTCGGGGGGCGCTATGTGTGCCTTTTTAGTGGCCAGGGCCGCGGCCCTCACGGGTGCGCCTGCTCCTTGTTTAGTGGAGAAATAGGGCGCCCCTGGAGACCTCCCGGGAGTTCCCTGCTGGTTGGGGACATAATCGCCCCCCCCTTCCCTCGTCTGTGCTAACATGTAATACTCAAGCACTGGCTAACAAAAGTTACATTCATATACATACAATAACAACCAATAGCATGTGGTATACATCGTGTAGACTCGGTAGAGTCGGAAAACGTTAACTTGAAGGCTGGCGCTCTATTCCAGCTGCCTGCTCAGTCAATATCAGGGCTAGGGAGTTTTTCCACCATGGGGAATGGTCTCCAGCAGATAAGGGCGTTTTAACAGTAATTATGGCGGTACTGATACTTGGCGGCCACTAGATATTCTAGAGCAGGCCTGGATGCCTAACGTGAGCTAATGATTCTCCAGATCTGTTGGTCGTATGGGCCGGTTTTGTTGAATATGCCCATCTCCCCTGGGGTCTCCCCGGGGATTCCCTGCCGGCCGGGGAAGCATTAGCCCCCCTTTTCCGTCGCCTGTGCTGGCAACTGGCTTTTCAAGTTCCAGCTAATGCTAGTTACATTCACAGACATAAAATAGTGGCTATTAACAGGTAAAGTATAACAGGTAGGCACTGTGTTATCGGGGAGTGGTACACCTGGAGGTTGGCGCTCTGGGCCTAATGGCCGCTCAATCGGTGACGGTGTCTAGAGCGAATGGAGACTGTTCGCCATGGGGAGTAACTCCATGCGGTTGTGTGAGAATTATTTAAAGCTGAGGTGCTTCGCTCAGATGCGTAGGCCACATGCTAATCTGGGCCAGGCCTAAATGCATGAGTGTTGGCGGAAGGCCCCCGTTCTTATTAAACGTACATGCCTATTCTGTTGTAGAGACCCTTCCAATAACAAATACTCTATACATTTGTACCCACTCGCCAAGTAAAATACATTAACATTGAACGTATATCTAACATATGTGATACTCAAATGTCTGGCGATGAGGTGATCTCCAGGCATGCAGGCACTTCAGGTCGGAGAATGGGGGGATGCAAAGGTGCCAGCCATCCTCCACTCCGGCAGTATTTTCGTTGGAGAGGCGCGTGCCGGGAAGGCCTGACCCTGGGCATGGTGCATGCGACTACTCCTTTTGGCAGTTGGCCACGCCCCCAATTTTCAACTGTTTTAACATTTTTTTTTCAGACAGCAGTCATTACAGGCACTTCCTCTGCTGGCATTGCTATGGATGGCTATGCCGTCCATGTGATCGCGAGGGACTCCCTGGGGTAAGTACATAAGATCGCAGGGCATTCTATGGAATTTCTTGAGGAGCGTGTCTGGTAGTGCTATAGGGAGGGTGCGGAATAGATACAATATATGTGGCAGAGCCATCATCTTGACGGTCTGCACTCCCAGCCAAGAGACCTCTTCCTCTGTGAACGGTCTATCGAGGGCATCTCTTTGTGGTTGTGATAGGTGTGGGAGCTCGGTATTATGAAGGAACCCGTCTATGGACTCGAGTGTCGGTTGGGTCACCGTAGGGTCATCTTTTAGGTTATACAGTTTGGTATAGTAGGTGGCTAACGTGTTCACTATGTCTGTGGGTTTGTATATTTTAATATTGTGTTGCGATTCAATGTAAGGTATTTTGACTGGAGGCGTTGGGCCTTTAGTTTGTTGGCCAATAGTTTACCTACTTTGTTGCCTTGTGTGTAGTGTGTGAGCCTGAGAGCTCTCATACTCCTCTCTAGGTTTTGTAGGGAAAGGGAGTTGAGGTCCCTTTGTAGGCGGGCAATCGTTTTGGATGTTTTAGTTGAGGGGTTTTGTTTGTTCTCCTTTTCTGCTACAGACAGTTCGAGGGTTAAACGAGAGACCTCCTCGTTATGTTTCCTCTTATTGCGTGATCCGATTTGTATTAGAACGCCCCTAACTACGGTTTTGTGTGCTGCCCATTGGGATTGTAAGGATACGTCGTCGGTCGCGTTTTCCCTAAAGTAATCAGTCGCGGTCTTGTGGATAGTTTGCAAGGCGACGGGATCGTCCAACAGTCCTTCATTTAGTCTCCATTTACCCCTCCCTCGAACCGGGTATAAGCTATTGAAAGTGACGGTGACCGGGGCGTGATCTGACCATGTCCTTAGACCTATATCTACTGCAGCTATGTTTGAAAGAGTCTGTTTGTCAACTAGTATTAGGTCAATGCGTGAGTATGTCGAGTGGATCGTTGAGAAGTAGGTGTAGTCTCTACCCGTTGGGTACGTGTTGCGCCAGGTGTCGTATAAATCTAGTTCAAACGCTAGGTCGGACAGTGATTTGCTATTATTACAGGCGGCGGATGTCGGGATTTTGTCGTGATCACGCTTGATGTCTACCATGGGATCTAGGCTGCAATTGAAGTCACCACTGACTATGGTGTGGCCTTGTTTCATTGTATATATTTTTTTGAGCGCTCTACGTAGGAAGGTTACCTGGCCATCGTTGGGGGCATTTAAAGATGCTAATGTTATGGTGATACCGTTGAGTGTGCCTACCAGTATTAAGAGACGCCCTGCTGCATCTATGTGTGATATGCTCGGTTGGAATATCCAGTCTGAGTGAAACAGTATGGAGACCCCTTTAGATTTGTTTGGGGAGTACTCGTGGAAGGCTTGAGGATAGCGTTTGGTGTGGATTTTAGGAGGGTTGTGGATGCAAAGGTGGGTTTCTTGGAGGCATATCACTGCCGCCCGAGATTTGTGCATGTCCCTAATTGCCAAGCTACGTTTGTGAGGGCTGTTTAAGCCTTTAACGTTCAAAGAGAAAATCTTAAACATATGTTGAGCCATGTGGTCGTGGGTTAGTGCGCCTTTGTGCATGTGTGCGGGATTTGATACTCTTTGTTGGGCTAGAGTCGGTTCCTTTTGAGATCACGAGGACCTAAATGGGCCCCGTTCTACTCTGGAGGCTGGACGTAAGTACCTCTGGGGAGTTCCTGATGGGGACTGTGAACCAACCATCCGAGGACCATGTCCTCGCCTTCTGTACGGGTTGTATGGGAGAGTCAGCATGAATAAGTGTCGAAGTGGGAAACGGGAAAGGGGAAGGGTTAACAAAGGGGGAACCCAAAGAACTTGGGATGAGAACATATTACCTCTGCTTCCAGCAGAGCTTAGTTCCGAATCCGTGTGAGGAGTGTCCTCACTCTTTTTCGGTGTGGGGGACTTGGTATGACATCCACCAGTATGGTACCATTTAGCGGGCTTACAAAACGCATGGGGGATTAACTGAGGCCCCTGTGTTGCGTGCCAGGTCAATCATCATAATTTTGTTTACATTTTTTTTTTAAGTGGAACGTCTAACAGCCTACATATTGTTTGCTTTAACGTAAGGGGGGCCATCCTCCCCGCCCAGTGTCCACTGGGGAGCGTGTAGTCCTGAGTCCCGTGGGTTAAGTCAGGGGCATGAGATGTGATCCCCAGTCCTATAGGCATGTTCGGGGGGCGCTATGTGTGCCTTTTTAGTGGCCAGGGCCGCGGCCCTCACGGGCGCGCCTGCTCCTTGTTTAGTGGAGAAATAGGGCGCCCCTGGAGACCTCCCGGGAGTTCCCTGCTGGTTGGGGACATAATCGCCCCCCCCTTCCCTCGTCTGTGCTAACATGTAATACTCAAGCACTGGCTAACAAAAGTTACATTCATATACATACAATAACAACCAATAGCATGTGGTATACATCGTGTAGACTCGGTAGAGTCGGAAAACGTTAACTTGAAGGCTGGCGCTCTATTCCAGCTGCCTGCTCAGTCAATATCAGGGCTAGGGAGTTTTTCCACCATGGGGAATGGTCTCCAGCAGATAAGGGCGTTTTAACAGTAATTATGGCGGTACTGATACTTGGCGGCCACTAGATATTCTAGAGCAGGCCTGGATGCCTAACGTGAGCTAATGATTCTCCAGATCTGTTGGTCGTATGGGCCGGTTTTGTTGAATATGCCCATCTCCCCTGGGGTCTCCCCGGGGATTCCCTGCCGGCCGGGGAAGCATTAGCCCCCCTTTTCCCTCGCCTGTGCTGGCAACTGGCTTTTCAAGTTCCAGCTAATGCTAGTTACATTCACAGACATAAAATAGTGGCTATTAACAGGTAAAGTATAACAGGTAGGCACTGTGTTATCGGGGAGTGGTACACCTGGAGGTTGGCGCTCTGGGCCTAATGGCCGCTCAATCGGTGACGGTGTCTAGAGCGAATGGAGACTGTTCGCCATGGGGAGTAACTCCATGCGGTTGTGTGAGAATTATTTAAAGCTGAGGTGCTTCGCTCAGATGCGTAGGCCACATGCTAATCTGGGCCAGGCCTAAATGCATGAGTGTTGGCGGAAGGCCCCCGTTCTTATTAAACGTACATGCCTATTCTGTTGTAGAGACCCTTCCAATAACAAATACTCTATACATTTGTACCCACTCGCCAAGTAAAATACATTAACATTGAACGTATATCTAACATATGTGATACTCAAATGTCTGGCGATGAGGTGATCTCCAGGCATGCAGGCACTTCAGGTCGGAGAATGGGGGGATGCAAAGGTGCCAGCCATCCTCCACTCCGGCAGTATTTTCGTTGGAGAGGCGCGTGCCGGGAAGGCCTGACCCTGGGCATGGTGCATGCGACTACTCCTTTTGGCAGTTGGCCACGCCCCCAATTTTCAACTGTTTTAACATTTTTTTTTCAGACAGCAGTCATTACAGGCACTTCCTCTGCTGGCATTGCTATGGATGGCTATGCCGTCCATGTGATCGCGAGGGACTCCCTGGGGTAAGTACATAAGATCGCAGGGCATTCTATGCCGCCCTGCGGCTTTTAGAGCCATCTAAATAAGGACGGCATAGAACGCCCTGCGGTCTTAAGGCGTTAAAGTATACATATTATTAAAATTATAGATGGAGCATTTCTTTGTTAGTGGGCAAACGTTCAAAATCAGCAGGGGATCCAGTGGCGTACAAACCGTGGTCGCAGGGGTTGCGGCTGCGACTGGGCCTGGCCCACCAGGGGGCCAGGCCACCCTGTGACCCGGTATGTACCCACTGTGGCCATCCTCTTCTCCTGGGGGGGCCCAGGAGCCGGCCACCTCAGACCCCCCTGAGGCTGGCCCTGCCATCACCGGGCTGGCAGGCGCGCGAGGGAGCACTCTCCTCTGTGTGCTCCCTCTTCAGCTCCCTCGCGCACCGCACTGATACCGGAGCCGGAAGATGACGTTATCTTCTGGCTCCGATATCAGTACGCAACGCACGAGGGAGCACACAGAGGAGAGTGCTCCATTGCGTGCCCGCCAGCCGGGTGACACCACTGGACCCCAAGGAATCCCCTCAGCACTCCCAAAGGTAGGGAGGCTGGGGGATTAAATTTAAAAAAAAACGTGTGTGTGAGTGTGTGTGTGTTAGAGTGTGTGTGTGTTAGAGTGTGTGTGTGTGTTAGTGGGTGAGTGTTAGAGTGTGTGTGCGTGTGTGTGTGTTAGAGTGTGTGTGTGTGTGTGTTAGAGTATGTGTGTGTGTTAGTGTTAGAGTGTGTGTGTGTTAGAGTGTGTGTGTGTTAGTGTTAGAGTGTGAGTGTATGTGTGTTAGAGTGTGTGTGTTAGAGTGTGTGTTAGTGTTAGAGTGTGAGTGTGTTATTGTTAGAGTGTGAGTGTGTGTTAGAGTGTGAGTGTGTGTGTGTTAGAGTGTGTGTGTGTTAGTGTGTTACTGTGTGTGTCTGTTATTGAGTCTGTTTGGTGTCTGTTAGTGAGTGTGTGTTTTGTAAGTGAGTGTGTATGTGTCTGTCTGTCACTGAGTGTGTGTCTGTCAGTAAATTTGTGTGTCTGTATCTGTTTGTGAGAGTGTGTGTCTGTTAGCTAGTGTGTATGGGTCTGTTCGTGAGAGCGTGTGTGTGTGTGTCTTCAGCACTTACTTTTCTCCAGCGCCGGACTCCCTTGGCACTGGGGATCTCTCCGCCCCGATCCGCCTCTCAGCTCCGAATGTGCATGCCCGGCAAGAGCTGCGCGCGCATTCAAACCGCCCATAGGAAAGCATTACTTAATTCTTTCCTATGGACGTTTAGCGTCTTCTCACTGTGATTTTCACAGTGAGAATCGCAGAAGCTCCTCTAGCGGCTGTCAATGAGACAGCCACTAGAGGCTGGATTAACCCTCAGTGAAACATAGCAGTTTCTCTGAAACTGCTATGTTTTCAGCTGCAGGGTTAAAACTAGAGGGACCTGGCACCCAGACCACTTCATTGAGCTGATGTGATCTGGGTGTCTGTAGTGGTCCTTTAAGTGTATGTGTAGCTGCATGCACTGGCGTACATACCGCAGTCGCAGCCCTGCAACCCCTGTGACCAGGTGCCCGCCGCCATATGTTGCGGCCCCGTCCCGCGCAGAGTAAGCGCGTGCTGGGGGTGGGGGGGCACGGATCAGTTTTCGCACCGGGGCCCCATGGTTTGTGTGTACGCCACTGAGGGGATCAAATACTTTTATATAAATATATACACATACAACACAAGGGGCCACACATATATATTATATAGAAAAATATATTTTTTAAGGGATTATAGAACATGTGGGGGAATGTATGAGCCTGTTTTCTTATCTGTAACTTTTATTTGGTAAATTATTTTTTAAAAGCTTTTTTGCCCAATCAGAATTTTCATGTTTATTTTCAATAGCCCATTTACATTAATATATATACGACTGCCAGGCTATGCAGCTATACCTCGTAATTGTGTATAAACTATTAGCATCAATGCACATTCAATTTGGTTATTGCAAATTAACTTTGTTTGCAATTATGCCATAACAACACAGGGAGCCATGACACTGCAAGCTTCTAAACAATAAATGCAGAGTCTAACTCTGTATCCAGTGCTGCAAGCCCGCCCTTCATTATAGCTACAGCTCCTTAAACACACAATGCAACCTCTATTTTTTATTTTTTTTTACTATGGTTGTTAGTGGTGGCCTCTTGTTTAAGTTTCACCTAAGGCCTCACAAAGTCTAGCGCCTCCCCAGACAATAATGCAAATGTACAATGCAGGAATTGAACTTTAAAGCAAAGATGTGAAAGATGATTGGGTTTAAACACTATGATCCACATATGAATGCAGAAACAGGTACTGTTCATGGGTAAAGTACGAAATAAAGAGCAATCGTGTTAGAAAGCAATACAATTGCATTTACACTTTGCTCCAGAATAGCACCTATCTTGTCCAAATTGCATTTGTCAGTTTAAAGGAACCCTACAGGATCAGGAACACAAACATGTATTCTTGACCCTATAATGAAAACTCACCATTTAGGTGGCTTGCCCCTCCCCCCCTCTTAGCCCCCTTAAAAGTTAATACAACTCACCTTATTTTACAGCAGTACATGGGTCTGCCGGCGCTGCCCCGCCTCCTTGGTGACATCATCAGAATTGCAGATTTTTTGCCAATCCAATGCTTTCCCAATCGGCAAAACACAGTTTCGGCCAATCAGCACCTCCTCATAGATATGCATTGAATCAATGCATCTCTATAATGAAAATTCTCTTGGAGTTGTCCCTAGGGGCAATGTAAACACTGCCTTTTCTCTGAAAAGTCAGTGTTTGCATGAAAATGCCTGCATTTAATGATTATACTCACCAGAACAACTACATTAAGCTGTTCTGGTGACTATAGTGTCCATTTAAAGCTCAAACATAGTTTTATAAAATATATTGATTTCAAGGAACAATCCAAACCCCCATGGTGCTTCAGCTGCTGCATGGAGATTAAATCTAAGTAACCTCTTCATTTTACTGGAAAGAGGTCCAGCAGGAATCTAAATCAGACTTTACAACACTGAAGTGGTTTTGGTGTGAAGCGTAATCCTTTTCTCCTGTGCCTGTCTCCCGCGAAGTCAAGGTCACTAACATCAGTTCTACTTCACAGGCTCGCTGCTTAGGTGTTCTCTTTCACTCCAACCTATTCGTCACCCCTCAAGTCCAGTCACTTGCTAAATCCTGCCACTTCTCTCGCAGAAACATAGCTCGCACCTGCCCCATCTAACTCCGGATGCGACCAAGGTGCTGGTCCATGCCGCCATCATCTCTTGCCTTGATTACTGCAAGCCACTTCTCAGTGGTCTAACACATTCCCAGCTGGCCCCATTACAATCTATAATGAATGCGGCTGCAAGGCTCATCTTCCTGCCTCCTACCTATCCTCACTGATGCACAACTATGTCTCGTCCAGAGCCCAACGCTCTGCTGAAGATCTGCGTCTATTACCTGTTTGTACTAGCACCTCTGATGCTCACCTTAAAGACTTCTCTAGGGCTGCGCCATTCCTATGGAACTCCCTTCCCTTCTCTGTTAGACACTCACCCAGTCTCAGTTCCTTCAAAAGATCATTAAAAACTCACTTCTTCAGGAAAGCATATCAATTAAACTGTTAATAGCTTTCCCTCCAGCACCTTGGTTACCCACCCTGTCATCCAAACAACTAAGTCTCCACTGTTAGTCAACCTATTGTACAGTGCTATGGAATTTGTAAGCACTTTATAAATAATAATCATATCATAATAATAATAATGTATGACAAGTGACATTGTGTGATTATTATAATGTGTTTTGCTAAATGCAGATGTGCCATGGCAAGGGTGGATGAATATGTATGTACAGTGCTCACAATTTTCACTCACTGCTATCCTTTTGGGGATAGCAAATTTAGCCCTGGCACTTAGAAGTTCACCCCTCCAGGCTTCCAGTGGGGAGTTATTTTAAAGGAATGGCTAATAGCATAGCATTTACACACACACATACAATTCTATATTAATCTATCCTAATACATTAAACAATTGTATGTATGGCACTCTAAAACAAATTGTTTGATTACTCACAAATGTCACTTTTTTCATTGTTTTATATCATCATATTATCATATATCATTACCTGAACAGACTGCTATAGACTCAGTGCTATCTGATTTTGTTCACTAATATATCATTTCATTCAGTTGCTGGCATGTTTTAGCAGTCGCAAGGCTTTGATATATGAGCTTATTAAGTTGGTCATCTGTATTCAAATTCTATTGAAATTCTAATTCATTTTCCTTGATAACGTTACTTCTTTTTAAATCTTGCAGCTCATATAAAATAATTATCAGGTTCTATCCCTGCAATATAGAAAACACCTAGTAAAATATGAGCATAACATCTTTCCACTCATTTATTTATTTTTATTTATAAAGCACCAACAAGTTCCACATTGGTTAAAATGCAATGGGGATATTCTAAAATCAACATTGCCTCTTCTCATTCCCTCTGTGAAATAGCAAGAGTGTTATACAAATATGTAGCCGAGAAGGGATATTTTAATGAAGCAAAAATAGTCCTAAAGTAATGAGTGTCTGATTAGGCGAAATTGTCTGTTTATTTTTGAATGAATAGGAAATGGATGGAAGGAATGTAGGACGTCATTATTTGTGCTTAATTCCATGCAAGACAAAGTATTTGCAATGAACTGCTAGATCTGTGCAAATATTAACACCTAGGCATTGAAGGAGTGATCATTTAGCTTTCACTAATTGCTAAATATGTCCCAGGGTATCAATGCTATTGTTCAAATCCATGAAAACCGATGTATTGATCCAAGAAAGATTAATAGCTGTCATTAGCCGGAAACAAATGGGTTATCTTCCGTATTTGATTGTGAGAGACATATTTTATTTGTGAGAGACTGACAATCCTTTGTTAGTAGCTAGTGAAATTTCCAGATATACATTTCCAGATATAAAAACACACAACATAAGGCTACACAAATACACTACATTCACACATATAATCCAAACAAAAACACGCTTACATTCAAACATACAGACACTGCTCAGTGCTTAATACAACCCTGCAAGGATAGGCAAATGGTAGACCCCCAGCTGACAAAGCATTGAGAGTTGTACGACAGACAGAAATCTACCTTTTTTCCACGCTTGTGATAGGGTGTGTATATCAGTCATAATTGCAGGGCAGGGAGAAACTGACAGCCTTTTGGGCCCCCTGGCAAAATTATGTATTGGGCCCTTTCTGGTGAAATACATTTGTATTAAAGGACCACTATAGTGCCAGGAAAACATACTCGTTTTCCTCGCACTATGGTGCCCCCACCCTCAGGGTCCCCCTTCCGCCCGGCTCTGGGGAGAGGAAGGGGTCAAAACTTACCTTTTTTCGAGCGCCGGGCGGGGAGCTCTCCTCCTCCTCTCCTCGCTTTCGGCTGAATGCGCACGCGCGGCAAGAGCTGCGCGCGCATTCAGCCGGTCTCATAGGAAAGCATTCATAATGCTTTCCTATGGACGCTTGCGTGTTCCGCAAGCGCCTCTAGCGGCTGTCAATGAGACAGCCAATAGAGGATTTGGAGGCTGGATTAACCCTAACAAACATAGCAGTTTCTCTGAAACTGCTATGTTTATTAAAAAAAGGGTTAACCCTAGCTGGACCTGGCACCCAGACCACTTCATTAAGCTGAAGTGGTCTGGGTGCCTAGAGTGGTCCTTTAAGTATATGTGAAATATAACTTTACAAATGCATGTTTGCATATGAACGTGTAAAATCAGTGTCAATTTACCTTTTTTTTTTGCACAGGAATCCTGTATGAATGCATGTATTTGTGGAGTGACAATGTGTGCGTTCAAGGATATATGTGAGTGCAGTGAAACTTTTTGTGAATGGAGGAATGCATTCTGTCTATTGCAAGAATGTTTATGCAGTCTTGTATCAATATGTAAATTCAGATTTTCACTGTATGTGTCAAAGTAGGGTTTGTGTGTTACAACAATGGAACTACCGCTTGTAGTGGGCCCATCAGGTAGCCCATACACTTAGGCCCACTCAAGGGCAATGTGTCTTCAGAAGCCCTGTTGTGCGCTGCGGCAGTGCTTGGAGGAAATGACAGACGGCTGTGCAGGAGGAAAGCAGAAAGGAGGAGGCGCAGAGTGCCTCAGGTGGCCAACTGGACTCTAGGGAATCCACCTTCCAACACCCAGAAGGTGGGAAACAGGAGGGTGGCTTAATGTATATATTTTGCATGTGTGCCTGTATGTGTTTCTACATATCTATCTGTGTAGTGTGGCAGTGTGAGGGAACACTGCTATGTTAGCCACAGAATGGCACTTTCAGTGTTCCCTGACTAGAGGGGCTTAAAAATCAGGTCGCTCTAGTACATCAATTAGGGAGCTACATAAACCCTATGCAGAGGGAAATCAGTCTCTCCTGTGAAGAGCTGGGGCTGAGATAGAGAGACTGTGAGTCAAAGAGACTGCTAAAAGTGTGTGGAAAGTAAAGGTATTTTGCAAGCTTTTATTTTTATTTGTTAAACTACTGGGGTCAGTCTAGCTGCCCAGTAGCATAGAAAGGGTACTCTATGTTAGTTAGTCTGCAGTGTGGAGTAGGAGTTTATTTTGGTTTCATGTTTTTCTGTGGCTCATTTGGGGTCTGCTTGCTAAATAAAGCTTTCTTCATATTGGAAGAAAGAACTGTTTCTGTTGTTTATGACCCAAGACCCAGCCAGCCTGCTACAGTAGTTACCTGTGTGTCTGTATGTGTATCTCCCCATGTATCTATCTGTGTATCTGAGAGTCTGTGTATCTGTGTGTGTGTGTGTGTGTGTGTGTGTGTGAATGTATGTGTATCTGTCAGGGTTTCTTTACAGTTTTAAACAGCAATCCTTCCTTTCTCTGTGTCTGAGCTTTCAGATGATTTTAACCATCAGCTCCTTCATTTAATGTTGCTGAGGTTACTCACCTGATTGTATTAAAGAGACACTATAGTCACCTGAACAACTTTAGCTTAATGAAGCAGGTTTGGTGTATAGAACATGCCCCTGCAGCCTCACTGCTCAATCCTCTGCCACTTAGGAGTTAAATCCCTTTGTTTATGAACCCTAGTCACACCTCCCTGCATGTGACTTGCACAGCCTTCCATGAACACTTCCTGTAAAGAGAGCCCTATTTAGGCTTTCTTTATTGCAAGTTCTGTTTAATTAAGATTTTCTTATCCCCTGCTATGTTAATAGCTTGCTAGACCCTGCAAGAGCCTCCTGTATGTGATTAAAGTTCAATTTAGAGATTGAGATACAATTATGTAAAGGACCACTATAGTGCCAGGAAAACATACTCGTTTTCCTGGCACTATAGTGCCCTGAGGGTGCCACCACCCTCAGGGACTCCCTCCCGCCCGGCTCTGGAAGGGGGAAAGGGGTAAAAACTTACCTTTTTCCAGCGCTGGGCGGAGAGCTCTCCTCCTCCGATCCTCCTTCTCTCCCCCCGTCGGCTGTATGCGCACGCGCGGCAAGAGCTGCGCGCGCATTCAGCCGTCACATAGGAAAGCATTCATAATGCTTTCCTATGGGCGTGCTCTCACTGTGAAAATCACAGTGAGAAGCACGCAAGCGCCTCTACTGTCAATGAGACAGCCACTAGAGGAATAGGGGGAAGGCTTAACCCATTCATAAACATAGCAGTTTCTCTGAAACTGCTATGTTTATGAAAAAATGGGTTAACCCTAGCTGGACCTGGCACCCAGACCACTTCATTAAGCTGAAGTGGTCTGGGTGCCTAGAGTGGTCCTTTAAGGTAAATTACATCTGTTTGAAAGTGAAAGCAGTTTTTTTTTCATGCAGGCTCTGTCAATCATAGCCAGGGGAGGTGTGGCTAGGGCTGCATAAACAGAAACAAAGTGATTTAACTCCTAAATGGCAGTGAATTGAGCAGTGAAATTGCAGGGGAATGATCTATATACTAAAACTGCTTTATTTAGCTAAAGTAATTTAGGTGACTATAGTGTTCCTTTAACTAGCCCTGCTGCTAATCTGTGCAGCATATTTAAGCAGCAAGTCCCAGTACCTCCTTGCTCTTGCCTGGTTTTCTGTTTCCAGAAGACTCCCTGTTTCCTGTGAATTTCTGGTTCCTGACTTCTGGCCTTGTTCCTGACTCTGCTGCTCTCCGTTCTCTTAGTTCCAGCTTGTCTGACTACCCTCTTTGGTGCCTGACCCCTGCTTGCCTCCTAAACTCTGCTTTTGGTTTATTTCGTTTTTTGCTACTTATTAATAAAGGTGTTTTGCATCTATGTTTTGTCCCTGTCTGGTCCCTGGTCCCTAACAGTGTGTGTGTATCTGTGTGTCAATATGTGCCCCTGTGTATATCTGTATGTGTCAGTGTTTGTATCTGTATAAGTGTCATTGTCTGTATCATCATGGGTGTGTCTGTACATCTATACGTGTATTAGTGTGTCTGTATATCTGAATGTGTTTCTATTACAATGTAGAGCAGATGTGTATGAATGCAGCATTTAATTCATAGGGAATTATGACTTATGCATGCAGTGGTGTATTTGTATGAAATTTTGATGCATGAATCGACAAGTATATTTGTATAAAGTGTGAGAGTGCAAGTAGGTGTGTATAGTGTTTGTGTCTATGTAAAGGAAGGGATGTGTACATAAATGTCTTTGTGTGGAAGAAGCTGTGTGTATAAATGAAGGTGACCGTTGGTGTGTGTGAATGTCTGTGTGTATTAGTGTTGAGATTCTGTGTATAGATGCAGGATAGAGTATTTGTGTGAATTTGAGCAGTCAGTGTCAGAGTGTGTGACTGTAGCAGTGTATTTGTGAGGAGATTTAGATTTTTTGGCTTTTAAAGACCCACTACATTCTGTTCTAGTCACAACACAGTAAGTAGAGATGGGTGTTTTTATCCTATAGAAGAAATAGGGTCGACAGGACTATAGGCTTATCCCACTGACGCCTTGGTGTCTTTGAATACACCCAAAAGAATGCATATGTGACTAACTGGCCAACCCTGCTCATGGATGCATGTGCGCAGTATGCTGTGAAGTCACTGTACACATGGGCTTAATAGCTTGACAATTTTCAGGTGTTGAGACACCAGAGATCAAATTTGGGATGATGGTACAGGACCCAAAAACTGCTGAGTGCTGGTTAGTTGGGTGGTACGTGGTATGAATTTCTAAACTGTCCTGTATAGGGCTAGCATATTGAGAGTAACTCATCTAATGTCTGCTAAAGAAGAATTTTAAGTTCCATTTTTATTCTCAAGCACCTTACAGCTTAATGAATTAATAGAAATTATATTTCAAGAAAAAAAACATGCAGAGCTTGACACCTTAAGGTGGATTTGACTAATAAAGGAGGCTGTGCAATTATTTTAAAATGTAAGAGTTAAGAGCTGCAGCGCAATCAAAGCATTCATCTTTCATACAATTCAAAGCCATATTCAGATATCTGCTTATAAATTATGCATGCATTTTCCAACACTAATGAGCTCTGAATTTGGGATTAGAGAAAAATAAGATGCACACATCTGATTGATTTTCCACCTCTTAGAGCAGTGTTCTCTGTCTTATGCTCTTTATTTGGAAAGTGTTTTACCAGGAAAAATATATTGTGATTGTATAGTAGGTCCATACATTCTCTGAAACTATATGGTCACCTCACCATAGTTAGCTAATCTTTCTTTCTGTTTTTTCTTTATTCTGAGATCATGAAACATTACATAGTTGTAGTTATATATTTTTTTTTTTAAATTTCTTTTCATGAAGCATATTACCGCTGATACATCTGATTTTAAATATTCCATAATAGTTATGTTATTTCTTAATCTCATAATATGCATTTCATACAAGCATATTTCAATCACTCAATCACTGCAATTGCTCATTAAAACACAAATCATATAAAAATCAAGAGGAGAAATAATAATAATACATAGACAACGTATTGCGTCAGTTCTAATTATAAATTCTTTCTAGTCTATTTATGACAATATAATGGAAGTAGCGAGGAATAATAAAAGATGCAACGGCTTCAAAAAATGGGGAAGTTTAATGCACCATGGCTCTGATTCTTATTTGAGTGCTTCTATACCATACCCCCAATAATCACCTTATTCTTCTGACTTAATATAATATAAATGATTAGGCCTAAACATTATAGGATAAAATTAGTATCTTAAGTTACAGTAAAATGAATTCATTAAATTTACAGTTACTGTTACATATTCAACTCCTGCGTCTTCAACTACTGCATGTTCAACCACTGCAAATTCAACTGCTGCATTGCAGCAGAGCAACCCAATTATAATAAAACAATCAAATATATCATGTAGCCTCTCCTTTTGATAACTGATAGTTTATCCAAGGGTTCCATATTTTAAAGTATTTTTCCTTTTTATTATCTGCTCCCAATGAAGTTCCTCCATTATCCTAATGTCCTTGACTCTCTCTACTCGGTTTTCTATTGTTGGAGTAATAGTTTTTTGGGGTTTTTTTCTCCAAAAGACTGGGATTAGTGTGTTGGCCTCGTTAATTAAAAACCACAGTAATTTCAGTTGGTTTATTACAGTAAGTGCATTGGGCCAACCAAGTAGAATCTGCGAGGGAGTTAAGTCATATGATAAAGGTAGAATTTGTTTTAATATATACAATTACTTGTTTCCAATACTGCTGAATATTTGAGACATGTTCGAAAGTACCTTCCTCAAGCCCACATCTCTAACACTTATTATTTACTTTTGGAAAATAGCAATGCCATAGCTATTCTATACCACCATTACCCGTTTATCAAAAGATTCCCTTTTAGACTGGCTAACCGAATTCATCATAACTTTTCGCAAAATATAAGACTAGTCATCAGTCGGTACATGTATATGCAAGGCATCTGTCCATTTACTCTAGAAATAATCAGGTGTCTCATCCATTAAGCCCTTTTAAATCATAGCTTATATCTTAGACAGGGAATGGCCTCCTTGTAAATTGGAAGTACAAAATAGCTCAAAAAAAGAAAGCTCTTTCGATGTCCAATTTGGAAGTACTTCCTTTCGTAAAAAAATTGACAAGTTGGGAATATATTAGTATATCCAACAGCGTCTGTGTTTTAGAGGTGCCAAGCAGCTCATTAAGGGTTGGAATTGTATCTTCTTGTATGTAATAAGTTTCGATTTTCCCCAGATTTACACATCAAACGAACCAATAATGAACCTTATGGAAGTCAGGATTTCCTGCTAATGGATATAAAGGTGAAATTCCTGGAGATAAATGCCACTTGTTTTTAAATGTCCTCCATAAATGCAGAAACATTCAATTCTCTTTCTTGAAATGAATATCCTCTTACAAATTGATTTTCCCTAATAGCCTGCAAAAAAGGTTCCATGGCTAAAACGAAAAGAAGGGGGGATAAGGGACATCCCTGTCTTGTTCCATTTCCTATAGAAAAGAATTTTGAGTACTGTCCATTTACCTTTACACTACAGGTAGGGTCATTATAAAGAACTTCTATCCATTGTCTAAACCTACCTCCAAACCATGGTGCCTCCAGTACAGTAAAAAGATAGGACCAGTCCACCTTGTCAAAGGCTGCCTTCGCATCTATAGCTAAACGTACTACAGGTTTCTTAGACAATTTTGCACCATGTATAACACTTAGAATTTTAGTAGTATTATCTTGTGCTTCTCTTTGCAGCACAAAGCCTGCCTGATCAGGGTGGACCAGTTCATGCAAAAGGTGTTTGAGACAGAATGCCAATATTTTAGCATACATTTTTAAATCCATATTTATCAGAGAGATTGGTCTAGAACTCCCACACATATGAAGATCCTTCCCTTGTTTTGGAATAAGTGTAATAGACGTTTTGTAACATTGGTGGAGGTTATCCCAGGAATTAAATGCATTTTTAAAAAAGTCTACAAAGTTGGACTGTAAAAGCTTATAGTATCAAATTGTAAGGTCATCAGGACCAGGGCTATTCCCATTTGGGAAGGATTTAATTGCCCTTTCAAACTCTATACCAGTAATAAGGGTATCCAAAGATTTCAATTCATTAGACGGAATTTCTATATACTATTTGAGCTAATATAATTCCGGATACAGTCTTTAGTTCCCACTGGTCTAGGCAGATTATATAATCTCTGAGAATATGAACAGAATGCCTGTGTTATTGATTCTGTTGTCAAATGTTGATTTCCCCTTTCATCTTTTATTTCTGCTATATAGGAAGACTGGAGCCTTTTTTTCAATGCTTTTACTAGCGATTTTTCACACTTATTACCGTGCGAATAAAAAGATCTGCATGTAATTTGAATCACTTTCTGTGCCTATAAATTAAGCATACTTTTCAGCTCCATTCTATATGCTACTAAGCATTGATTAGTCTCGGAAGATGCTTTTAACTTATGAGTCAGCTCTTCAATTTCTATTTTATCAGCTATAATCTCTAAATTTGCCAGGCGCTCCTTTTTTATGCGTGCTCCCCATTTAATTAGAATCCCTCTGATTACACATTTATGTGCTTCACAAATCCTGAATATTGGTTGATTTATTATCATTTAAAATACAGTGCTATGGGGGGCGGGGCCTGATGTCCAAGCCAGCTGGACATATTTCTCCCTAGCTCCTGCTGACTTGAGCTAAATTCAAGTGATTTCAAGCAAAATTCCTGCTAACAGAGATTTGGAGTTTCAAGCTGACTCTTAAGCAAGCGAAAAGCAAGCTGTCTGACCCCCTTGTTGGGCAGCAACCGTATTCCTATCAGAGGCCTACCTGAGCAGGTGCTGGTTGAGGCGAGAGGCGGCTGATCTCCTGAGGTGGTGCCTGCCACATAGTGCTTCACTTCAGGAGCCCTGTTTCCCCTCACCTTGGACCGGCGGGGGTTATCCCGGTCCCCACTGGGAATCCAAATCTAGCATCCGACAACAGCACAAACTGAGTCCTAAAAGCCGCATGGCGAAGCCAAGATGGTTGCAGCAGTGGGTACTCTGCATAGCAGAGCAAGCCTTGAGATACAGCAGTGGAGGGAATCGTTTAATGCCAGGTTAGAGGTACTCTGCCAGGTGTTCTGGCGTCGCCTCAGCAAGCGACCACATATAAATACCCCTTAAGCTACAATGCCGAAGCAACTGGGACCTGACCAAGGTGCTTCAGACACACAAGTGCTTTCCAACATGGCTCCCTACCTACCTGGGCCGAGAGCCACCTGAGGTGCTGCCTCATAGAAACATAGAATGTGACGGCAGATAAGAACCATTCGGCCCATCTAGTCTGCCCAATTTTCTAAATACTTTCATTAGTCCCTAGCCTTATCTTATAGTTAGGATAGCCTTATGCCTATCCCACGCATGCTTAAACTCCTTTACTGTGTTAACCTCTACCACTTCAGCTGGAAGGCTATTCCATGCATCCACTACCCTCTCAGTAAAGTAATACTTCCTGATATTATTTTTAAACCTTTTGTCCCTCTAATTTAAGACTATGTCCTCTTGTTGTGGTAGTTTTTCTTCTTTTAAATATAGTCTCCTCCTTTACTGTGTTGATTCCCTTTATATATTTAAATGTTTCTATCATATCCCCCCGTCTCGTCTTTCCTCCAAGCTATACATGTTAAGATCCTTTAACCTTTCCTGGTAAGTTTTATCCCGCAATCCATGAACCAGTTTAGTAGCCCTTCTCTGAACCCTCTCTAAGGTATCAATATCCTTCTGAAGATACGGTCTCCAGTACTGTGTACAATACTCCAAGTGAGGTCTCACCAGTGTTCTGTACAATGGCATGAGCACTTCCCTCTTTCTACTGCTAATACCTCTCCCTATACAACCAAGCATTCTGCTCGCATTTCCTGCTGCTCTATTACATTGTCTGCCTACCTTTAAGTCATCAGAAATAATCACCCCTAAATCCCTTTCCTCATATGTTGAGGTTAGACTCTATCAAATATTCTGTACTCTGCCCTTGGGTTTTTACGTCCAAGATGCATTATCTTGCACTTATCCACATTAAATGTCAGTTGCCACAATTCTGACCATTTTTCTAGTTTACCTAAATCATTTGCCATTTGGCTTATCCCTCCTGGAACATCAACCCTGTTACATATCTTAGTATCATCAGCAAAAAGACATACCTTACCATCAAGACCTTCTGCAATATCACTAATAAATATATTAAAGAGAATGGGTCCAAGTACAGATCCCTGAGGTACCCCACTGGTGACAAGTCCAAGCTTAAAGATTGCAGTTTATTGATAAGCCTTCTATGTGCAACAGTGTCAAAAGCCTTACTGAAATCTAGGAAAGCAATGTCTACTGCACCACCCTGATGTATAATTTTAGTTACCCAATCAACAAAATCAATAAGATTAGTTTGGCATGATCTCCCTGAAGTAAACCCATGTTGTCTCTGATCTTGAAATCCATGTGTTTTTAGATGTTCATCAATTCTATCCTTTAACATGGTTTCCATCACTTTCCCCACTACTGAAGTAAGGCTTACTGGCCTATAGTTGCCTGACTCCTCCCTATTACCTTTCTTGTAAATGGGCACAACATTCGCTAACTTCCAATCTTCTGTGACTACTCCTGTTAACAATGATTGGTTATATAAATCTGTTAATGGTTTTGCTAGTACACCACTAAGCTCTTTTAATAGCTTTGGGTGTATTCCATCTGGTCCCATTGACGTATTTGTCTTTCCTTTAGACAGTTGAAATAGAACATCTTCCTCTGTAAACTCACATGTAATAAATGACTCATTTATCCCTTTTCTCAACTGAGGTCCCTTTCCTTCATTTTCATCTGTAAATACAGAACAAAAATATTAATTGAGGCAGTCAGCTAGACCTTTATCCTCTTCTACATACCTTCCTTCTTTTGTTTTTAATCTAACTAATCCTTGTTTTACTTTTCTTTTCTCATGTATGTATCTAAAAAAGGTTTTATCCCCCTTTTTTACTGACTGTCCTATTTTCTCTTCTGTGTGTGATTTGGAAGCTCTTATAACTTGCTTAGCCTCTTTCTGCCTAATCTTACAGATCATTTTGTCTTCCTCACTCTGGTTTTTTTTTATAATTCCTAAATGCTAACTTTTTGTTTTTAACTATTTTGGCCACATCTGTGGAGTACCACAGTGGTTTCTTGAATTTTTTGCTTTTACTGACAAGCCTAATGCAATTTTCTGTTGCCTTCAATAGTGCAACTTTTAAATAATCCAATTTCTCTTGGACTCCATTTAAATTGCTCCAGTCTGATAATGACTCCTCTACACATATTCTAATTTTAGAAAAGTCTGTTTTTTAAAGTCTAAAACTTTTGTTTTTGTGTGGTGTGACTCAGTCACTGTTCTTATATTAAACCACACTGACGATGATCACTGGATCCTAAACTTTCACCTACAGTAATATCTGATACCAAATCTCCATTTGTTAACACTAAATCTAGTATGGCCTCTTTACGAGTTGGCTCCTCAACAACATGTTTTAGAGACAATCCCAGTAGGGAGTTTAGAATATGTGTGTTCCTGGCACAAGTAGCTAATTTTGTTTTCCAATTTACATCAGGAAGATTAAAGTCACCCATGATGATAACTTCCCCCCTTCATTGTCATCTTAGCTATTTCCTCAACTAGTAGATTATCTAACTCTTCAATTTGTCCAGGGGGCCTATAAATCACACCTACATGAGTTACTGTGTGATTACCAAATTCTAACGTAACCCAAACGGACTCTATGTTTGCCTCACTAACCTTTATTAGGCTAGATTTTATGCTATCCTTCACATACAAGGCCACCCCTCCCCCCTTTCTTGCCTTACCTATCTTTCCTATATAAAGAGTGCCCTGGCATTGCTATGTCCCAGTCATTTTTCTCATTACACCATGTCTCAGTAACAGCGACTAAATCTACACTATCAGTTGCCATTATTGCCACAAGTTCATGGATCTTATTCCCTAAACTGCGAGCATTTGTAGACATGACTCTAAGCTTTCATTTTTTAACACACTTGCTACAGGCACCTTCTGTCCTTGTTTTGGGGGACAATTGGATTGATGTTTTATCACCCTTTTGCCCCCCCCCTCCTAGTTTAAATACATCCTAGCAAAACCTCTGAACTGCTCACTGAGAACATTTGTTCCCTTTTGAGAAAGATGCAAACCATCTTTTTTGTACAGCTTATCTCCATTCCAAACAGAGCTACCATGAAAAATAAAGCCAAATCCTTGCTCCCGACACCATTCACCAAGCCACAAATTAAAGTCCCTAATACGCATCCGCCTGTCGTTCTGAGTGTTATGCACAAGCAGAACTTCAGAAAATGACAGTGTGGAAGCAACCTGCCGGATATCATTGGCAAAAACACTAAAAACTTCCTTAACCTCTGAAACCTCATTGCAAGCCAAGTCATTTGTCCCTAGATGGACAAGTACATCCAATTCCCCTTCCTGCTTTGCTTGCCTAACAATATTACAGATACGTCTCCTGTCTCTGTGAGCAGTAGCTCCGGGAAGACACCTCACAAGACCACCATTGTTCATCTCCACAACTCTTATAATGGAATGCCCCAACAACAACTGCTTTCTATTAGACCTCACCATAGTCTCCAAGCCGGTCTCCACAACACCACTAGCCTCAGTGCCTCTCTCCACAACACCGTTACACTCTGAAAGTGCAAAAAATGAATTATGAAGAGCAACAGACTGTGCAAAATGCCTTTTATCCACAACTCTAAGTCTACCAGATCCTACAGTAATCCATCTGCCATTCCTAGTATGTCTCTGCGGCAGTGGTGCAGCAGTTCCAGTCTGAGTTTGTTCACCAGATAATTTACAAATCTCAGACTTCAAAAATACAATCTCCTGCCGCAAGATAGAGAACTGTCTACAGATTAGACAACAACCAAACCTCCAAAAAGTGGGACACGAAACAAATGCATAGCAACTATCACACTGAACTAAGTCTGCCATTCCAATGAGGAGAATAATTTAAATCAAACAAATCTTAACTTTGTATTTATCCTCCTGAATACCTCAGATTACTTCCAGAATATCTCCAACTACACACTTAGAAACAGCACTCTCCAGAATATCTCCAACTACACACTTAGAAACAGCACTTAGAAGTAGCAACCAAGCTATATTAGCCAAGCTAATGACAACAGCCCTTATATAACTCCTCGATCCAGCAACCACATGGGCAGAAGATCAAGCGCCGACGGCGAACTGCACGTTTCATAGCCCCTGCCCAAAGGGGGAAAGAACTCAATCCCCAGGAGTGCCCGAAGCCGTGGACCTACAGAGCAGGCCCTCCTACAGGCCTGGGGCCAGAAGAAATCCTCACCCAAGCATGGTGCCCGAGCTTCCCTACCCATACAATGACTGTACCCTCAATTCATCACAAGACTGCGAAGGGGAAATGGAGCCTCTGCAAACTTTCTGTGCACACCTTGGGCTTGACTATTAGTGGAGACTGCTGACCACGCTTTCCTCACTGTATGCTGGCCCACACTCTGAGCCCCATTTGAGTATAGTGGACGCCATTTGTCATACTTGACATGTTACAATATGTAAAGTTTTTCGCCCAATATGTTTCAATAGGACTCAGTGGCAACATAGCTTTATAGTTTTATTAAATGATCCAGCATGTTTAACTATTTTTTTTTTTTTTTATAATTTTACATTTTTATAATTTCTACTTACACCAGCTAGGCATGTTTACAGATAGTCTGTTACCTAATAACACCAAGCTAATGAGCATGCTTATCTCGCAATCTATTTGCTCATTTAAAAAATTTTTAAAAAATTTCATCATACTCCTGTCTCACAAGCATGTTTTATAACCCATTCTCTCATAACCATTCATATGTCTAGGTGGCTCACGTTGATTGCATAATTTGTTTTTCTATATACTTCAGACATGTCTGACTAGCCTGTGACTTTGCTACTTAACCAAAAAATGTGTGCAGTAATCTTCTATGCCTTGTTATTGTTAAAATATATATTTTTACAATCCTTGTTATTGCTGTTGGAGCATTGCAAGAGTGTGTGTTAAATATTTGCACCACAAAAATAAAGAATTACATTTTTATTTTTTTTTAAATACAATGCTATGGTGGTTTTTTAATTCCTCCTGTACTCTTTGATCTTCTAATAATGACTCATTCAAACGTCACCTGGATTTGGGGGAATTAATCCCTGGGAGCCTTAGATCTAAAATCATATCTAATCTTGAATAGCTGTTAGCCGAGTGGGGAAAAAAAGGTATATCTCCCAGTCAGATTAGCAGTTCGCCAACTATCCGCCATCTGGTGGGCATGTAAGATTTTTTTTTTTTTTGTAAAAAAGCTCTCTGATGTTTAAGATAACCCTTCCCTTTAAATGTACTGTCTAGTGATTGGTCCAATACTAAACTCCAGTCCCCTCCTATTACCAAGAAACCTTCCATAAAATAATCTAATTTGTCCAGGGTACGTCTCCAAAAATCACAAAACTGATGGACACTGTTTATCAATAACAGATACACTCAAGTATCTACCACGAATAGAAGACATGGATGAACCATGGTGAACATAGTGGTCACTATCGAACATATTCCATCAAGGGTTTCCAATTATCCTTTCATGTATGCCCTTTGGTGCCGGTATAGCTATAGAAAGTCTATAAAGTGTGACTAATGATTAAATAATTTGTAGTACCTCAGGAATGGTCAGACATATCTTCTGCCTACCTTAAAGCTAGGGGATTAGGAGAAGATTGGGAAATGTTTAAAGGACTTTTCTTTTATTCTACTATGACTAAAAAGCCCAAACTCTTGAGATTTTTCCTAATAAGCATTAAAAGCTGAAGCTCTCAGCCAATGAACAATGCTCAAAGTTGGTATATGCTGAGATGCGAATGTGGAAATATGAACTTCTGCTTTGTCATACCAGTGCAAACTGGAAGAGCTACTGGCACCTGACAGAGCCAGGTAAGTGTAAATGATTTGATAACTTACCTTGGGATGGTTCTCCTGGCACCATGACCACTACAGTTTACCATAGTGGTGCTTAGAGCATCTCTTGTGAGACCTTTTGTTTTTGGTTTGTGTTTAACCCCTTAAGGACCAAACTTCTGGAATAAAAGGGAATCATGACATGTCACACATGTCATGTGTCCTTAAAGGGACACTATATTCCCCAGAACAACTACAGCTTATTAAGTGTTGCAAGACCACTTATTGTTATCTCACATATATATTCTTATTCTTATTATAGCCAAATTTGCCACCCTAACTCCTCCCACAGTTTTTACACTACATAGACAAAAATTTACCAAAACGTGCAGATTGTTCCCGATCGGATTGCTATTACTTTGTGGAACGTTTCGCCGAATGGTTCACGGAATATCGTCGTTCTTGTGGCGAAATTTGTCCCATAGGAATGAATGGCAAAGCTAGAGTGGGAGCTGGCAAAAGCTGAAAAATCAGGACATGATTTCTAAACTGCCACCACTCCCTTATTTTCAGGCCCACCTACACAAATCTTATATCAAAACGTTCAGCTATCCCTGCTGCCACTAAACATGTCAACAGCTAAGCCATAGTCCTGATAGTTTTCACAATATGACCATTTGTTTGCAACTAACGCCGTCCATTGACATTCATTGAAACTTCACTCTGCAAAGCTCAAATTTGAAGTGCAATTTCTAAACTGCGACTGTGCCTTCAATTTTAATACTTCAGAGACATACTATGCATCAAAATGTAGGTCTGGGTCTTGTGATTCTCACAATATAAAGCTCTTCGCTGTAGGATTTATAGTTTTTAAAATACGACCGTTTGAAGATGGCAACCACCAAAATACTCTGACCTGTGTCAAGGCTGCAGCAGCAAGTGATGTCATAGACAGGGCCTTTTGAACACCTGCTAATGTTTTTATACATGTATGGTTTAATGTAACTGTGCAACAACGTTGCAATTAAATGTGCTATATAAATGATAACAGTTACTCCGCCCACTCCAGTTGTAGACTACTGGTGGAGGCAAGAACACTTCACACAATTTCCCCAGAAATTGTAGCTTTTCTAGTTGTATTTGTTCTGGTGAGTAGAATCATTATCTTCAGGCTTTTTGCTGTAAACACTGTCTTTTCAGAGAAAATGCAGTGTTTACATTACAGCCTAGTGATAATTTCACTGGCCACTCCTCAGATGGCTGTTAGAGATCCTTCCTGGGTCATTGCTGCCTAAAATGCATCCAAACATTCAGTGTTTCCTCCCTCTGCATGCAGACACTGAACTTTCCTCAGAGATTCATTGATTCAATTCATCTCTATGAGGAGATGCTGATTGGCCAGGGCTGTGTTTGAATTGTGCTTGCTCTGCCCCTGATCTGCCTCTTTGTCAGTCTCAGCCAATCCTATGGGGAAGTATTGTGATTGGCTCAGGCTACCACCTTTGCTGATGTCTGCAGGCAGGTCTACAGGAAACAGGGACAAAGCCTGCAGCTTATCAAATTATCTATTCCTCCCTGGATCTAAAAAAAAAAAAAAGTAATGTCTCCCTATATCTGGCATCATACCGACAAAACTTGGAGCCAGTAATTTATCGTCTCCAAATCAAGGTGTGCATATATCTAGTTGGTTAATTGCTGTCTTTTAAATTGTATCAAACAAACTGCACCAAGTTTGTTCTCCCCTTTCATAAATTGCTGGAAGAACTAATTGCACCACTGCACAAGAAGGTGTTTGTGACACCTCAAAGGCACAGAGTCCATACATTTACAGCTTATTTCTATAAAAGGCTCCTTCAAATGTGAGTGCCCATGTAGTTCATGATGGAATAATTAATACATACTATTCTGTAACAAAAGACATTTAACATGACTCTACATGTGTGTGCACTACTTTTCTTACGCTAATTATTTTCATCCATCCTAATAAATTACTCTAACAAAACACCTTAACCTGTGTCCCACCACCAAATACACACTGGATAAACTGATGTAAGAATCACATTGCTATGTTTATAAGAACACTGAAATCTGAGCATTCTAAACCTCATGTTAGACTCTCAGGCTGCATTATAGAGGCTGTAATAACTCTAGGCATGTTTCAGTAAGTCGGTGTATTTGGCTAGCTCTATAGAGCTGTGAGTGCCAGTGACCTCTGTAAGCCGCTCTCTGCAGACAGACCACTGCTCACACCTCCTCCATGTGCTTCCTGTACAGTTGGGAGCAGGGGGAAGGTTTTCCGGGCGGACTTTGTGCTTCTCTCTTCAACTTCCCCAGCTGCACATGAGCCGCCTGTCACAACAACAGCGGCCGTGGAGGACACATAGAGTGACAAAGTAAGAAAAGTCTGCTAAACCCTGGGAATGAAAGCATTAAATCCACTGTATTATTCAACAGTATTACGGAATCTGCTGGTTATGGATCATTACTCAGTGTTAGCAGGGGAGTGTGAACATTACATGTACATTGTACATCTGACCAAAGGACACACACTCTGTCTCTCTCAGTATGAGACACACATACAATATGCCATGCCCAGAGCAGTGTCACTGTCCTTGGATTGATTTACAAGAACATTTCATATTACACCCAGGGCAGTGTCATGTACCTGACATGTTCACAGCCATGAATACCCACAGCAAGGCATGTATTGTCATACAGTAGTTCTTCTATTAGACACAGGGAAGTGTCAGTGACATGTTACATTGACAGTGTTACTTTAGACCCATAGCAGTGTGACTGTCCTGTTACCTTGACAGTGTTACTTTAGACCCATAGTAGATTTTGTTTGTTTGTTTTATAACCAGAACAGGGTGATTGCCATGTTACTTATTAGTATTGTTCTTTTAAATATAAAATATTTATATTACACCCACAGGAGATTACATTAGGAAGTTTAAAGGACCACTCTAGGCACCCAGACCACTTCAGCTTAATGAAGTGGTCTGGGTGCCACGTCCTTCTAGGGTTAACCCATTTTTTCATAATTATAGCAGTTTCAGAGAAACTGCTATAATTATGAATGGGTTAAGCCTTCCCCCTAATCCTCTAGTGGCTGTCTCATTGACGGCCACTAGAGGCGCTTGCGTGCTTCTCACTGTGAAAATCACAGTGAGAGCACGCCAGCGTCCATAGGAAAGCATTATAAATGCTTTCCTATGAGACCGGCTGAATGCGCGCGCAGCTCTTGCCGCGCGTGTGCATTCAGCCGGCGGGGCGTAACGGAGGCGGAGAGGGGGAGGAGAGCTCTCCGCCCAGCGCTGGAAAAAGGTAAGTTTTTCCACCTTTCCCCCTTCCAGAGCCGGGCGGGAGGGGGTCCCTGAGGGTGGGGGCACCCTCAGGGCACTATAGTGCCAGGAAAACGAGTATGTTTTCCTGGCACTATAGTGGTCCTTTAACACCAAGAGCAGGACCAACCTCTCACAGACAAAGGTTTTCTATTAGGCACATGGCAGTGTCATTTTTACTGTCATATTGGATGTACATACAAATACAAAAAGAGAAGTCCTGCGCTCACTCCCATCACTGCTGGGCCGGCAGCAATGACTACAGTACACATTAGCCCCAATATATAGTAAAAACCAAAGAAAAGAAAAAGTTACCTGCGCTCTCTCCTTAATCCCTATGTATATTTTGACAAATCAAGGTCATTTAGTTGCTCCGATGTCCATTGGAGGGAATGCCCGCCTGCCAACGTCAAGGCAGACCACCCTAAGCGGGTCCTAACACTGACCCTTCAGCCTGCTTCCTTGAGCTTCTGGCAAAGATATCTCTAATGAGACAGAGACGGGTATTTTTTATATACACCCTTACATACTTATTAACCCTTAATAGGGAACACATGGATGTACAGTTGTGCAGAAAACATGAGTAAACAAGCAAAACACATTTCTTTTATTTCTTATGGGATTCATATTCAACTGTAGGTTATAACAGAATGGCAAAACATGGCAACAAAGAAAAAAATCAACTGACCCCTGTTCAAAAGCCTGCATACCCTTAGTTCTTAATACTGTGTATTGTCCTCTTTAGCATCAATTACAGCGTGCAGTCTTTTGTAATAGTTGCCTATGATACCCCTAATTCTTGCAGTTGGTATAGCTGTCCATTCGTCTTGGCAAAATGCCTCCAGGTCATGCATAGTCTTTGGTATTCTTGCATGAACCGCACGTTTGAGTTCTCCCCAGAGTGGCTCAATGAAATTAAGATCAGGAGACTGTGATGGCCACTCCAGAACCTTCACAATCTTCTGCTGTAACCACTGGAGGGTCAACTTGACCTTGTGCTTAGGGTCATTGTCATGCTGGAAAGTCCAAGAGCGTCCCATGCGCAGCCTTTGTGCAGAAGAATGCAAATTGTCTGTCAATATTATCTGATAACATGCTGCATTCATCTTGCCATCAGTTTCACAAGATTCCCCTGTGCCTCTAGTGCTCACCATCCCCAAGAACATCAGTGAGCCACTGTCACGACAGTGACCCAAGCACGCAGAGTGTAATCTAAAAGGAAGCGTATTACTGGACCTTAGAGTGGCCGGTTTAACGTTTAGGAATAGTCAAAGAAATAGCCGAGAGTCACGGGATACCAGAAAGTGGACACAGGAATAAACAAGCCGAAGTCATAGTCAAGAAGGGCAAGCCAGAAGTCAAAATATCAGAACTACAACAGAGAAATCAAATAGCACTAGAGGGAACCAAGAAAGAACCACAATAGGGTGCTGAACAAGTGTAAAAGGCGCCCTTTTATAGTGTAGTGCTTGTGGCTTTAATTCCACGCCCCCAAAAGGTCAGGGAGCGTGGAATCGTTTGAATTTGCGTGGTAGTACTGTCATGACATCATAAGAAGGGGCGTGTTTGAAGCGGCTGGCGTTAGGCTACGCCGCCTCTCGGAAGTGTCGGAAGAGGAAACCATGCCGCGCAGGTCCGGAGGAGAAAGGTAAGGTATCATTAAAGCCACCACCATGCTTCACAGTGGGGATGGTATCTCACTATAGGCTTTGTTGACCTTTCTCCAAACATAGCGCTTATGGTTGTGACAATAAAGCTCTATTTTGGTCTCAAATTGCAGTGTGTCAGAAGCTGTGCATATTTTTTTTATTTTTTTAATGATCAGTCAGATTTTCAAAATCAATGCCAAAATTTCAAAATTTCTGCCAGGGTATGAAAAGCTTTGAGCACAACTGTACTTATACAAAACAACATACACACAACAAAACGATGTTACTATACTTGATAAAGTGCAGTGTTTTTATCACTCACAAGTATTCATCTTCTTCAAAATAGGAAAGTGATGATAAACACAGTATTTAAAGGAACACTTCAATGTGAGAGTAGACTACAGTAAAAACATGTACACAATTACATTGGCTCTCAGGTCCAGGACACACCCATACAAAATAGGTAAATCCCTCCCCTATGCCTGTGAGATAATTGAGTCAGCACTGTATTAAACTCAGTTATCTCCAGGCACAGAAAACACACATTTTTACGAAACACCAAAAATACCTTAAAACACACAAAATCCCCACAAATGTTACGTGCCCTGATAGCCCCGATCTGGGTGACCAACATATCCAAAAATCACCCAGATCACTTCAGGGGTTCAGGAATTTCATGGAAGTCATAATTTGACCGCCCGCATGGTTCCATGCCGAAAACAGTTCCAGAGAATCAGGGCTTGCGATCCGTCTAGTTCGGTAGTAAAAAAAACCAAAAAACGAACAAACTACTGAACAGAGTCAATAGTCTTACCCTGAAGCTTGATCCTCTTGTTCGTGGGAACGTTTCCATTGAACAGCGCCTTTCTAAGTGTTGTAGAACTGAACGCAGGTGATGCTGGAAGTCCAGCGGTGTTCGGGAGTTTCTCTGTCCGTTTTCAGTTCCATGAGATTCATGCCCAAACACCGCTGCCTGCATTTGCGGGAACAAGATGGTTGCCACCTCATGGTCGTCCATAGGAATCGCGGCCACCCAGACGAACACTTAGAACACTGCGGTGGAAATTGCTACAAATTAGCAATTAGGCTTAACAAGCTCCAGGGTGGTCTCCGGTTCGTGCGGCTGTTCGGTTCCTGAACCAAATATAAAATCCCACAAACCAAGTTTGTTCACATAGATTTTTTTTTTTTAAAGGGCCCATAGTCTTTTGGTAAGAGGCTGGCCCGCAGGGCCCTCCAAGAACACGTGACAAGGCTCGTGTTTACCACAATGATATATCATGTTTGCGACAATTTACTTATTGGTCTTTTAATAACGGGGTTAAACAACACAACTATTACATAAGCGTACCTACTATAAATGTACTATTATGTATAATAATATGTATCTAAATGCCTTGAAAGCGTGTGCGATATAGCAGCAGTCTCATTTATTTGATTGTATACTGAACCTCTGGAGAATGATGGCAGAGTTATAGGAGAGACTTTTACCATCCTGTTGTCTACCTTCTCAGAAAACCACTATGACCCTAGTGTGTTCTCACAGTTATATCCTCTTTTTCTGAATTTTACAGTTCTAATTTCTAAGAAATGCTGCATTGTGTCTCACATCTTCTTCACAGCTTCTTACAAAGCACAATCTATATGTATGTTTCTCTCTAAATAGCTCACCAACTCATGCAGTCCCTCCTTCGGTTGTCTCCTTCGGGGACTCTTCCAGCCACATCTTTGAAAAGGGTCCGATGTTTGCTGAACCAGCTGTTGAACCATCGGGGGGCAGCCCCTCAAGTCCTACTTCGGAGCCACAGCACAGCCTCAGGTACATTATAGAGAACTCGGGGGAAAAAACATGTCAGACCTTTTTTCAAGGTACATATATTAATTAGTTTATATAGTTCCCAACTTCCCATGGCAGAAATAAGTGAACTCCAGAAACAGAGCTTGGGTAATTAAAAATAACGAGTGACTTGTAATGCATTGTTTGCTAAACCCCCACCCCCCAAAAAAGCAAACAAACTCAACCAAATAAATAAACCAATAAACTTTAACTTTGAAACTGGAAAAGCAGACGTTTAAATGAATTGTGTTCCTAATCTTATAGAGTTAATTCATCATCCTTACTAAAAGCCTTTTTTGAGCAATAATCAAAAATAATGTGTTTCAACCAGTTATTAAAACTAGTAGAACTTGTAATGTTAGTTTGATTATCTTTATTTGTGCAGCTCTATCTAAGATGACAGAACCTTTTGTGTCTGAGACCTTTATTTAATAATAGTACCCTTAGCATTGTTCTCTGCTTTATTTTCCTTTCTCTTGTTTGACCCAATTTGTTATTAAAATGTTTTATTAGCAGATGAGTTCTTAATAGTTGCTAGATGACACATTGTTTTTAATCTTCTATTATGTTTATTGAATGTAAGCAATGGAAATACATAATTTTAATGTAGATCCTCCCTCTTCTGATGTCATCGGCTGAATGTGCATGCGCATCAAGAGCCGCGCGCACATTCAGCCAGTCTCATAGACGCTGGCGTCTTCTCACTGTGAAAATCACAGTGAGAAGCGCGGAAGCGCCTCTAGTGGCTGCCTTGTTGACAGGCTTGGTTAACCCTAATATAAACAAAGGGTTATAAAAAAAAGGGTTAAACCTAGCTGTACCAGGCACCCAGACCACGTCATTAAGCTGAAATGGTCTGGGTGCCTATAGTGGTCCTTTAATAGATAAATACTGTACAAATGTAGGTACAGTTCACATTTTGTAACATATTTTGTTTTTGTGGGTCCAAGTTCAAGTATTCAACTGCAAGCAGTTTGATATTATGGTTAATATGGTTTTCTAGGGTTCCTTCATTTATCTTTATCTTTATTTTTTTTTATTTTTTAGGTGACACTATCAATATTGGAGATGTATCCTACAAATTGAAATCTCCCAGGAACCCGGAACTAGTCCCCCAAAACTATAGTAAGCAACTATTTCACTCTTTATTGATGTTGTTATATGCAGCTACAATATAACAATTTATATTGATTATAGGATGTAATTGATTTAAGTTATGTTAACTGTGTGTCTTATTGTCAGGTTTTAATGTATTTTAGTGCTTATATTTTCTCTCATTTGTGGGGTTTAAAGTTGTAACATTCGTCAATTATGTTTGTTATTGTAGTATATTTACAAATTATAGCTGTTACAGATCATCTAACTGTTGGCGTTTAGATACAATTTATAGCAATGTTTTTATATTCGTAAAATATTTAAAGTAGTCCACAACATTTGCAGCGCAGAATGTTGCCTATCCTTGGTGTAGATTGTTAATGGCAGATGTTTTAATGGTGAGAGCCCAGTCCCAATGGTTATACTCTCTGGTAGAGCTCTGGATAGAACTGATGACATTTTTTGTATGGCAATTAATTTTATCAGTGATATGTCAGAGGAAGTGTTAAAGTACTTTGCCAAGGGGGGCGGAGCTAGCGAGAGACCAGAGCATACGCACTACACCGAGCTCTCCAACCAAATAGGCATAAACAGTGATTTACCGGTATAATCACAGCAAAAAATGCCAAAAAGACTTACCACCTATATAGGAAGTGGTAATGGGCAGAAAATCTTAAAAACCCAGATCTGACAGAGGTCCCACGAGCAGAGATATCATGAATCTGCTTCAGTGCTCCAAACAGGACACATGGGCTTGGAGATGAACTGTCTTCTTACTCTTTGGAGGAAGCACTTAATGATCTGGGAAAGGGAGCCTCGCTTGCCCTACCGAAAGAGCGCATCCCCAAACCCTCAAGTACCGGGGACCCGGTCACAGTGGATCTGCTCCAAAGTATGCTGGCAGACCTGTGAAAGAATATAGCAGCTGACATGTCCTACTACAAAACTGCCCTCGAAGGCGCCACGACCAAGCTTACTCTGCTTGAAGCCTCCTCTAGCACCCACCATGCCAGACTAACAGCTGTTGAACAAAAGGTGGTCGACCTGCAAAGACAACAACTTGCCACCATGGAGAGAATGGATGGATATAATCTCAGTGAAGGGGGTTCAGGAATCAGTGGGCATCACCGACTTACTCCACTTTATCCGCTGCCTGTTTGCCGCCCTGCTACCACCGAAACAGATGAAAACTCTTGGATGGGATGTTCCACTTGCCAAAACCGGTGAAAGCTCCAACGTCGGCAACCGTGGACCTAATCGACTGTTTCCAGTCCCACCAGGACAAGGCCTTGCTGCTAGCTGCTCTCCGGGGGAAGACCCCATTGCCCTTTGAAGGTGCCACTATAATTATATTCCCAGACCTCACAAAGGGTACACTCATATGGCGAAGAACCCTGTAACTCCTATTGCAAGCCCTCTGTACTGCGAATATTTCCTATAAATGGGGTAACCCACGGGTGCTCCTCTTCACCCATGACGGATTCCAGAGCACAGAGCTCACAAGAACTGGATACCCCAGCACCGGAGAAGGCTTAACCACGCAGCCATCCTGGAGTTCATCCCCCAAGCGTTCTGGCGTCCCAGGTCTGCTAGATCACTGACAGGAGGAACTGTGCCCTGAAACGAGTAACCGGTCCAGATGGGAACTCCTCATTCCACCGTAATGGATACACCGAGATATAAATAGACATTTGTCTATCCGCCAAGAATTTGAATTATTTTTTTGTTTCTCCTTTGATTTAAGCCTTTACATTCTACTTGTGTCTGCTTATGTGCACACTACCACTGCGACTCACTACTAACGACCCTGATGACGGCAACTCCACAGCCATCTACTGGTTTTACACGACTGTATTATTATTATTATTATTATTGCCATTTATATAGCGCCAACAGATTCCGTAGCGCTTTACAATATTATGAGAGGGGATTTAACTATAAATAGGACAATTACAAATAAACTTACAGGAACAATAGGTTGAAGAGGACCCTGCTCAATCGAGCTTACATTCTATAGGAGGTGGGGTGTAAAACACAGTAGGACAGGAATTTGCAATCAATTAAGGTGGGCTGCCCTTTAGGAGAGGGCAAGAGACAGGTATGTGAGGTAGGGGTTAGTCTTGGAGGCCATAAGCTTTCCTAAAGAGATGGGTTTTAAGGCACTTCTTAAAAGATGCAAGACTAGGGGAGAGTCTGATGGCGGGAGGCAGGCTATTCCATAGGAAGGGAGCCGCCCGCGAGAAGTCCTGCAAGCGCGAGTTGGCCGTACGGGTGCGGACAACGGACAGGAGGTGGTCACTGGCAGAGCGGAGAGACCGAGAAGGGACATACCTATGGATCTGTGAGGAGATATAAGAGGGGCTAGAGTTGTTCAGTGCTTTATAGGTGTGAGTTAGTGCCTTGAATTGACTCCTATAGCACACAGGAAGCAATGTAAGGACTGGCAGAGGGGTGAGGTGTGAGAGAACCGACTAGAGAGGAAAATCAGTCTAGCAGCAGCGTTCATTACAGACTGTAGGGGTGCAGTACGGCTTTTGGGAAGACCAAGCAGGAGAGGGTTACAATAATCCATGCGTGAAATTATTAGAGCATGGACAAGCTCCTTGGTAGTATCTGGTGCAAGAAAGGGGCGGATGCGGGCTATGTTTTTAAGATGGAATCTACAGGATTTGGCAACATGCTGGATGTGAGGCTCAAAGGTGAGACCAGAGTCAAGTATGACACCAAGACAGCGTGCTTGCAAGGATGGGCTGATGTTGGTACCACAAACTTGAAGGGAGAGTGAAAGAGGAGGATCAGTATTAGGAGGAGGAAAGACAAGGAGCTCAGTTTTTGAGAGATTGAGTTTCAGAAAGCGGGAGGACATCCATTCAGAGATGGAAGAAAGGCAAGCAGTGACATGTTGCAGGACAGCAGGGGAGAGGTCTGGGGAGGAGAGATATAGCTGGGTGTCATCAGCGTACAGGTGGCAGTGGAGTCCAAATGAGGTAATAAGTTTGCCAAGAGAGGCAGTATAAAGAGAAAATAGAAGGGGACCAAGGACAGAGCCTTGGGGGACTCCAACCGAGACAGGGCGAGGGGAGGAGGTATCATTAGAAAAAGAGACACTGAATGAGCGTTGGGAGAGATAAGAGGAAAACCATGAGAGGACAGAGTCACAGAGACTGTACACTACACACTGGTCCATCTCAGACCTGAACCAACTTTCACCCGCCCCTTCCCTCCCTCCCCTCTATGGCTATTTTGACTGACAAAAAGTCGACAATCCATAGTCTCCAGGTAGGGGGTGACTCCCTTGATGGGCACTGCACCACTACATATGTTAGCTAGACTCTACTTACATGCCCACTTTGTTGTATCTGTACCTATTGTTTTATTACTACTTTAAAAACAAAACAAAAAAAAAACCAAACTGCATGCACTCAACCGTTTGACATTGTGCAGCCTTGTGGGCCTGACTGTATCATGCTGGTCTACCTTTGGTGTGTATTGCTTTACTCACATGCAGTATGTAAAAAAATAAATAAAAACAAAGTACTTTGCCAAAGCAATGGCTTCCTCTACAGATGTAGAGCCCTTAGGTTGAAACTTTGGTCTCTCAATGCAGCTTCCTTGAGCTTACTATTCGAGCAGGGCAGATTGTTTGGTAGTGAATTTGATGACCTACTCAGACAAATGTCAGGAAGGGAGAAGGCTGTACCATAAGAAAACATGAACAAGAGATTTTTCGGTAGTAAACCGTAAGGAAGCTCCTTTCATTCATCCAGAAACAAGCTGAACTGCAGATCTGATGATCCCTGTATAAATTACATGCTTCTCATAGGGAATCCTTACAAGCAAACCTATGGTGCATGCACGTCAATTGCTGTAATCCGACATACCATTGCTTCTCCTAGAGAAGCATTCAATCTAGTGCTTTTCTATTCCAAGAATTAGCCACGTTCCACATCCTCATGCTGTGTGTGATGACTGTGAAGACAATTGACAGCCACAAGAGGAATATTTTCTTCTTCTTTTTTTTTTTATTCTTTATTTTAGGCGTGCAGTGTTAAAGGACCACTCTAGGCACCCAGACCACTTCAGCTTAATGAAGTGGTCTGGGTGCCAGGTCCTTCTAGGGTTAACCCATTTTTTCATAATTATAGCAGTTTCAGAGAAACTGCTATAATTATGAATGGGTTAAGCCTTCCCCCAATCCTCTAGCGGCTGTCTCATTGACAGCCGCTAGAGGCTTAAGTACTTCTCACTGTGATTTTCACAGTGAGGAAACACTCAGCGCCCATAGGAAAGCATTGATAATGCTTTCCTATGTGACGGCTGAATGCAGCTCTTGCAGCAGCGTGCGCATTCAGCCGGTAGGCGAGGGAGGAGGAGAGCTCTCCGCCCAGCGCTGGAAAAAGGTAAGTTTTACCCTTTCCCCTTTCCAGAGCCGGGCGGGAGGGGGACCCTGAGGGTGGGGGCACCCTCAGGGCACTATAGTGCCAGGAAAACGAGTATGTTTTCCTGGCACTATAGTGGTCCTTTAAGTACAAACTATTGCTATGACTTTTTTTTTTTTTTTTTATATGAAAACAAGCTTATTCACAGTGAGACAATACATGTGCTGTGAGGTAATAAGGACATGTAGATTGACAAAAACTGCACAGGTATTTTTATATTAAGCATACATAAGTTGATCTTGCCAGTGGTTGTTTGAACAATAGAGGGAGGAATACATATTAAATACACACTGGTTGGGAAGGTAGAGTGAAATAAAATGCATAAAAAACAAAGCGTGTAACTATAATCTTAGAATAGCCACTGGGTATTACTCATATACACTCTGACGTTGGGTTAGCAATAAGCCGTTATCATTAACAAGCAATCAGCAGGAAATTTGAATAGCACCTAACCAATGCCTATAGGTAGGGAGACCCAGTTTTCCCCGCAGATAGTCTCTTCAGTGAGGCTCCCCTTTCGGCCCAGACCCTGAGACAGTCCAGGTGGCATTTTTCCATGATGGGATCCCCGGTTTTGGCGGGGACTAGCCTCTGCGGTTTGCCTTTCTGCTCTGGTAAGTATAACGGGGTAGGTGGTGTTGTGTTCTATGCTCCTCCAAAAGTTCCGACATATGAGGTCAAATTTAGCTGCAAAATACTTTCTCCATGCCTGTGTTTCCAGACTTTCTTGGAGTTGCAGGGTTTGGTGCTTGGAGGCCATCTTGGGCCCGACATGCGGTCTGCAGTCCGGGCAGGAGACGGCAGGGTGCAGGCTTGTTAGTTTCCCCATCGGGGACCGAGATATCCCCCACCGGTCCAAAGGGGGGTTGCAGAGCAGCAGACTTGCCATCGGTCGTAGCAGGCCCTGCGCTAGGGGATTGGCTGTCTCCCCCAGTCTCCCTTGCCGCCATTCTCGTTAGGCCGCATGCTCGGACGGTGGATTACTTCGGTGCTGAGACTTAGAAGGGACACCTTCGGGTGCCCACTTGCTGTGTTGTCCATCCACTATCTTCTCCTTTCTGAGTTTTAGTCGATTAAAGTGTGGTATTCTTTAGTTGGTACTCAGATTTACAGGAGCTGCTGACAAAAACACATCTAGCCATCTTGGCTGTCAGGCCCTGCCCCCCGAAATTATTCCTTTTCGTTTGCCTTTTCTCAGAAACGTTGTCCGAGAAAAAAATTTGTGCACCAAATCCATTACATTAAGATGTAGTAGTCTTCGTGCTTACAATGTCCCTTTATGTATTGATTACTTTGTCGAACCTGCTTCTGCGATTATCCAGCTTAATGGAGATGTGATTTTCCTTTGGCAGGGTAATACAGAACCATAGCACATCTTAAAGCAGCACATCTTCAGGAAATGCTTCACCCTTCTTCTTTGAAATCAATGTTGTGTTACTGTGATTTTGTTTATGCAGTTTTGAATCTTTATTCACCTAAAAGACGTGATCTACATTTACCAATGTGCATGTTTGTAAACATCATGTTTTTGACATGGTCTTCTTGTGACTTAGTAAAAGGAACCTGAACTCAGAAACATGGAAAGAATAGTTAAATAGTCATCTGCAATCCTTACTTTTTTTGCTTTAAAATACTAAATCTTATATATGTAAAGTGGAAATTAAATTGTATTGCAGTGGTATTTGCATGCATAGTAGCACCAGAACCGAATTAATAGCTAATGTACAACAATGTCTTAAAGGAACATTCTAACTATAAAAATAAATGTTACTTTTAAAATTAGATGTATTCCTTACTGTGTTTAGATTCATCCTTCCTTTGGTAACATAAATAATGAAAGGTTAAATGTACCTGTAATCCGGCACTTGTCCAGCTTTCTTTAATATTTTACATAGTTATTTGAAGATAAATAATGACCCATAATTATAAATAACCACACGTCATATTTTGTAAATAATAATCACTGCATTATTGCTCCCCACCACTTTTTTTTTTTTTTAAACTGGCTTAGCATATAATATCTTAATATCTTTTGTTAATATATAATTAGAAAATGATTTGGTAGCTTTAACATGGCTTACGGTACATAAACTACACTCTATCTTGTCTGTCATTTTCCTGTACATAGATAGGCAATTTCATATGAACATATGTTTATAATGCAGTGACAGGTTTATTTTCAGTTGCTTCTCTCCATCCCATCCAGCAGCCAATACCATTGTAGAAAGAATAAAACACTTTTCTTTATCATTCCAGCAATAATATTTGTTCAGCCCGCTACAATCTCAACCCAATGGAAAACATTGAGCAGCATTTTCCTAGAATACAGCAAATAATAATAAAGGTAGTGATAATATCACTTCCCATAACTTGATGACATGTTTTACATTTATTAATGGCCAGATAATTATCTGATTAAACAAAAACAGCCTCTGTAATAAGATGGGTTTTAGATAAAGTTCACTTGTTACAACGTAATCCCTATTAATTAGGGATTGTGCCTTAGAGTATTGATGGTGGACTTTTTAAAGACCTAGTGCCCAAACTGCTACTTAAAACCAACTAATTTATCTCATAGTGCCAACGCTACAATAAAACATAAAAAAGGTGACCGAACAAACAAATTGCTTTTTAAATTTTTTTTACTTTTGGACCAGTCTTTGAATGTGCCTTTAACATACAAATACACTGATCAGCCACAACATTAAAACCACTGAGAGGTGAAGTGAATAGCACTGACCATATTGTTACACTGGTGCCTGTCAAGGGGTGGGATATATTAGGCAACAAGTGAGCAGTCAGTTGGTGATGGCTAGACAGCTGGGTCAGAGCATCTCCAAAAAGGCAAATCTTGTGGGGTGTTCCTGTTATTCAGTTGTTAGTACCTACCAAAAATGATACAAGGATGGACAACTAGTGAAATGGTTTCAGGGTCATGGTCTAAGGACACAGAAGAGTTACTATAGCTCAGATTGCTAATAAAACACAATGCTGGCCATGATAGAACGGTATCAGCACACAGTGCATCGCAGTTTGCTCCATATGGGTTTGCGTAGATGCAGACCAATCAGAGTGACCCATGTCCACCACCAAAAGCACCTTTTAATGTGGAGGTTAGTGTCAGAACTGGATCATGAAGCAATGGAAAAAGGTTGCCTGGCCCGATGAATCATAATATCTTTTAGATTAGGTGGATGACCGGGTCTGTGTGTGTAATTTACCTGGGAAAGAGATGAAGGTAAGATGCACTATGGCAAGAATGCAGACCGGCGGAGGTAGTGTTATGCTCTGGGTAATGTTCTGCTGGGAAACCTTGTGTCCTGACATTCATGTGGATATTACTTTGACATGAACCACCTACCTAGTAACTGTTGCAGACCACGTATACCCCTCTTTCAGCAGGACAGTTCACCTTGCCAGACTGCAAACATTGTTAAGGATTGGCTTGAAGAATGTGAAAGAGTTCAAGGTGTTGCCTTGGCCTCCATATTCCACAGCTCTCAATCCACTTGAGCATCTATATGATGTGCTGAAGCAACATATCTGACCGGTGGAGAACCCACCTCACAACTTGCAGGACTTAAAGGATCTGCTTCTAATTTATTGGTGCCAAATTCATCACAGGATACCTTCAGAGGTCTTGAGGACTCCGTGCTTTGACATATCAAAGCAGCACGAGGAGGTCCTACATGATATTAGGCAGATAATTTTAATGTTGTAGGCGCAATTATAGTATTTTCAAAAGGAGTAGTAAGGTAAATTGTAAACACTCGTTTCCATAGAGTGCTGATGTAAATCTCTCACTAATCACTAAATTATCCGGTTACTATTATTTTAAGAAATATTTGTGTACTTCTCTATATTCATATTTTGAACAGAAAATCATTATATAACGCTTGCTCTGCTTCCCCTTTACTTACCCAGAAGATAAAGCAGGACTTCAGCAGCAATAGATTTGGCAATAGATTCACCATGGATGGCTTAGAGCAAGGATAGGCATCCTTTGGCACTCCAGATGTTGTGGACTACATCTCCAATAATGCTTTTGCACCCATAATGCTGGCAAAGCATCATGGGAGAACTAGTCCAAAACATCTGGAGTGCCAAAGGTTGCCTATGCCTCGCTTAGAGTATGGCTTACATGTAATTGTGGATGTGTACCTGACAGTAAAAGATGGCGCTCCTGCTGTGAGTGAAACAAGGTTATTATTATCCTCTTACTTTTGGACTCCGCATTGACCTTGCAGCATCTTCCTTGGCAACATCTTTATTGGCCATCGTCAAAACTTATGAGAAAGGTGGGAGTTGTGATCTAGATCCATTGAGAAGTTAATAGTTGGATAGTGACTTTTACACATCAGTAACATTCAATAAATCCCCAACATCCAGTGTATTGTACTTTTGATGCATGTTCGATTTGTGGAAACTGTTTGCTAAAGTTAATGGGCTCAGTGGAACACTTGTAAGAAAACAGTTGTGAGCTATGGGGCAACAATTAACCTGGTAGGCTATGGAAGGCCACTCTAGGGATCGATAAATATTGCTTGTTGTTGTGAAGTAAAATATCTTCACTAATTTGAGACTGTGACAGATTCATCTGTAAGACTAATATTGCTGGTTCGTCTAGTTTGCCTCCCCTTCGTGGAATTGCCTGTCCCTATACCCCTATTCGTCTTTTTGACTTTTTACAGAATGAACTTACTGAACGGACGGCCACCCAGAAGAGAAGTGTGCTGCTTGTTAACCTCTTGATCCCAATTAGAACGTTGTGGTTAACCGCAGACACCTCTTAATTATAACCGAATGCAGGGTGGTCGTCGTTCGTATGCAGACCACGAGGCGGCGGCCATTTTAAACCATGCGAAAGACCAGCGGTGTTCAGCGCAGATTCTATGGAACTAAAAATGTACACTTTTTCTGCCGAACACCGCTGAGACTACAGACCACCCTTCTCATTCGTCAAGGCATGCGAACACCGGCCCGTTCGGGAGTTTGGATTATACGAATGGACTTAACCCAGATAGCCTTCCCATGGAGTCAATCGCATACCGAAAGACTGTAAAAGACTTTGACTCCATGGCGATAGAACTGTGCGTATGGGATCTGAGCGCTATTCGCTAAGAAAATGCACTCAGATCCAGGCTATCTGGGGATACATTGCATGAATGTAATATGTTCAGTAGTTGCATAATTATTTATTTTCATGTGTTTTTTGTGTCTCACTTAAAATGGTGATTTGCCTCTGTCCTGGGAGATAATTGAATTACTTCTCAATTATCTCCAGGGCAGAGGGGAGGAAACCAGGATGTATTATGGGAATATTTTGTGCCTGTATGTCTTAAAGTGCCATATGTCTGTCTGTCATTACAGTCTCCCATTTGGTCCCCTAGGGGAGTGTCCACCAAGTGGGAGACCTGCATAAATACGGACGGGTAGCCCACAGTAAAGCCAGTTCTTGTTTTACCCTCAATGCGGAGCTTGGTCTCGTTATTGGGGGGATTTACTACACACGGTTAGCGACTGATTGCTGGAAATGTAAGCCGCTTGGAGGATATATTTGTTCGGCTGTTAGCCGCGATACGTGGATTTACTGTTTGGGAGCTTGGAGCACCCGTACGTGTGCCGTTCGGGAGATTGGCGCATTCCCCTGGTTGCAGTTCGTACAGTTGAATTATATACGAATTGAGTCTGCATTATTGAAGAAGGGGAAGCTTAACTAAATGGCGATTTCACTCCTTTGTGCCAGGGGTGTTTTAACAGAGACAGATGAAGAACTCTCTCCAGAAGCATGACAGAATATCATAAACAGAAGACCACGCCAACAAAATCTCAGAGGGTTTAATATAAAATACAGTACACTGTTAAATCTCAAGAGCAGATCTCGATCTGGAGCAATGTTTTATTGGTAAATGAGATTAAGACTAATCTGTGTGGTGGAAAGTCCAAGGCATGAAAAATAGAAGGAATACATGAACCAAAGCACACCACCTCATCTGTGCAAATTCTTGAGGATTGGGTATTTGCCCATCCTTGCAAGGCTTTGTTTATGACTAGTGTTTGTGTTTTTGAATGCATGATTTTGTATGGAGTGTTTATATGTAGAGGTATAATTAGGGATTATTCTAGCCTCGGTGAGGGAATAATCTAAATTTTATTAAAGACAGGAGGCGAATATTTGCTTTACCTTCTTTACTGAAACCTCCAGCAGCAAAGAAACAGTTAACAGAACTTTTCAAAACAACCAATCAGAACAAAGCAACAGTAGTATAAAACCCCTAAGCAGGCTCTTCCACTTCCTCTTTCTTTGATGAGGTCGAGCAGGAGAGCAAGGAAACCAACGAATCCACCTTGTAGCAGACACATCCAGAGAAACAATCGTCAAGCCCAGAGAGAGAACAGATTACACTGCAAGAAAACAGAAAACATTGTGAAAGTAAACTGTCAAGGCAAGATGTCATATCCATACAATATCACTTTCACATCATAATACCTGATGAATAAACAAAGTCTACAGATCTTATGAAGACCTAGTATGTACCTAAGCTAAAAAGGCATTGACGAAACATAATTACAACACAAACATGATGAATAAAACGCACACGGACAACCATCACTGAATATTAGAAATAACCTTTATTATGTAAAACCATGCATTCACAAAACATAACGATATCCCCAATTATTTATAATAGAATAAAACCCAGATCCAGGGAGGGAACGTAAAAAAGGGGGGGAAATATTCGCCTCCTGTCTTTAATAAAATTTAGATTATTCCCTCACCGAGGCTAGAATAATCCCTAATTTTATGGCAGGACAGGAGGCTTCATATTTGCAATTTTAACGCCCAAATAGTAGAACCAGAAGCAATATGAGAGAGGACTGAAATAAAGGAGAATGGAAAAACTGATTCCCTAAACCAAGCAGCGGTGTAGAGAAAAGGCAGAAGGGACCCAACGGCTTCCAAAATTGTTGAGGTGACACCACCCCGAACCAAAAGTGTCCCAGAGGAACTCAAGGTCAGTCAATGAGAGGATCCACCAAATCCAACGGGCGAGCGAAGATGCAGAAACAGTCCAAAACGGCCGTACGCAGAAATAAACAGCTGTCCATGAGTAGACGGACGAAAGAACCAGATCCTGGATCTACATGGTCGTGTACAATCTGTCAGAGCCATGGCCTATCCGGAGAATAGGGGTACGACACAGAGGACGAATAAAAATGAAATATGTGTGGAGCAGAAGCCGATGTACTGAACGGCAAGAAGGAAGAAGACACGTCGATACCATGACGTCAGAACACGATGAAATACAAGATGTACTGGGGGGAAACCGTAAGCGGGAAAAAATGGTGCACCTTGTCATCAGGTCATTCCTCAATGAAATGCAGAACATACGATACCACTAGACTTGAGGAATAGTGAGAGATAGGGCTCCCGTACGGTATACTCCTCTTGGTAGACTGCAGACCAAGAGATCCTTAGCAATGCCAGAATCTTGAGAAAATGCACATGAGTCGTCCACTAGCTGACATAGGACGTGAATGGCCCCATACGATTCTACCCTGAGAGGGCAACTCAGCCAGACAATGGGGACAGCCATGATAAGGACCGCCATTGGGACCCAAACACCAGTCGTGGCAGGCTACCCCTGTGGATCCCACATGGGACATTAAGAGACAGGGAGTCGTAGATTGCCTTCCCATGGCAAACTCCAGCAAAAAGGGGAAAGCACGCAGGACTCCTCCGAAGTGGTTTGGCCAGGCGAAACGACACTTCCAGGAATTCGGTCTGAAGCAAAACCCAAAGTATCCTGTAGGTAAACGGGATGCGTACGCCCCGAAGGAGACCAAGCTTGGAAAACTCGTCCCTCGCCTCGCTGAGGGTCCGGCAGCCAGTTGGAGAACCGCTCCATATGGCGGTTCGCACCGAATGTAATCATGCCAGTACTCGAGACCCTGGAGGGTGAGGCAACCAATCATTGGGGTCTCTCCATGGCCGGGTGAAGCCGTCCGCCACACGAGTGTCTCGTCCCGCATACATTCTGTCACAAATGACGAATACTTGTCCAGAAGCTATAGATAGCGATCCTATGTGAGATCCGACTGCAGTCCGTAGTGGGCAACCGGTGAGAAGTCCATGCCAGAAGGTAGCGAGCAATACTGTGAATGTTGAACAAACCTGCAGGTGGTTCCATGCAGTTGGCGTAAAGGAGTCCCTCCTCCGGAGTCATCAATTAAGTTTTAGATGAGCTTCATCCGAAGGTCACATGATTTGGTCATACCAGGCCGAAGACCCGAGAAAGCGCCATGTTGGAGCGGCTGATAGTACCGGATCCTGGAGGTATGACTTCCATGGCGAATAGGCACCGGTCAATTAACCGGTTTGGGCCCCTAAGTGTAACCCCGCGGGTTGCGGAGCATATACCTGGTATTTTCCTTGAAGATGGACATCTTGGTCCTCGGGAGGCGGAGCACCGCCTGGACCGAATATTCCATGAAAGACCGGAAACTGGGTTGACTGGGAGTGAGTCAGATTCAATATGTCCATGTTGATGGCAAAATCCATGCGGGTTTCTCTCATGTGCATTTGAGGGAGAGAACCAATCGTCAACGCCAAGCAGCTCTCAGAGGGGATGAGTGCCCTCCGTCTCAAAATGTGTCAACATACGACATATGCACTGGGAGCATGTAGCGTGGGGATGGGGCGGGAGTCCACTCCACCGCACCCTTTGCCCAGCAGGGCAACTGCGGAATTAGTCGGAATGGATGCCTCTTTTGGTCATGCGTATCGCTCATGGAACGGTCCAAGGTTCCGCAACCTTGATCTGGAGTCCAGGCACGGTCCGATAGACCTCTGGGGTTAGTTAAGGGGGAACCCTATGAATAGAGACGTGTCAGTTCAATTTGTACACTAGGGTAACTCCGGAGAGCAGACCCAGCACTTGGATGCTAAATCCTTCAGTTTGATGTCCAGCTTGGACAGGGGCCGTTTTGCGGTTCTCAGGGGTAGAAACCAACTAGGCGATACCTATAAGACATATCGGTCCATTCCCAGTGGGAACTTAGTCTTCTCCGCTGTCCAAGCGGTAATGCGCCGTTCGTCCCGAGGAAACATCTGTGTCCGCGTGTCACCGACATCCACTGGTTAGTCCCAGATAGAGTGCAAACCCCGTGTCAGATGTTTGCGGTGTCCTTTCCGGACTCCATCATGAAGACTGATCCTCTTGATGAATCCACCCGTTAGCCAACGAGTACCAGGGGTGCTTGGTGTAGCGTCTAGGATGGCCGGTGGAGTGTCCCCGTAGGGTACCGATGGTTTCTGGCGGTGAGGTTAGCGGGGCGGCAAGAGGACAGGCCAAGTGACCTTCTGGGTATGGGAGATTTGTCCTTCAGCCGTGATTGCACAACTGCCATAGAGGTAACACTGTCGGAATGATACCTTGTGCGGCCAGCTGGGGGTCACCCAGCGTGCAAGAGGGGGTCACCCAACAAGCACAAGCATACCATGCAGTATAGGCCTGCAGGGGAGGGGGTCACCCTCAGTCTGATCATAATCGGACACTGTAGGTACAGTGGTGCGGCCAGCTGGGGGTCACCCAGCGTGCAAGAGGGGGTCACCCAACAAGCACAAGCATACCATGCAGTATAGGCCAGCAGGGGAGGGGGTCACCCTCAGTCTGAACATAAATCTGACACTGTAGGTACAGTAGTGCCATAGTGGTTAGCCGTATAATAAAGTAACCAGACATTGCCGGTCCAGCAGTGTAGACAGCAGGAGGGGGTCACCCTCATATAACCAGAACCGGGCATTGCAGATCCAGCAGTGCTGTAGGTAAGAGGGGGTCACCCTCAGTGTGTTATCATAGAGGTCTGTACACCCAGCAGTATAGTCAGCAAGAGGGGGTCACCCTCATTATGCTTATAACGGGACCCTGTAGGTCCAGCAGAGTAGTCCACAGGAGGGGGTCACCCTCAGTATCTGCGTATTGCCGGGCACTGTAAGAACAGAAGCTCAATCAGTGGGAGGGGTACCCTCTTTTATGGGAATACCCGGACGCTGCAGGTCCAGCAGTGCAGACTGCAGGAGGGGTACCCCCTCGGTATGATAATAGCAGGACATTGCCGGAGCATTAGTATAGAAAGCAGGAAGGGGTCACCCTCAGCATTAATCTTACAGGACGCCATAGAGCCAGCAGGGTACTCATAGGTAGCCATGTTGCCAGAGGGAGGGGGTCACCCAGCCCACAATGGTGTCACACGTCCATTATTATGGTCCAGTAGCGGGTAGAGCCCCAGAAATATGGATGGGGGGGGGGTCACCCCCCCAGTAATAACAGGTCTGAATGTGGGGCCAGTAGCCCCCCTGAGGGGTAGGAGGGTCCATAAAGCGAGAAGCTGACTCACAGACCACTCAGGTATTATATTAGGATACACTTTTGAAGTGTATGTGTAGTGGAAAATGTAAGTCCTTTGCAGGAAGGGCAGCAAATCCTAGGCAGGGGAGCTAGGTGCTGAAAAAACAGGCCATTTAATTTTTATGAGAAAAAGACTGAACCTTAGAGAAAGACTTGATTAGCATATAACACATGTGGCATAGTCTTGTTAAACAAAGATTTATATTTGAGCAGTAACATGTCCCTTTAAATCTGAGATTCACATGTAATAGTAAAAAAAAAAAAAAAAAGTGTGACAAGTCTACTGCTAAGATAGAGAACCTAGTCACATTGCATCAGACATAGTAAGCTGCAGTTGTGAGCATGCCTGGGACAGATCCTGCTATCCAGGATCTGTTACATATGCAGCATGTGAGACAGGTACAGTAAGTAGAGGGATAGCTGAAAAACTGGGCTATCTCCCCTGATATAGGGAGAGGGGAGGGTGGCCACATGGCCAGCAGGCCAGTTCTTGGGTGAAACCTGGCTGTTTGCAACGCACAGAGTCCATGTGGCTCTGAAAAATGGCCGCCGCAGCTCCAACAAAATGGCTGCTGTGGCTGCAAAAACAGAGCGCGGCCTACCGTGTGGTGATCGTGCCACGGTAGAAAAAGCTGCTCAGTAAGCGGCCAGGGGCCACGGGGAGCAGGTGGGCAATAAGGGAGAAGGGTATGGGCGACAGAGCCCAGCAGGGGAACAGATTACAGGCAGAGCCAAAGCATCATAGCAGGGGCACCCATTCCCCATACAGCAGAGTGAGAAAACAGTATAAAGTAACCCAGAATAACAATAAATCAATGAGCAGTATACAGAATCTGTCAGATAAATGGCCTAAATACAGCAACAGATGTTAACAAGTGATACAGCAGCTACATAGCATGAAGTGGTATAGGAAATAACACAGAATAGACTGCCTAGCTAAACCCAGAAATAGACTGCCTAGCTAAACACAGCAATAGACTGCCTAGCTAAATCCAGCAATAGACTGCCTAGCTAAACACAGCAATAGACTGCCTAGCTAAACACAGCAATAGACTGCCTAGCTAAATCCAGCAATAGACTGCCTAGCTAAACACAGCAATAGACTGCCTAGCTAAACCCAGCAATAGACTGCCTAGATAAACCCAGCAATAGACTGCCTAGATAAACCCAGCAATAGACTGCCTAGATAAACACAGCAATAGACTGCCTAAATAAAACTAGCAATTAAGCTGCTTAAACAAACCTAACAAATAGACTGATTAAATAGACTGTTTGAATAAACAAGCAGCATGTAGAATAAAACAACAACCAAGAGCAGAGACAACTCTGAGTTGGTGAGTGCTCACCTGGAGGCAGCAGCAAAGAAAGAGGAAGTGGGAGAGCCTGCTTAGGGGTTTTATACTACTGTTGCTTTGTTCTGATTGGTTGTTTTGAAAAGTTCTGTTAACTGTTTCTTTGCTGCTGGAGGTTTCAGTAAAGAAGGTAAAGCAAATATGAAGCCTCCTGTCCTGCCATAAAATTGTGCATAATGTTGGCATTTGAACCCAGTTGTGTTTTAATGAAGGGATATGAATAGAGTTGTGTATTTGTGTAAAGTGTTGGTGTTCAAATGCAGGAGCGTAATTTTATATAAAGTTGGTTTCATATAGGGGTGTGTTTTTATGTAGTGTTGGTGTTCCCTTGCAGGGATGCTTTACTATGTAATGTTGGTATTTCAAATGTAGGAATGTGTTTTATATGTATTGGCATTTCAATGCGCATACACTACCACAAACATAAACAAGAGAGTGTATGGCTTGAGAGTGTATGGTTGTTTGTCAGTTTTAGCGTATTTGTACAAGTCGCTGAATAGTTATACTAGTGAACCCAGATGTCAGAAGTGTGTTGCTCTGTGTGGTAGCAGCATATGCAGCTTGATTTATGGTGATCACTGTGCCAAAAGGTCATAGATAGGTAGATATGTAACTAAGCCCTGTATATGTGGTGGTCTTGATTGTGACAAAGACATTTTAGCCATGAATTCCATATAGCTTGAGAGTATGTGCATTTGTGTACTACAGAAGCATTTAGTTCTTCCATTACCTGTATGGATTCTACTTTTTGGATCCAGTCTCGTATTGTGGGTGCTTCTTGTTTTTTTCAGAATAGTGGAATTAATAGATTGGCTGCCGTGAGTAGGATGATA